>SPJY01012519.1:3196589-3231033 GCA_005191435.1 Raddia distichophylla
CCAGGCGAGGGCCCCACACGTCAGGCGGGCGATCAGGCCCCAGCGTGTGGGCGAGCTCCTCAGCGCGCCAAGCGAGGGCCCCACACGTCAGGCGGGCGATCAGGCCCCAGCGTGTGGGCGAGCTCCTCAGCGAGCGCAAGAGGTCCCTCACTGTCAGGTGGGGCCCGCGCAGCAGGAAGCGTCCCGAGGGGAGTCTTCTGGGCGAACGCTCTCCCCCGCTGCGAAGGACAGGCGTATTAAATGCGATATCACGCGCGGATAGACAGATGAAGAGATGATTACCGCCACAGTGACCTCTACGGGTCTGTCAAGCTGTCACTGTGGCGCTGCGGAGTTGACCGGCAGAGAGAGAGTTGGGCGTCGTCAGGACGGCCGCCCACGTCAGGCGGCGCAAGCTGGGGCCCACCCGTTCTGTCACCGGCGTGTTCACACGGGTCAGAGGCCACTTGCGAAGCACGCGTGGGCGGCGCCGCTCAGCAGCAGCACGTTTTCGTCTCTCCTGTCCCGTCCCTCATGTCTTATCAGTGTACTGAGGGTACTGTTCTGCCTACCCCCTCGGCTCTCTCCGCCAGTTCGAGGCTTGTATAAAAGGGGAGGAGAGAGAGGGGAGAGGGGGATCGAAACATTCTGTAATCGCATTCCACACAACCACAACACGAAAAGAGCTAAGGCTCGGCAGGAGTAGGACTATTACCCGCAGGGGGTCCGAACCTGGGTAATCGCTGCGTGTCGCTCCTCGCCGTGCTCGACGCTCGAATCGAACTGAACTTGGGCTGGTCGGCTAGCAGGATAAAAATCTGATAGGGGTGTGATTCACCGTGGTTGGGTGAAGAATACGCCGTCAGATTTACTAAAGGAAAAGGCAGATGATTGGTTTATGTTTAATAATAAAATATCCTTAGGATTATATTTTAATTAATGTGCAAAAGTAAACTATTCCAGAAATATTAAAGCATTTATCCATCCATAATTTCTAGAAGTCAGTTGGTGTCAAATTCAATAATTGGAACTAACCAACAGATTCCCTAGAGTTAAATTAACTATTTAAATATAAGAAAATCTACAAATTTAACTATCAGTGCCAATTTAATGATTCTATGGATTAACTAGAGTAGTAAAAGCATTTTAGTGTGTCCTAAAAACTGTTAAGGCACATATTTATTCAATATCTTTTTTGAAGGTTATTTGATGTCTAATTCACTAATTGACATAATCAATAATTATCTTCTAATCATGTTATAGTTCCCATAAAGGAAAACCTACCATTTTAACCAATAGTGCGAAATTCCCCAATATAGTGACCAAGATTATATTTTTATAAAATCAATTGTCGTCTGTAGTATTTACCTTAATTTTTCTAGAATTTTTGGAAGCCCCTTTGCTATTTTAAATAAATCTAATCAAACGACGACTACACTTGACATCAAACATTGACTTTGCTAGCGTACGGTTCTGACCAAGACAACTACAGCGAGGATGTTCTACCTAGTATTTTAAAAGGCTATAATTTATATTTTCTAAAGTGCCCTTTATTTACATTTTGAATTAATAAATAAGGCCTTAAAATACCCACTTGAATTTGTTTATAGAAATTCCTATACGTTAATGGTACAATTATATTTTTCCTATGACGTATATTAAATCTAGTATTTTATGTAATTTTTCTAGGAATTTCGGAGCTGTTTTGCTATTTTAATGAACAAATACTAAAGTAATTATGTTATTAATTTTATATAACAATGTATTAGTGAAATATGCAAAGTTATATTTTTATTAGGCTCTATACAGCATCTAGTATCTTACATAATTTTTCCTTAATTTTTGGAAGTCTCCTTCTATTTTTAATAAATAGAAAGCATAAATCAAAACCTGTGATTTACTGCACGCTAACTGCCGACGTCATGCTGACGTGATGATGACATCAGCTGTCTTCAACCTCCGACCAGCACACAGCCCGTGGAGAGAAACGGCGATTGCGGGAGCTACGGTCCACCGTTTTGGATGTTTTCGGGCTCTACGGGTTCGTCTCGACGGCGCGCTTCTAACGGTGCCAATTACATGGTCTACAGCGGTCGGACACGGCGGCAAGGCGAGCTACAGCGGTGGCGATACCTAGGGTGCACAGCGGCGGCGCTACGGTAAGGCTACGATTGAATTGGACGGTGGGAGAGGATCGGGGTTCTATGTGGTGCTCACCGAGCGCTTGAGGATGAGCGGGACCGAGCGGAGCCGGTTGACGACGAAGCCCGCGCCGACGGGTGAAACAGGGGTCACGCCGGCACGGCCCCTCCGAGGTTCTTGCCTGAAATTGGAAGAGGGGAACGATCAAGAGGGATTCCAAGAAGATCTAGGCGAGAGGAATCGACGGATGGCTTACGGACCCGTCGAGTTCCCAAGTGCGCCGGTGAGAATCGGATTTGGGGAAAATGGCGGAAAGCTCAAATCGGCGGGGCAGAGGGGATTTTATAGGCGCCGGGCTGAGATGAGGAACTCGGGGGCGTGCTCTGCGACGCAGAGGGGCAGTTTAGGGTGACGAGGCGGCGCGGACTCGGCGCGGCTGCAGGCGGCGGGATAGGGCATGGCGCTGCACGGCGGAAGGGCGCACGCGTGGTCGCGACCATGATGGGGTCGGCGCGCAGCGCGGCCAGCACGACGCTGCCGAGGAATAGAGTAGGGTCGTGGCTATGGGACGGCTACACAGCGGCGACGGAGTGTACAGTGGAGGTACGGGGGAAGAGAGAGGAGAAGAGAGAGAGAGAGAGACTACAGAGTCAAAAAAGTGGGACCCACATACCAGACCAAGCACAAATTCAAACGAATTTCGGATTTGACAAAAATTTGGAAAACTCTCCAAATTGGGGTGTTACAAATCCCTCCCCCCAAAAGAAAATCTCGACCTCGAGATTGCGTACCTAGCTAGCGAACAAGTCAGGGTACTTTTGTTGGAGTAGCTCCTCGGGCTCCCAGGTAGACTGGTTGCCAGTTTGATTTCTCCACCGGACTTGGCACATCTTGACGACCTTGTTTCGCATCCGCTTCTCCATAGTGTCCATGATTCGAACCGGTCGACTCTCGTAAGCGAGATTTCGGTCCATGGGCTGTTCTGGGAGCTCGACCAACTTGCTTTCCGGGACTCGAAGGCATTTCTTGAGCTGGGAACATGGAAGACATTGTGAAAGTCTCCATGTTCCACCGGTAACTCCAACAGGTATGCCACTTGTCCTGTTTTGGCAGTGATAGGGAAGGTCTGACATAACGTGGTGCCAGTTCACCCATCTGATGGAACCTTTGGTTTCCTTTCCAGGGTGCTACTTTTAGGTACACCGAGTCTCCAACCTGAAAAGATAGGTCTCTTCGACGGTTGTCCGCGTAACTTTTCGGGCTTGATTGGGCGGCCAGTATCATGTCCTATATAATTCGAACCTTATCCTCGGCGTCCTTCAGGGTTTCCAAGCCGAAAACTTGATTTTTTTTTTCTAGTTTCAGACCAATGGAGAGGAGTTCTGCACTTGCGTCCGTATAGGGCCTCGAACGGCGACATCTTGAGGCTGGCCTGGAAACCGTTGTTATACGCAAATTCCGCATAGGGCAGCCATTTTTCCCAGTCTGCGGAGAACTCCAGGGCTCAAGCTCTAAGCATATCTTCTAGAATCTGGTCTACCCGTTCGGTTTGTCCATCGGTTGGGGGTGAAAGACAGTGCTAAAGGACAGGTTGGTGCCTAGCGCACGTCTAATTTCTCCCAAAATTGAGAAGTAAATTGTGTCCCTCGATCCGGCACAATTTGTTTGAAAACCCCGTGCAGACTCACAATCCTGGCCATGTATAGTTCGGCCAACCTATCTCCTTTGTAGGTCGTCCGGTTATTAAGTGGGCGACTTTGGTTAAACGATCCACGGTAGCCTAGATCGAGTCAAATCCCACCTTAGTCTTGGCGAGTCCAAGTATAAAATCCAAGGCAATTTCTTCCCATTTCCATTCTGGGACCTTGAGCGGTTCGAGCAGACTAGCTGGTCTTTGATGTTTCGCCTTAACTTGCTGGCATACGTGGCATTGCGCCACATATTCCGCTATGTCTCTCTCCATTCTAGGCCACCAGAGCCTTAGCTTCATATCTTGATACATCTTGGTGCTTCCCGGTTGTAGGGTATATGGAGAGTTATGCGACTCCGATAGAATCAACTCTCTCTAGGTCGGGTCTTGCGGAACAAAATATGTTTCTGTAACCAGAGCACCCTTTGCTCATCCTTAGAAACCTTGTAGCTATTGTCCTTGGCGATGAGCTTCTCGATCCTTAGTGTGCTAGGGTTCTTCCTTTATTTCTCCTTGATCCCATCGAGCAGGTCCGGCTTCACTTCCAAGGTAGCTCTTCGGGAAGACGTCCTGATACTCCTTTACTACAGTCACCAAGGCGGGATCGTCCTTCTTAAGAGACCAGATAGCTCTGCCCCATCTAAAAGTAATGTCTACCCTCCAAGCAGTCTCATAACACCCACACCGAATCATCTTGATTTCCCTCTTGGCGCAGTCTATCACTCCTTGATAGTGTTGAAGCCAGTCCATCTCAATGATCTCTTCTATCCCTCGGCAGGGTATGACCATAAGGTCAAAGTGGAAACCCTTGTTTTCCTGCCTAATTTCTACATAAGGGCACGCCCTGGTGGCGGTCTGTATACCTCCCGGAGACTTTATAACCAAAGTCCCAATTAACGGGAGGTTCTGAAGCCCATACTTATCCACATAATGTTGTGCAATAAATGAATGCACTGCTCCTGAATCGAAAAGTACTAACACTGGGTTGTTGAGCAAAGCGAACGAACCCATCAGCACACCCGGTGCCACCTCGGCTTCTTCGACGGTGCCCACGGCCAGTGTTGGTAACCGACCCAGCAACCGATCCTTGTCCAATTGCTCCTCCAGGCGCCGCTGGACCTCTAGCTGGGGTGTTCACCGTGTTGAAGGATGCCGGAGCCCTTTTCTTCTCCGGACAGTTGGCAGCCAAGTGCCCAGGCTTGTGGCACCAGAAGCAGGCTCCAGCAGCTCGATCGGCCGGAATAGCTTGATTAGGGCCATGGGAAGGAGCAACTGATCTACCAATGAAGTCCTGATAATCTAGCCATATGAGACGGGAGCGTAGACTAGGGAGCATACCCTCCAAGAATTTGTCGATCTTCTCATCTTCATCATCGACATCTCCCGGGGCGTACCGAGCCAACTGGTTGAAGCGAGTGAGGTAATCATTGATCGAGGAGTTCCCTTGCTTCAATTGGCGAAACTCTTGCTTCTTCATGCGGATGACACCGCGAGGCACATAGAAGATCTGAAGGCAGTCTCAAACTCACACCATGGGATATCTCTTCCTTGGTTGGCGAGGGGTTGGAGATCTTCTCCCAAGGCCTCATCCTCTAGATCATCCTCTTCATTCCCACCTTGCCCCTCTTGGGCGTCCTGCCCGGCTGGTTCATCTTCGGCTTCTTCGCCTTCCTCGCCGTCACCATGATGGGCGGTGACATAGTTTTCCCACCGGTCGGCAGCAGCTCCATCAAGTTGATGGGTAGCGAGCAGCACTTTATCTTCTTCTTCAGGGCACCGGATAACGGCTAGCTTCCTTTTGATGGTGCGAAGCCAGTCCTCGGCTTCCATTGGCTCGTTGGCATGCGTGAACATTGGCGGCTTTGCTCGCAAGAAATCCGCGAGTTTTATTCCACGGCGGTTCTTAACTTGTCTCCTCTCACGGAGCACCTCGCCCAACATTTGGGCTTGGTATGCCATGACATGACCTAGGGTTGGGTCCCCCGGTGGTGGTGCCGGAATGTCCTCGAGGCCACGACCACGTCCACGGCCACGACCTCGGCCTCTAACCGCATCGGCTGCAACACCACCACCGCAAGCCCGTCTGGCTCCTCTACCTCTTGCCATTTATAGTATATACTTGAATAAATGAATATGCATGAATTTTTTTTTAATCAAATTGAAAAGAAACAAGAAACAGAATCAACCAAGTGAAGGAGACAATGCAGAACATAATTTTGCTGTCAAATAAGGCAGTTTTCAAAAACCCATGCCATAGAGGCAAGCAAAATATGGTAAGGTCCCAAAAGTTTTTTTTTATTTGCCCTATTTCAAATAGGTCCACAATTCATCATACATACAATGAGCCCACCATCTAATATGACGGCAGCCATCCATCTAACAACATAACTAGGCCCATCATCTAATAGGGTAGACGGCTCTACGGCTCACGGAAAGAGAGACTAATTGCTCTAGCTATGGCGACGACGCGAGTAGACGATACGCGGAAGCTCACCCTTCAAGATGAAGTCGAATCCGACAGCAAAGGGCGGCCTTGCCGACGTTCCCGAAGTTGGTGGTGCAGGAACGGCGTCTCCTCCAGTGTCGGTGTCGGCATCGAAATTGACATCCATCTGTGTCTGCTCGTAGGGAACCTCGGAGGAAGGCGGCCCGTGGCTTGGTATCCCCACTAAGTCTTGGAGCGAAAGTGGCCTCTTCCGCATCACAGCACGGGGGTTCTCAGGCTCCGGCAGTGGACAGTGCGGCCCTGGAGGTGAGAGCAATTGATCCCGCTGGTCCATCATCTGTTGTGCCTCCTTCTCCCGGAGTAAGTGATATGCAGCCCTTGTCATGTCTCGCTGACGTCTAGTGTAGGCAAGGCTCGTGTAGGCATGGCTCCTATCGTAGTGGTTCCCCCCCACCCTCAGAACATTGTTCGCCGCCCGGAGCGACGAACATAGCAGCCAGATCTTCTCCAGCGCTTCATCGACCAATTGTCGATGTGGGAGAGCTGGCGGTAATGATTCCTCTATCGAAAAAAAAAATTTGGTAATAATTTTGTTAGAACCGATAGGCAGAGTATTAGAGGTGTTTTAGGCATAAAAATACTTATAAAAGGAATATACTTATAATTTTTCCTAATATCGACCTCTAAGTCATATGGGTCCTACAGTCGCATGCACTGATACCAGCTTTGTCACCCCCTCAATTTTCACTTACCTTGAGGGTCGACGATCCCATGCACTAGCCCCTGGATCAGTACGCTAGCGCGGAAGACCACATAGCCCATACAGTCATACATCGATAAATGAATCCCTGAATATTACAAACATTTTTACGCCCTTAGGCGAATTTAGTAAGGCGGCCCATACATGCCTTAATATTACAAAACATTGTTCAGAGTACAGCGGACAACAAAATATCTACCCAAAAGAAATCCTATCGACTACGGTCCCTCAGCGACTGGAGCAAACCCTACGACTCCTCGGGTCCACCATGGTCCTGTCCGTCGTCTTCGAGACACGAGTAAGGGTCGTCTTCTTTTCTAGCGTCTAAAGAAGGTAAGTAGGCGAGGTCAGCGTCATCCAAACGCTGGCTAGTTAACACTTCCCTTAATGCATTTAGTATAGAAGGCTTTATTTGGAGGAGAGGGTTATTTTATTTGCGTAAAGCCAAGTTTATAAAACTTTTGGAAACAACCTAACTAGCAATTCACTATCACTTGTATTGTTATGAATAAATCAGAGGTTTCCAACATAACCATGCATCCTGAACCCAACTATCTAGTGAGGGCCAATACCTGCCCCTACCGAGACTGGTCGCAGAGGGCCTCCGCAAAGCGCTCGAAACTGGCGATCCACGTCCCGTGCTCCGTGCGATGGCCACGCGTTGTGTTGGAACCATCCCGCAGATGGCAGCGCCCTCCCGCTACGCGTGTTTGTCCGCGCTCCTCCTGGGTAAGCCCTGGGCTAAACCCAGCACTAGGCATCTCGTGCCTTAATCATCCCTCCGGATGTCCAAATCCAACTAGGGGCAACCCGCCATTCATTCTCTACTTCCACTATCATTGACCACACCACACCACACATTTGGACCTTCCCAACCGACCGACCCAAACCGACCAAGTCCCCACATGACCGTACCCACAATCACAATCAGCCCAACACGAATCTACCAGTTCTAACTGTCATATTTCAAATCATAATGAATGAGAATCATGAATGTCCGATTAATATCGATTCACCGTTCCGTGGCGATTAGCCAGAAGATTTGTTAAGCCTAAGCCGGTCTAAGCAAGTTTTACCCATTAGGTAAGGTTAAAGTGGTTACCAGACTAATTATAGGCTAACAAGAGCAATGACAATCAAAGAAGTCATTATGGCTAAACAGTTCAAGGCAGGCATGTATAAGTATAACATGATTAACAATTAGGCAATCTACTAAGCATGCATCTTTAATAATTAAACAACATAGTTTAGGAAAAACTAGGTAATGAACATGATATTAGTGATGTTAATCCGCACTAGGGAAAGTCGCTGTCTCTCCCTAATACACAGATCACATCTAAAGAGTAAGTGTTAACTCGCCTTGATCTTGTAGGTGCTCCTCCTCGGCGTTCCCAAATCTCCCTTCGGGATCGCCTATGTCTAATCAAACCAACAAACAACTATTTACTTACTAATGCGATGGAAAACATGATGCGTGCACGATATAGGTTAAACCCTCGGCCTATATACCAAGCTCGACTAGCGAACCTACTTTGCGCATGATATGCTATGCATGGCACGGTGCATTAATAAATAATATTAATAGTATATATTAGTCTACTAAATCCCAAAATACGATTTCGTACGATAAAATCGCAAAAGCGTGATTAGGGTTTCTGAGCGACGTGAAATGATGACTTTCCGGGATTCATCCTACGAGCGGGGTAATGGTTATCGTAGTGGAATTTATACTATGTTTTCCTAAATACAGAGATAAATCTAGTATATATTCATTATTAATCTATTTTCTAAAGTCATCTCCTTAAATAAACTAATAAGGAACATGCTAGTTAATGGTTGGTGTTTCGAAATGAAGTGTTCCTATGAACATATATACATATATCCATATATATAAGTGGAAATGTCAATTTGAAATATTCCTAGATTTATTGAGGCACTTACTCTCCTAATATATTTTCTAAGGAATATTTGAGTCTAGGTCATTAGTTAATAAAACCAACCATTACACTAGAATTAACTTAGTCAATTATATATGAAAATTCACATTTTCAACTAGCAGTGCCAAATTCCCTTGTACAGTGGCCAAGGTCTTGTTTTCATAAGACCAGAAATGGTGTCTAATATTTATCTACATTTTTCTAAAATTAATAAAGGATTTAATCGCTGGAAAAGGCTATAAACGGTTCGGCATCAAACGACGACTACACTTGACATCAAACAATGACTTTGCTAGCCTACGGTTCTGACCAAGACAACTACAGCGAGGATGTTCTACCTAGTATTTTAAAAGGCTATATTTTATATTTTCTAAAGTGCCCTTTATTTACATTTTGAATTAACAAATAAGGCCTTAAAATACCCACTTTAATTTGTTTATAGAAATTCCGATAAGTTAATGGTACAATTATATTTTTCCTATGACGTATATTAAATCTAGTATTTATGTAATTTTTCTAGGAATTAACAAATACTAAAGTAATTATGTTTTTAATTTTATATAACAATATATTAGTGAAATATGCAAAGTTATATTTTTATTAGGCTCTATACAGCATCTAGTATCTTACATAATGTTTCGTTAATTTTTGGAAGTCTCCTTCTATTTTTAATAAATAGAAAGCATAAATCAAAACCTGTGATTTACTGCACGCTAACTGCTGACGTCATGCTGACGTCATGATGACGTCAGCTGTCTTCAACCTCCGACCAGCACACAGCCCGTGGAGAGAAACGGCCATTGCGGGAGCTACGGTCCACCATTTTGGATGTTTTAGGGCTCTACGGGTTCATCTCGATAGCGCGCTTCTAACGGTGCTAATTACATGGTCTACGACGGTCGGATACGGCGGCAAGGTGAGCTACAGCGGCGGCGATACATAGGGTGCACAGCGGCGGCGCTACGGTAAGGCTACGACCGAATTGGACGGTGGGAGAGCATCGGGGATCTATATGGTGCTCACCGAGCGCTTGAGGATGAGCAGGACCGAGTGGAGCCGGTTGACGACGAAGCCCACGCCGACAGGTGAAACAGGGGTCACGCCGGCACGGCCGCTCCGAGGTTCTTGCCTGAAATTGGATGAGGGGAACGATCAAGAGGGATTCCGAGAAGATCTAGGCGAGAGGAATCGACGGATGGCTTACGGACCCGTCGAGTTCCCAAGTGCGCCGATGAGAATCGGATTTGGGGGAAAATGGCGGAAAGCTCAAATCGGCGGGGCAGAGGGGATTTTATAGGCGCCGGGCTGAGATGAGGAACTCGGGGGCGTGCTCTGGGACGCACGCGCGGTCGCGACCATGATGGGGTCGACGCGCAGCGCGGCCAGCATGACGTTGCAGAGGAATAGAGTAGGGTCGTGGCTATGGGACGGCTACACAGCGGCGACGTAGTGTACAGTGGAGGTAAGGAGAAGAGAGAGAGAGAGAGATACTACAGAGTCAAAATAGTGGGACCCACATGCCAGACCTAGCACAAATTCAAACGAATTTCGAATTTGACAAAAATTTGGAAAACTCCCCAAATTGGGGTGTTACATAATATGGCCACGATCTGCACCTCTGCTGTTGCCTGCTTGTTCACGATCAAATTCAATGCTGAAACTTGGATGCATACCCGGATTGGATGCATACCTGGGGCCCACATGTCAGTCTCTCCACTCCCTCTTCTTCCTCCTCCCCTCTCTCTCCCTCTCTCTCCGATCTCTCTCTCCCCTCTTCTCTCTCCTCTCTCTCTCCTTCCCCAATCTCTCTCCCCGAGCTCTCCGAGCCACCGGCGAGGTCGCCGCCGGCGAGGCGCCGCCGCAGCCTCCCTCCCCTCGCCGAGCGCCGCCGCCGCCGCCTACTAGCCGCGCGCCGCCGTCGCTGCATCCTTCTCGCCTCGACGCCGGAGCGGCGCCGCCGCGTCCCCTTCGACGAGCACGCGCCGCCGCCGCCCCAGATGCCCCGCGCCGCCGCCGTCGACCTCCCATCGCGCCGCCGCCGCTTCTCCCTCCGCCACCACCGTATCTCGCCTCCGCCTTTCTCTGCGCCGCTGCCGTCTCTTGCCGGGGCCGGGGAAGACGATGGCGGCAGAGGTGCGGCCGTGGCGGCGCGTGCTCGTCGAAGGGGACGCGCCGGCGCTCCGGCGTCGAGGCGAGGAGGATGCAGCGACGGCGGCGCTCGGCAAGGCGGCGGTGGCGCTCGACGAGGTGAGGGAGGCGGCGGCGGCGTCTCGCCGGCGGCTCGGAGAGCTCAGGGATAGAGATTGGGGAAGGAGAGAGAGAGGAGAGAGAAGAGGGGGAGAGAGATCGGAGAGAGAGGGAGAGAGAGGGGAGGAGGAAGAAGAGGGTCTGGAGAGACTGGCCCCACATGTCAGGGTGTATTTTAAACCGTATTTTGACCCGTATTTCTCCCGAAATTTCCTCTCAGCCCCGAAAATGGCATCTGAGACCATTGTTGCTGTCTATAATGGCGTCTTAGATATTTCGATCTCTGCGATGGCATTTCTGCTCAAAGGCGACTCTCTAGTGGCATGTATGCTTTTAACCCTCTCGAATTTGTCTACCACTCACTATAGCTGCAAAACGAAATAAAATTTCCATCTCATGATGTTTAAATAGCCAATACATCTCTCTGCTTGAAACTATTATTTAGCTACACTGCAGACCATTTTCATGAATAGCCGCTGTTACCAACAAAAGCTAAACGTGCACATCACTAATAACCCAGTTATAGGCTCTTAGTACCACATAACTTTTTATGTGGCATGCTATTTTGCTCTTTAACCTACTTCATGACCAAGATGCATATTTAAGATAATTACCGCATGAACAGTAGCAATGGATATATGTATGTATTAGCTTGCAAGAAAACTGAAGACGGCAAATTTTATGTTTTTTCTTTGTTTATCTTTGTAGCTAGTTAACACAAACTACAAAATTAATACTGCCCAAATATTTGTGCTGACACCCACAAAGTAATTTTCAGTTGGCACAATTTCCATTTAGTATGGAATAATATAAAAGAAAATCTAAAAATGTTAGATTTACGGTGATCGCTGTGTTTTACAATATTTAGTCTAAAATTCATAAGCTGAAGGTGAAGTCTAGCAATGGGGATCAACTCAACTGTGCAGAAAAATCATGTTCTCCTGTGGAGTAGAATAAATCATTTGATTTGTTTTCTTCAATAGAAGACTGTAGCGAAGGAAACTCATTTGAATTTCAGCAGAGCATTAACAAAGTGGCTACGTCCCATCTAAAATATAAATTACATAATCATGATCGTAAATTTGAGTAGAGTAAATTTTTTTTTCAGATAGCAATGCACAATAAGTTGTAGTTTTAAGTAACGTAATATAACTTATATATAGCATGTGAGTTAATTAGTCATACATAAATGGATGAAGGCAAACATTAAATTTCCTATTTTAAGTAATTTCATATTCAAAAAAGATAAGACAAATCATGAATATAAGATTTTTTTAATAATTCCGACCACCCAAAGTGGATGTTCGGTAAGCGTGTCATTCAATCGTTCTCTTGTTGTTGTTGGCAAATTATGTCAAATTCATTTGAATTTCAGCACATCATTAATAAAGTGGTTACGACCCATCTAAATTATAAATTACATATTCATGATCGTAAATTTGAGTAGAGGAAAAAAATTCATCAGATAGCAATGCACAATAAGTTGTAGTTTTAAGTAACGCAATATAACTTAAGTTGTAGTTTTAAGTAACGCAATATAACTTATATATAGCATGAATTAATTAGTCATACATAAATGGATGAAGGCAAGAATTAAATTTCCTATTTTATGTAATTTCATCTTCAAAAAGTTAAGACAAATCATGAATATAATATTTTTTTAATAATTCCGACAACGCAAAGTGGATGTTCGGTAAGCGTGTCATTCAATCGGTCATTTCAATAGTTCTCTTGTTGTTGTTGGCAAATTATGTCACCCACTAGTGTGTGGATAGATGTGTCGGACATGTCAAGATTACTCGATAATTGAATTGCGATTCTTATTCCTTAAAGTGTTTGCATGTTTGGTGTCCACTGTCCTGCATACAATATGAAGGTACTTGTGTTATGTTATGTATGTTTTCACTTCATCCCATAGCATTTGTTGTTGTAAATTAAATGTAATCCTTATTATTTAGTAAGTTTTACATGTTTGGTTTTCATTTTTAAAGTTGAAATTGGATATAAACTTTACTAGCCGATGTCATGTAATTACATTTATTTTGTATTGATATACACAGACACACACATCTGAAGGAAAAACCAAAAACAGATGGTTCTATTTTTTTGTGACGAACATACAAGTAGGTGTATTTAAGCAAATCTAGAGGTTTTATTGCACAAATATTGTTGTCTTCCTATTAGGAATATCACAATGAATTGTAAATGGTAATTAATCTTTGATGCCATACAAATCATTATTATATTAACTTTAAATCATAGAGGATTCTCTTGAAAATGAAAAATTGACAAAGGTTTCATCAGACTATATAGGTGAAATTTTAGATATACAATACACATTTAGTTTAACTATTTTCAATGATGGACAAAAAAATTTTACCCTATGTATTTCTATATATGCACTGGCACGCTAATCTATTCTGTAGATAATGATCTACATTCGTAGTAACACAGACAAGATTATCCACGTTGTTGCTTGGTCATAATCGAGCTTTTTTTACTTACCGAGCCGTAATGTTGGAATTATTAGTACCCATGGACCATCATATGCAATTCGATCATCAATAAAAAGGAATTAAGTACCTTATATTAAGTAGGTTCTACGATTTTCTTTTTTTACATATCCTAAGAGCCGTAATGTTGGAATTATTAGTACCCATGGACCATCATATGAAACTCGATCATCAATAAAGGAATTAAGTATCTTATATTAAGTAGGTTCTACAATTTATAAGGTGTAGTTGTTTACGGTCAGTAGTAATATAAGTTGCAAATTAATTTTACGTGGTTGCCTTGTATGTATCAGATGTATAACATTTGGTGCCTTGGATTCTTTTTTGAAAGAATAAAGCACTGTGCTAAACTAAAAACAAAACGCACTGTAGGATATCTTTTCAGTACGTAGTTTGATACAAAAATAGCTTTCTACATACAAATATTAAAGTTTATTTGTAAACATTCAAATGGGCAGATAAGGCTGTTGCAATTTAAGCACGAATGTAATGTTTGAAAATAAAAAATGTAAGAATTTTTAACTAGTTAGAACGTTCTACGTATAAATTAAATGGTGAAGATAACAAAACAGGAATTCCTAGGAACGGGATCCTGTCCCGGACGGGATCCCTCCCCATGCGACACGTGTCTACTCACCCCCTCGCCCTCGCCCAGCTCCGTTCGTCGCGCGTGAGCTGTGCAGAGAAGGAGGAGGAGGAAGGAGGAGGAGCTGACCTCGCGCGCCGCTGCCATCGACCTCGCCGTCGCCGCTGTCGCCCTCGCCGTCGCCGCCGTCGAGCTCGCCGCCGCCGGGTTAGGGAACATTTGGGTTTCTCCGGTTGTGGAGGGAGGTCGGGGGAGGCGGCGGAGGGTGGGGCTCATCGAGGGCGGCGGCGGAGGCGGCGGTGGCGCCGCCGGAGCGCACTAATTGGCCTAGGGTAAAAAGAGAATCAAAGCATCGATGAGCAGAGACGAGGGGACGGGGCAAACCACAAGCAGAGAGCAGAGCAGGCCGGAGCAGTGATGCCCAGAATGGAGCCAGTACTGGCGTCACAGTGAAACAACGACGAGCAGATGTGGTACCTGTTGCACACGCTGGTTGTCAGGTGGAGCTTGACGGAAGCAAAGGGACGGCTGTGGTCTAGATCGGAGAGGGATGAGGCTGCCGGCGGCGAAGCATGACAGAAGGACAGCGGTGGTCGCCGTCTTCGCTCGGCGGCAGGGTGACGCAGAGGCACGAGGCACGGCGCCGGCGCCCTCCCAGGCAACTCGATTTGGGTATTAGGGTTGGTTTGGAACGAGAGAGCCGAGCATCAGTGCCTTATTTAGGGTATGGATACGACTGCTTCGTATCACTTCGTATAATGTATGCTATACGAAGTTATTACGTACAACAGAGGCTTGGAAATACGGTGGGATAGTTTTTTTCGTACAAAAATTGTTTGAAATACTATTGGGTTTTCGATTCAAAAATTCAAAATTTCGCTTTTCTATCGAAATCCGGTTATAAATTGAAATATATCGAAATCCGGTTATAGGTCATACTGGTATTTTTACCGGCATCGTGAGTGTCGATCGATACCTGGACGTTGACCCGAGAACAACAACGGACGGGCACATTTGCTAGTCGACACTATATCAATTGGATAAAAGGCATAGTTGAGGCACAATTTTTTTTTTGCATTTTCCCCACGCCACTTGGTTTGGAACAAATAATAAACCAACACTTGTACTTTGATCAGCATCGTTGGGTTACCCTAGTGGTTGCATGTTCGATTCTCCAAGTAGCAATTTTTTTTCACAAAAGACACTATTATTTGATCGCTATGTGTAACTAGTCCACCAAGACCAACATATAAGTCACAGAACATGGGCTCCACATGACACCGTACGACCCACATGGCCGGCGTCCATATATACTACCAAACCATTTTTTTTCAAAATCATGCGTGAACTTTATGTATACTTTTTATATGACGTTCAATCATTCATTTAATGACGATATTTCAAGTGTCGTCACTCCAAAACATGGCCAAACGGCGCGAACCCCGTATAATGACAAATACCAAATGTGTCGTCACGGAAAACTATTTTTCAATGACAAAAGTTGGCATCGTCAAGACATTTTCGTCATTGAAAAGCACTTTTCTGCAATATTTTATTGACTTTGTAAACCTGGGTTTGTTTGCCTGATGAAGCCTGCTTTTGTTTCAAGGATGAAAATTCATTTTTGTCAGAAGCTTTCTTCCCATAAAAAATTCACAAGAATCAATTGCAGTGAGGTGGCGATTTCAGCTAGTAGTACGAAATAACAAGGGTGACCGAATTACCTGTGATGCCAACAAACTAGCTACTAGCCTTGGTGATTGTGCTATATACGTTGGATGCTTCAGAAATGATAATTCGTACCACCAAATCTTTTCACAAGTAGGTGCTTGTCTCAGGTACATCTAGCGCCAAAATTATATTTTAGAACTATTGCTTCACTGGCTCTTTTGAGAGTGTGACGATTCTTAAGTGAACGGAACGAGAGAAGCTCATATGCTAGTATTTAACCTAAACACGAACTCGGTAATTAAGGTAGACAGCAAAATAAGTGATTAGGGAATTAATTTAATTCTTTTATATCATGCCACTTCTAGCCTGTTTTGATACGAACATGTGATATGAAGTGCTCCACATTAATTCTCAATGTCATGCAATATCCATTGATGACTTCGTGGTAAATCCATCGGCATTGTCCAAACAAATAGACTTGATGTTATGATCAGTGAATATATTCTTACGACGAATCATCTGCATCATAATTCATGAACATGTGGTTCCTCGTAGAGAGAAAACTCACATTCGACCACTTCGGGAAAGAGTCGATTATCAAAACAGCCATGATAGGCTGTGTAGGGCTACAAATGTCCCCCTGGATTGTCCATTAAATGTAGGGACGACCTCGTTACTAATCTTTAGGGCCAAACGCTTAGTAATCGATTAGCTAGTGGCACAGCTATGACACTAAAAATCTTTATGATTAAGAAATTTTCTAAATTGATATTATGCCCTTGTGTATTATTAACTATATATTTCATCATATTAAGACCTCGGTTGATCAAACCAGCAATGTCAAAGAGAAAATATTTCAGAGCTTCTAAATGATGTCCTTAGCGAGGTGGACACTGCGGGTGTTTCAATGCTAGTGTGGTATAACCTGATTTCTAAGTCAGCGAACTTCTCGATAATTTTTTTCTCACATGCACCGTGCTTTACTGCACATAAAAATTCATTACCATTCTCTTATATGGTTTATACATCAAATCAAAGCTATTTACATGGATCTCACCAAAGCTCAAGAGAGTTTTAGTGGATTCAAGATATAATGTCTCATTCAATGTAATACAGTTCTATTCGGCAAAATTATGGTGGCTCTTCTTGAGCCTACATTGCAAGTATCAATTCCAGTAATTGTTGTTGTATAATATGCGTTCTATAAGATAAATAAGAAATATTTTGAGTCTCGTATAATACTTCATTGTTTCACTTTCATCATTGTATACTTTCTCCATTCGGCCATTACGTGCACAAATATATATGCAGTTGCAATTAGGTAATGGCACATTCATTCATACAAAGAACTTTGAAATACTTTATGCAAAGAAATTCGAAGAAACTTAATATTAGATTCAGCTAGCTTGACCAATTATCAGAATTAAGATATGCTCTCGTAAAGCATACAATGCATAATATAGTTTCGAATACTTCATTAATCTGTGCTACACAATGCTAAATAAGTGATATGCTAATGCACTGCATATATTTAGTGAACATAGCATCCACGTCCTTCCATATCTTCTTTGTCAAAGCATTCAAGCCTCATAGTGCTAGCGAGGACAAGGCCTGGGGTGGAGGCAGCTGAGAAGCATTCTCCTGATCATCGATCAATATAGGGATCATATGTAGGTTTGCTAGTGCTAGCATGAAGTTCTATAAGCTAGATGCACTTCAATTTGTTTTAAGCTAGGTACAATGCGGTGAGTATCTAGATGATTGGCCTACCAGTACACGGTTTGTTGGCGTGCTCGGTTTGGGCCAGCCGAACCGGCACGATAAAGGGTTTGGAACAAGACTACCAGCGGCAGATATCATAATTTCCTCAGAAAGAATATTTCTAAATAACACTGTTGAATTTACCGCAAGATCAAAACAGCCCAAACATGCAGAGAAGAGATTCATCTTGGCTCTTCCCTGCCCTTAGCTAGCTCTTCGCGTGCTTTGCGATGCAACACGTTCTTCGATCGGCAAGAACGCATTAACAGCGATTGTTGGAAAAATCCTAGGATCAACCCTTCCAGAAATTGACCAATGATCGACGGGAACACGGGTAGCCGCAGCTGCACAGTTTCATGTATTGCAGAACGTCGCTGCCTGATCGAGGAACGTGAAAAGCACGCCTAGAACAGCGGCCACGTACACGTCCACATGTTGTGATCGTGTTTAGCCTAACTAATTAGCTCTACTAATCACGCAACACAAAAAAACTTGGCTCAATATTTTCTCGGTGCTAAGACTTGCACCTTTTCTTGGCCCTTGGCCATCTATTTATACTAGAGAAACTACAAGACTCCTACTCAAATTAGAACTACTAATTCTAAACAAACTCCATCTCTAGTGCTTTTACTTTTAGATAAACCTAATCCTACTCAAAATAGACAAAACTATCAAGATTAGATCCAACAATCACCCCCCTAATCTTGATCGTAATCTCCTGGCATGTCTCCTCGAACTTGACGCAATCTAATAACTTGATAAATATGCTTCCTTGCACAGTCCTCACGCCCATCTGACGTGTTCACAATATTGACGTGTTGCAGCCCAAACTTGTCCTTCAAGTCACCTCTGCATACTTGGTTCTTCTTTTCCTTTTTAATCGTCTTCGTTTTCTTCTTCTTCTTCTTCTTCTTCTTCTTCTTCACTATCGTTGGTACCATCTTTATCTCCTCCTTTTCTGTATCAGCTGCCTCCTCTACGGCATAGAAAGGATCTGACTCCAACACATCTGTTAAGTCGGTTGGAGTTGCACTTGATGTTCCCCGTTTGAACATTTCAAACGGTACAACCTTTTCATGCACTTCTTGTTTACTATGCTCATTGGTATATATGTTCAATTGAATCATATATAACCTATCTTTGGATCTTTTTACCTTTATGAGAAGCTTCCCGGTTTGCTCATAGACCCATAGATCTTTTTGGTGCATCATCACTTTGCATCCGTCTTCGAGATAAGATTTGCTACACAATATACTCGATCATAATCAATAATCTTGTGTACTTGCAACAAATAAATGGCCGCACACACCTCATCTCTTGTTGGAACCACCAACCGTGACTGATAGTCTCCCTAGTAGCCACACTGGGCATCGCCATGTGTATTTGAGGCCTTTCTAGGAGAGATTTAGTCCCGATTTCTGAAACCGGGACTGAAGCCTAATGGACATCAATCCACAAGGGTTGTCCCCTGTTCAGAAACCGGGACAGAAGCCCATTCCGTATGACTAAACGCCAAATCCCCAGTAGTGCTTAACGCATAACCTATTTCTAGCCCTTAGCTATATATCTTTTAATACTACACATATATACATTCGTTTTTGCAGGTTTTAACTTGATATAATCCCCTGTACATTTTTATTATTATGTTGACATTCTGGTAATATATTTTGGATGCATTCATATATTCTTGTTTAAATTCTCCAAGAGAAAAAATGATGAAAACCGTCTCTCCAAGCGCAGGGAAAATATGGCCATGAAACGCCTCAGTCTTCTTCTAGTGCTTTGCTTCGTAGTTCTCTTCTTCTACAATACTGTGGAGGTTGAAGCAAGACAGAACCAAGTGATCCAAGTTGCCATCCCACTACCAAAAGAAGCACGCAAACTTGCTCCTGCAGGAACGACTCCATCAACACAGACAACTATCCCAAATGCTGAGAGCACAATCGCTCGCAATGGAATCGCTCGTACAGCCCACACCCTGAAGTTTACTGCCAGTACCACGGACTCGCATCATCAAATTCCACCGGATGCATTGCCGCACAGACCGTAAGGATAGACTATGTCACATCGTAAGCAACGCAATAATCAATAAAAGATCTAAGAATCTTATATTAAGCAAGTCCTACGATGTACAAGTAAGCATCTTACGTGTTTACTGTATGCTGTAATATATTGCATATTGTATGTGGGTGCTGCCTTGTATTGAATAAACCTATCCTGTGCCTTTGGATATACTCCCTCCGTAACAGCCCAATTTGAATCAAAATCAAAATTTGATTGAATACAAATTTTAGGTGAAATTTGCGCCGACACGTGGGTCATAGCTCCCTCTCTCTCTCTCTCTCCCTTCTGTTTCTCTCTCACTCTCCCTCTCTCTTCCTCTGCCGGTGGGCCTATCGCTGCTCTGCTCTGCCCCTCTGCTCTGGTCTGAAACGCGTCGTGCCTGTACTGCCGCGCCGCTGCTCTGCCACGTACAACGCGCCAACGTCTAGTCGCCGCGCCGCTATGTGCGCCTTCGGGCCAGAAGCATCGCCCAACGCCTATAAAGCCGAAAGCATTCCCTTGCCAGCACCTTTTCCGTTATTCCCCAATTTCTTCCCTGCGTCGGCGCCAAAGAAATCCCGGCGAATTCGTGAGCCATTCCCTGATTCCTCTCACCCCGAGCCTTCTTCACTCACCCCTAAGCCTTCCCCTCATCTAATTTCAGGGAAGCTGCCCAGAGGAGCCGAGCCAACGGAGCCCCTGTTTCGTGCCCTTCGTTGCCCGCCGTCTCTGCTCCACCGCGCTCTCCTCTTTGAGCTCAGTAAGCACCCACTTCACCCCCTCTTGCTCCCCGATAGCTTCCATAGCTTGTAGCTCCGTTCTGTTGCGTGGGCATCTCCGGCGAGCCTTCGGTTCCGCCGCCACCGTCGCACCGCCGCGTCCAGCTGCCTCCGGCCTCGACAAGGGTGTCATTAGGACCGTAGGAGGCTGTAGATGCTGGAGTGCTAACGCTGTCGACCGAAGCATAGCTGTAGCGCCGCCGCGCGTTGGCCACGTCACCTGCCGAAGGTAGACGATGACAAAGGGTCGTTCGGTCCATACCAAGATTCGTGCAGACAGACACGTTAGGAGTCACTGACCAGCAGGTCCCACCTGCCAGTATTCCCCGGGCGTGCTAGGTTAAACTGGGACGTTAAGTCGCTGCCGCGTGGGACCTGGCCCCACTGCACAGGTTAAGTGGAGGCGCCGCTGGGTGCAACGTGAACTGCGTGCGAATGTGTCCCGCGAAAGTACACTTTTGGCGTAGCCGCCTCGGCCGACGTGGGCACGCGTGCGAATGGGCTGTGGGCCGCATCAGAGGCTGGGCCAGCTCTTTTGCTGGGTTGGCCCGAAGGGAATTAACCCATCTTCCACCGAATTTACCAGTTAATTAATCCCAGAAATTCATATATATTTATCTAAAATAGTTAGAATCTATCAAAATTTATAGAAAAATTGAGATAAATAGCTTGGACCATTTCTAATTTTATAAAAATATGAAACCAACCTCTGTAAGGGAAGAATGACACTGTTTAGTTAAAGGAGGGGATTTACTATATAAGAATTGGTTAAAATGGAATTAAGTGAATATAATTATATGAAATAGTGAATTAAACCCTATAAATTCATAAGAAAATAAAATAGGTAGATAAATGTCATGTTAGATAAGGAACATTAAATAATTAACTAGCTTGCTCAAGAGCATTCCTTAGGGCATTAATTTGCAACAAATCAACAAATTAGGGGCACATTCCTTAATAATTAAATAAGTGCTAATTTTATAAAATGCACGAATATAATTTAATAACTTAAGGTTACACCCTAAATATAGGAAAATTCTAGAAAATACTAACACCGAGGAACGTTACTCTGAATGTAGGTCGTATTTCGTCAAGCCGTCATTGTATGTCACTCGAAAACCCTAAACACCCAGTTAATACTATATCGTACGAAAGCATATCTTGCGCATAGCTAGGCTATTATACAATGATAGTGTTACATAATAATTGCATCAAGGCATACATGGCATATCATACGAAGATTAGAATCATTAATCGATGTTATGCAATGATGTCGTAGGTAAAATCTAGGGCACATGCATGCATTATGTTTTCTGCTTGCATCCGTAAGTAATTATTGGATTGTAAGTGTGCTTAGACGTCGGCGATCCTGAGGGGAGGTTCAGAGACACTGAGGAGGACTTTCCACCCGAGCAAGGCGAGTTAACACTTACTCTTTAGATGTTTGTCTATATTAGGGAGAGATTACGACTCTCCCTAGTGCGGATTAACATCGCTAATATCATGTTAATTACCTAGTTTTCCTCCAGACTATATTGTTTATTATTAAAAATGCATGCTTATTAATCTGCCTAATTGTTAATCATGTAATACTTATACATGCCTGCCCTTGATTTGTTTAGCCGTCATGACTGCCTTGATTGTCATTAACCTTGTTAGACTAAGATTAGTCTGGTAATCACTTTAACCCTACCTAATGGGTAAAACCTGCTTAGACTAGCTTAGGCTTAAACCAATCTTCTGGCAAATCGCCACGGAACAGTGAACCAATATTCACCCGTCATTCATTCCTTCATTGAAATTGTTATGACATGTGACAGTTAGGGCATTTAGTTGCATGTTGGGTTGAATGTGGTTGAGGGTACGGTTATGTGGGATGTCGGTCTGGTTTGGTCGGTCGGTTGGGATAGTTCATGTGATTTCTGGCAACCCCCTAGGCCGAGGCGGGCATGCCATGGCAAGTGTGGTCCACAACAGGATTGCCAAATCTTGGAAGGATGGAGTATCTAGGAAATGTTAGGGGCAACAAAAAGTATGGTTTGGTGAAGTATGATATCGAGTGTATGTTGGTCGAGGCTTGGTTTGTTCAGGGTTGGTCGAAAAGGTCGGTGGTTTGGTTGGGGTTTCGGGATGTATTGTTTCGATGCTAAACCTTTGAGATAATAAGACTACTAATACATGATGCTAGATTCGGATGTTTTAAAGTCATTCAAAAATTGGTCTTACGAAAATAAAATAACCCCTTGCCCCCAATAAAGCCTTCTATACACTAATTACATTAAGGGAAGTATGAACTAGCCAGCGTTTGGATGACGCTGACCTCGTCTACTTACATTCCTTAGGAGAGGGAATCAAGGAGGATCTGTATGAGTGCCATGAAGACGATGGACATGACTTCGGTGGACCTGACGTGTCTTAGGGGTTGCTTTGGTCGTTGCAGGACACTTAGCCGATAGAAGATTCTTTTGGGTACATATTTTGGGATAGCTGTAGTACTCGGAATTATGTTTTGTAATATAAGTTTGCCGACGATCGCCTTACTAAATTCGCCTAAAGGCGTAACTAGGTATGTATGCTTATATCGGCTACGTGATCTTTCGCACTAGTGTACCGATCCAGGGGCTAGTGCATTGGTTTCTGACTCTCAAAGTAAGATAAAATTGAGGATTAACAAAGCTGGTATCAGAGCATGTGATTGTAGGACCCATATGACTTAGAGGTCGAAATTAGGAAAAATTATATTTCCACCTTTTTACAATTATTTTGATGCTTAAAACATTACTTTAATACTTTGGCTACCTATTCTAACAAATTGTTTGTCAAAATTTTATTTTAGATGGATCGATGCAACCAGCACTCCTTCATTGATGAGAGGTCGACGGACGGCTACGAGGACCCACGTTTCGGGAGCCAGTGGGTCCGGGGACTCCAGCAGCCGTGCCGGTCTCTTTCTGTCAGCGAGAGACCGAGGTTCTTCTGTAGGGATGCTCGATCCTTCCTCGTACTGCATACCTCGTGCGGGTAGTCATGTACTACGAGGAGGATGAGGTTGAGGCACATAGCTACGACACCGAGACACTGAGGGATCACCTGCAGGCGGCGATCAACGATGCTGCGATGGAGGCCACTACCATACTCCAGAGGGAGAATAGTATTATCTCGAGGGGCCTATGTACTTCCGACAACGATGCATATGAGGACACTCCCTGGGTTTGGCAGCGCCTCTGTGCCGATCCTGCACCAGTTGATCCGCCTGGCGTGCCTTCACGACGGTACTACTCAGGTGGTCGGAGTTGCGCTGGAGGAGATCAGCCTCTTACACTCGTCGCTCCGAGCGGCGGACAATGAGCTGAGGGTGGTGGGGAGACGGCTCCACCACTATGATATGATCCTCGCCAAGGCGAGACGTCAGCAGGACGCGGCGAGAGAGGCGCTTCATTGGCGCCAGGAGGAGGAGGCTCGACAGGTGCGGGAACAGCGTGACCAGCGGGACCCATCGCTCTCACCTCCGAGCGGGATTATTCACCGCCGGAGTATGAGAACCGCCGCACTACGATGTGGAAGAGGACTCTGCCGCCCCGAGCCTTGTTGGGGATTCCGCGCCATGGGCTGTCTTTCTCAGAGGCTCCTCAGGAGCAGTCGCCGATGGACGCCGACAACGACTCCGACTTCAACACTGACACTGGAGGCGACGCTGCTCCTGCACCGCCGGCTCCGGGACCACCTACGAGGCCATCCTTCGCCATGGGCTTTGACTTCCTTCTGAGGCCTGCGCCCCCGCATTTCGT
The DNA here is from genome assembly GCA_005191435.1 of Raddia distichophylla. Taxonomy (NCBI): domain Eukaryota; kingdom Viridiplantae; phylum Streptophyta; class Magnoliopsida; order Poales; family Poaceae; genus Raddia; species Raddia distichophylla. Next base: position 3,220,932 of record SPJY01012519.1, read on the forward strand.
TTACTCCCGCCGTCGTCGTGGCTAGAGCTTGTAGTCTCTCTCCGTGAGCCTTATAGCCGTCCGCCCTAGTAGATGATGGGCCTTAGCTATGTTGTAGATGGATGGCTGGTGTCCTAATAGATGATGGACACGTCATGATGTATGATGATTTGTCGGGCCCTAGTAGAGGATGGGCAAAAGCATTGGTCTGCACTTTATTTTGCTTGCCCCGATGTGGCAAGGGCTATCGAGACATGTTTTATTCCCTGTGATAATTATTCTACCTTGCCTTTGATGACATGGTTGATTGTGCTTCTTGTTGAATATCAATTTATTTTGTGAAAAATTCATGCATATTTATATTTATAAGCATCAACCATAGATGGCAAGAGGTAAAGGAGCTGGTCGGGCTCGCGGTGCTTCTGTCGATGCTGGTAGAGGCCGAGGCCGAGGATGTGGCCACGGTCTTGATGATATTTCGGCATCACCACCGGCAGATCCGACGCTAGGGCAAGTGATGGCTTATCAAGCCGAAATGCTCGGTGAAGTGCCCCGCGAGCGAAGACAAGTGAAGAACTGTTCGGGATGAAACTTGCGTATTTCTTGGGATCTAAACCCCCAATGTTCACCTACGCCACTGAGCCCATGGATGCGGATGACTGGCTCCGAACCATCAAACAGAAGCTAGCCCTGATTCAGTGCCCCCCAAGAAGACAAGGTGCTTCTCGCCACCCACCAGCTGGATGGAGCAGCTGCCGATTGGTGTGGGAGAACTACGACACAGCCCATCATGGCGACGTTGAAGATGGCGAAGGTGCCGAGGAGGAACCGGTCGAGCAAGAAGCTCAAGAAGGGCAAGGTGGAAACGAATAAGAAGAAGTGGATGAGGATGGCCTGGGACAAGATCTTCAGCCCATTGCGAACCACAGAAAGGATATCCCCTAGGAGGAGTTCGAGACTGTCATCCGTTCATTCTACGTACCCCGGGGAGTCATCCGGATGAAGAAACAAGAGTTCCGCTAGCTGAAGCAAGGGAACTCCTCTATCAACGACTACATGACCCGATTCAACCAGCTAGCACGCTACGCTGCGGGTGATGTCGAAGAAGAAGACGAGAAGATCGACAAGTTCCTGGAGGGTATGCTCCCCAGCCTGCGTTCTCGCCTGATACTACTGTATTACCATGATTTCCAGCACATGCAAAACAAGGCCCAAGGTAAAGGGCTTGGAGATCACCTGAAAGAGTAAGCGGGCAGTTCGAGCTGGAGCGAGTCCAAGCCGGGGCAGGGTGAATACCACCGACTTTCCTCGCCCTGTGACCCAGTACCAAAGGATGCAACCGCCTTACCGCCCGGGACCGACTTACCAGGGTCTCGGAAACCAAGGTTACCAGATCACGAGGAGGCCAGCTGCTCCTCCCTAGAGCTACAGCCAAGCCGCCTCCGCAGATAGGGTTAATGGAGCTTGCTTTCTTTGTCACAAGCCGGGCACTTTGCTGCATCGTTCAATACGGTGAATACTCCGTCAGAGGACAAACACCGCCGGGAACGGCAATGGGACAAGGATCTATGGCCGGATCAGCCACCACTGTTGGGCGTGGAAGGCTCAACCATGTCATCGTCGAGGAAGCCGAGGAGGCACCAAGTGTGCTGATGGGTACATTCGCGTTACTCAACAGCCCAATGCTAGTGCTTTTCGATTCCGGAGCTTCACATTCATTCATTGCACCACAATAAATATGGGCTACAAACCTTCCCGCTAAATAAGACTCTGGTAATAAAGTCTGCGGGGGGTATCCTGACCGTCACCAAGGCGTGTCTTTATGTAGAAATTAGGCAGGAGAATCATGGCTTTCGCTTTGATCTTATGGTCATACCCTATCGAGGGATTGATGTGATTATCGGGATGGATTGGATCCAGCACTACAAGGGAGTTATAGACTGTGCCCATAGAGAAATCAAGCTGTTCCAGAGTGGTTGTTACGAAACCATTTGGAAGGTAGACACCCCCTTTAGATGGGGCAGAGTTATCTGTTTTTAAGGAGGACGATCCCGCTATGGTGACAGCGGTAAAGGAGTATTTCGACGTCTTCCCCAAAGAACTACCAGGACTGCCACCGGATAGAGGTATGGAGTTTCCTATTGACCTAATTCCTAGAACCACCCCAATATACAAGCCATACTACAAGATGAACCCGGTGGAGCTAGCGAAATTGAAGAAATAATTGGATGAGATGCAAGGCCAAGCGTTAATCCGCCCCAGTTGTTCACCTTGGGGTCCCCTGGCCATGTTTGTGGATAAAAAGGATAAGTCCCGGCGGATGGTGGTGGATTATCGAGCTCTGAATGCCGTCACCATCAAGAATAAGTATCCTCTTCCCCGAATAGATGACCTGTTTGACCAACTAAGAGGTGCCAAACACTTCTAAAAAATTGACCTTAGGTCAGGGTATCACCAAGTCCAAGTTAGGGAGTCGGATATACCCAACACAGCCTTCACCACCAGATATGGACTATATGACTATCTAGTGATGTCATTTGGTCTAACCAACGCCCCAGCTCATTTCATGAATATGATGAAGAAGATTCTGATGGAGTTTGTAGACCACTTCGTAGTGGTTTTCATTGATGACATCCTAATATATTCCAAGGATGACGAAGAACATCGGAAACATATGCGCCTAGTCCTGGACAAGCTTAGAGAATATCAACTCTACGTAAAGTTTAGCGAATGTGAGTTTTGGATCAGCGATGTCAATTTCCTAGGACACATCGTATCCGTCGACGGAATCAAGGTAGACCCAGCTAAAGTGGTGTCAGACCCGGTTTTTTAATGGAATCCAAGACCTTCGTGTGGTCTGCGTTAGACCAGGATCCTGCTAACGCAACACGAATTTACAAGAAGCTGAATCATTTCATATAGAAGACCCGCGAGGGCACTTTATTACAGATAATAGTTGTCTTTCAAAGTACATTGTGGCTCCATTTGTCTTGGGGACCGTATAGGTCAAATCTCACAATAGAAAAGGCCGAACCTGTGGACTACATGGGCCTCAGGTATCCTCTAGAAGGCCCATAAGGGAGCAGATGGGGGGCGATCTAAGTCAGCCGAACAAGGATAGAGACCACTCGGGTACATGCGCCTTGAGCTCCAAGGAAGTTCCCGGGGACATAATCAATGTCCATGTAATTAGGAGATCAGCACATGCATGACATGTAACGGCATAACAAGATTAGGTATCGTGTATCACATGCTACCGTGTAACTCTATCCCCCCTACATTATATAAAGGGAGGGGGTGGAGGCCATAGGCAAGCGAGTTCATCTGATAGAGCATACATTGTAATCGTCCTGGTCATCTTGCATCCCGCAGGTGATCAATCATAATCCCAGAGCACAGGAATTAGGGTATTACCTCCGTTGAGGGCCTGAACCTGTATAAACCCGTGTCTTGTGCTACCACCTAGCTTAGTTCTCGATAGTGTCCCCTCGTACAAATTCATTGCCGGCGGTGACCCCCCAGTTAGTCACCAGTCGACAGAACCCGTTATAGGATCCGATATAGCGGAAAAGCTAAAACGGGGCAACGCTTCAAAGCTATGCCTTCCATAACCCAAAAGAGGCAAGCAACTGAAGTCCTCGTATAGCCCGTTATACTAAGAGCTTGTGCCGTGGAGTTCTCCACGGACTGGGAAAAGTGGCTGCCCTATGCGGAATTTGCTTATAACAACAGTTATCAGTCCAGTCTCAAGATGTAACCATTCGAAGTCTTATATGGACGCAAGTGTAGTACTCCTCTCCATTGGTCTAAAACGGGAGAAAATCAGGTTTTTGGCTCGGAAACCCTCAAGGAGGCGGAGGATAAGGTTTGAATTATAAGGGAAAGGTTACTGGCCGCCCAATCAAGACAGAAAAGCCATGCGGAAAATCTAAATTTTTCTAGAATTTCTGTAAATTATCAACTATTTTAAGTAAATCCAAATCGATTTCTGGAGCAAATAAAGGATTTATTTGCTGGAAACCTTATTTACTCGCGCTGGGCGGAGCCAACTCACGAGCAGCCTAGATGGCTGATTCGGCCCACGGCACGCTCGCGTGATACGCGCCCACACGGCTGGAAGAACGACGAAGGTGTAATCCTAAAATGCTCTACGACGAGAAAGAGGCGCCCCACGGTTCCAGACGTATCCACTTAAGCTGACATGTGGGGCCTGGGCCCACAGGACTGTGGCTCAGCGCCGGGACTTCGAGCCAGCGTGTAAAAGGAGGCCTGATTGCTGGGACCCACGTGTCATAGATTCGAAGCCCCCCAGTCAGCACTGATCTTGGCGTAGGATCCGATGGGCACGGTTCGTCGGCTTCCTCTAGCTTGGCGGCGCGGCCCAACGGCGAAGGCAAACCGCACGGCGGTGCAACAAGCCATCTTCGGCCATGTGCGCGTGCGCACCCACATCTACGGTCCTGTATGGCCTAAATGACACCATCATCGCGGTCGGGAACAACCGGACGCGGTGGCGCGATAACGGCAACAGAGCCGAGGGCTCGCCAGAGAAATCCACGCCGCGTACAAGCTATGGGGATGCTCGAGAGGCTAGAGAGGGTATGGGGGTGCTTACCAAGCTCTCGAAGGCGAACGGGAAGGAGCGGGGCGACTGGCGGCGAGAGGCTCGGCGACGGCCAAAACAGAGGCTCCGCGGGGATGACTCCACCGGCTGGCTCCCTAAAAATTGGGTGGGGGAAAACCTTAATGATGGGTTGAGCAAGCTCAGGGTGAGTGGAATTGACCATTGGCTCACTAGATCAACGGGAAAGTCTCCGGCACCGGTGCGTGGAAATTTGGGGAAGAACGGAAAAATGGACCGGCGGGGCGTGCTCGTCGCTTTAATTATAGGCGCTGGGGCGGGGTTGGGGACAGATGGCACACTAGATGCCACGGGACGGGACAGGCGTGGTGCTCGGCGCAACTGGGTGGCAGGACACAGCGCGGCGCAGCGCGGCGAGGTGACGCGCGCGGCGCGCACTTGAAAAGGGGCGCGGCGAGCGGCGCTGGCCAGGCTGAGCAAGGTAGCAGGCGCAGAGCTATGGCGGAGGGGACAGATGAGCGGCGGCGGCTCACGGGCAGAGAGAGAGGAAGAGAAAGAAAGAGAGAGAGAGAGAGAGCTGACAGTGGGACCCACTTGTCGGGTTGATTTAAAATTCAAATTCACGCGAATTTTCAAAATGCAAGTAATTTGGCAAAATCCCAAATTTGGGATGTTACACTAACCATCCTAGAGGAGGAGCTAGACAATGAAGGGCATCATGATGAAGGTGCCCCCTTCATACTCGTATGGTTCGGTACGCGTCGTAGCCATCAGGTGGAGGAAATCGTCGGGGAGGAGGAGAAGGGCAGATGGATCATGGATGTGACGGTCCAACATTGGTAATATACCTTCCCTCACCATCGCACAGCCAACGTCGCTGCCTCTGGTGATGCAGATTGCATTGGCTCCTTCAACCTTGAAGCGATATATAGTCGGTGAAGATTACAAACAATATACGTAGATATAACTAGGGTAGTGCAGCCAGTAGCCTAGCAAATTAAAAATATTTCAAACCGGGACAGATAGTGTTCCATCGGTGCCTGTATATGTTAATTTTCTAGGTTTTAAAACGGCTACTTTCAATGTACAGAAGACATCTATGTAGGTATATATATGTTTTTTTTATGTACCATGTGATCAAATTAGTCAGGTATCCAGAGAATGTGCTAATGATATTTTCAGTAGAAAATATGTGCAGCCACAAGTCGATGTTTGTTAGACTACACTAGCAAACCCATAATCTCATGTTTTATGGACTAGTGAGAGCAGCTGTTTTGTTATTTAAGATGAATAATTTTTAATTCCAGAGTAGCACCTGGCTAGGTTTGTGCGCACAATGCTTCTTTAATATTAATTAAACAGATTACGCAACTTATTAATTTCACTATACTTATTTCACTTTTATAGAAAGATCAATCCGGATTCTTGCAAGCCACGTTGATTACCAAGTGCTACCCTACATAGATAGGAAACATAAGTATGTGCAACTGATCGATATACGAAAAGAAATGTTAGTGTGGCGTGATTAGAGATGATTTTGTCTCTTCGGCTGACCTTTATACAAATTTTTCAGTTCTTCTGCACTTTTTTTTTTCTGCTAGTTCCAGAACTAATTTTTTCTGTATTATTATGTATAAATAATATATTATGATGAATGCATACTTTGCATACCATATATAGAGACATCCTGTCACCAATAAGAACAAAACCATGCACATGATTAGTATTCTTATTAGTCTCTTACCACCTTAGGTCTACCACGCGGTAAAATCATTTTGCTCTTGACAATCCATCATGAACAGGAGAATATCTACATCAATTTGTGAACAATGTACGTTTATAAATATGTATTAGCTATCTAAAATACTAAAGACGAGCTTATTGTTTGTTTAGCTGTGTTCCTAGTTAACAGCAACAAAACACTCATATTATTGATGGGATTTTAGTTAAAATTGCATTTCCAATTGTAAACTTTCAAACACACATCGGCTGACACCAGAAAATTAATGTTTTTTAGTATGTACTGCAGCACATATGCAGTTGTGTGAAAATCCACAGGAGAAATTTTCATTTGGTACAACTGCCAAAATTACGTATAGTTTGCTATTAGTTATTAATGGTGGAATATTGGAATTTGTTAGAAAATTTATATTCAGATACCATGGTGGTAAAGGTAAAGTCTAGCTAGAACAAGGGATCTAGTGCTAGATTATGTTGGAAAATCATGATCATTCTATCGAGTAGAATAAAGAATTTTACTTCTTTGCTTCATACAATAAATAGCTAGGTTTCCCACTACTATGGTCGTTTATCCATCCTTTTAGATAATCATGATCATAAACTCTAGTAGAATTAAAAAAAATAGCATTTAAAGTTAACTATTTTCAATAATTTCATCTACTAAAAGGCTACACCACATGACTATAAGATGTTTTCCGATAACTCCGACAACCCAAGGTTAGTGTTTGGTAAGTGTGGCATTCAATCATTTTCTTGTTATAGGAAAAATATGTCACCAGCTTTTGTTTATGCGTACAAATGTTGTATTTGTCAAGATTACTCGACGGGCACTTTCCGAATCTTATGCTTTAAAGTGCGCGCGTGCTCAACATCCATTATCCTACGTGCAAGATGAATATCTTCATTGCTAAGTTATACAAAAATGTTCTAATTATTAATTGACTTAATTAGTATCAAAAATTTATTTTTATGTAATAATTTAAATTAGTAATTAAGTTAACTATTTTTTAATAATTTCATCTACAAATGACTACACAACATCATGACTATCCAATGACTCCAAAGCCTAAGGTGGGTGTTCGGTAAGTGTGCCATTCAATCATTTTCTTGTTATTATCAAGAAATTATGACACCAACTTTTGTGCATGCATAGAAATGTTGGATTTGTCAATAATACTCGATGGGTATAACACGATTCTTATTCTTTAAAGTGTGCGCGTGCTCGTGACTACGCTTATATTTAGAGAACATGGTGGTATTTAAGCTAAACTCTAGGACAAGGGATCTAGTGCTAGACTATGTTGGAAAATCAAGATCATTCTGTGGAGTAGAATCAAGAGTTTTATTTCTTTTCTTCAATAACGGAATGTACAATAAATAGCTAGGTTTCCCACTACTATGGTCATTTATTCATCCTTTTAGTTTTAGCTATTCATGATCATGAACTCTAGTAGAATACACAAATTGATTTTTAAGTAGTAATTTAAAATAGCAATTAAAGTTAATTATACCCAAGGTGGGTGTTCGGTAATTGTGGCATTGAATCAATTTCTTGTTATTATATAAAAATAACAAGAAAATGTTACTCGATGGGCACTTTGCGAATCTTGTTCTTTAAAGTGCGCGCGTGATCAACATTCACTATCCTACGTGCAAGATGAATATCTTCATTGCTAAGTTATACTAAACTTTTTCTAATTATTAACTAATAATTGACTTAGTTAGTATCACAAATTGATTTTTAAGTAATAATTTAAAGTAGCAATTAAAGTTAACTATTTTAATAATTTCATCTACAAAAAGTGTACACATCATGACTATCTGATAACTCCAAAGCCCAAGGTGCACTACAAGAAGACTAGGCTATAGCAACACACCCTTCGCATCACATACCGGTTGTGTTGCTGGAAAACACACGATGACTATCTACTATAACACATACCTGCATCACATAAAAATTGTGTTGCAGGAAGAATATACTGCATCACATATTATGTGTTGCTGACACTTATGTGCAAAAAAGATATCTTAAACATAATCCAGCATCACTTAATGTACATGTTGCTAACTAATATAACAATACTAGTATATCTAAACAATATTTACCAAGGTAAACTTTAATGATTTAAATTTGCATAGGGAAGAGGCTGAGAAGGCCAAAAATCAACATATATAAGTTATTTCCAATTATCCAAGCATAATATTTTGAAAAAAATCAATTATTTGAACGTCAAACAAAGATTTTTTGCAACCTTTTTGGACAAAGAAATCCTAGCGGAATAGAAAAATGCTACGGTTGTGGATCGAACCTGAGATCTCCAGTTGAATCCTGATAGTCTTATCCAAAGGTTTGTAATGCCTATCTTCTGTACATAAACTCTATTTCTTTTTTTCCAAGGGCATCCTGTCCCTACCCAAATTCCCATCGCGACGGCAAAATACCCCAACGCAAACCAAGCCGGCCCATCGAACGGTTTCCCTTCACGGTTGGGATACTCGTGGGATAGGAGATCCCTTTCCTTCCGTAGTTCTCGACGAGGGTAGCTCCAACGACTGTTTCCACGCGCGCTAGGCCGGAACTAGTGGGCGGACGGGGCAGCGGTGGCGCGTGCTTCCGATTGGTGGCGGCAGGAGCTAGCGTCGACGAACAGGGCATCATTTACGGGCGTGGCTGTGGCCGGAGGTGCACAACAACACCGCTGTAAGAGGTACATCTCCAAAGTCGGCGGCGACAGTGTTGGATTTTTGTGTTTTTGCAAGGTTTTGCTTGCAGTTTGATTGAATTATGGTTCTTTGCGGTACAATTTGGGTTGCATTAAAGCTTGATTTAGGGAAGAAAGGAGCGATTTGGGGTCATCCACAGCTGTGTTTGAAGTTCTGGTTTTGCATCTGAGTTTTGTGTTGGAGAGGGAGAGAGATCAGGCGGCGGAGTCCAGTTTGGTGGCAGCGACCGACGGCGGGGAGAAGTTCTAGGATTTCTGGTTTTTTGTCCGGGAACAACAATGTCAAAAAAATATTTGGACCTGTGCACCATTCCACACATTTATTTACCGCGACATCTTGGTCTAACTTTGATGTGCCGCTAGGAAGCTACCACGTACATCCAGGATTCATTTCTTCCCTTCCACATTTGGGAATTTTCTGAAAACAGTTCGGTGTTTTATGTCACAGTAAATGATCTCAAGCTGGTTTCTCGTATAACTTCGTATAATGTATGCTATACGAAGTTATTACGCATGAACTCTAGTAGAATACACAAATTGATTTTTAAGTAGTAATTTAAAATAGCAATTAAAGTTAATTATACCCAAGGTGGGTGTTCGGTAATTGTGGCATTGAATCAATTTCTTGTTATTATATAAAAATAACAAGAAAATGTTACTCGATGGGCACTTTGCGAATCTTGTTCTTTAAAGTGCGCGCGTGATCAACATTCACTATCCTACGTGCAAGATGAATATCTTCATTGCTAAGTTATACTAAACTTTTTCTAATTATTAACTAATAATTGACTTAGTTAGTATCACAAATTGATTTTTAAGTAATAATTTAAAGTAGCAATTAAAGTTAACTATTTTAATAATTTCATCTACAAAAAGTGTACACATCATGACTATCTGATAACTCCAAAGCCCAAGGTGCACTACAAGAAGACTAGGCTATAGCAACACACCCTTCGCATCACATACCGGTTGTGTTGCTGGAAAACACACGATGACTATCTACTATAACACATACCTGCATCACATAAAAATTGTGTTGCAGGAAGAATATACTGCATCACATATTATGTGTTGCTGA
>SPJY01012529.1:0-11753 GCA_005191435.1 Raddia distichophylla
AAATTTGGGTGTCAACATATGCACCTAAGTTTGACAATGCGAAGATCGCATTTGTCGAACTTTGCCATAAAAACCGGATTTTTCCAACCATGTCCTCCGCAAGGTCCTCTCCTTAGAGAAAATTTTCTATTCTCAGCGAAGATATCTCACGATAATTTGCATCTTCTCGTGATTTATCAGCCGTAACTGTTGCGGTGCCATCCCCGGTAAAACCCTAATTTTCACTTCTTATAAATTGGCATTTTGACCGCGGTCATTCGCACCTGCGCCTTGCTCTCCTGCTCTCGCATCGGTATTTTCTGGAGCTCAGAATTTCAGCGCACAACCTATTCATCCCCCTCTCATCGGAAAAATGTCTCAGGTATTCATCCCAGTCTCTTCTTCAGAAAACAAGTTTGGGTTAGGTCTGGTAGGAGATGAAGATCCATCGGCTTTCATTGATCACTCTGTAGCCCGTCTTCCTCTGTTTGCCGATGAGTTCACCATCAACAGCTGGAAATCGGCTTTCCTTTCATGGCCTACCCCTCTTGCTGGATATAAGGATTGTTTCATCAGGGTGTATGGCCAGAAAAAACAATCATGGGATAACCTAGGAATTACCGATGCCATCATCCTTTCCTTAGAACCTCTTCTAGCCGATGAACCAACGCTAGCAGCCGCGTCGTATTTCTGGTGTGATACTATCAATGCTTTCCTTTTTCCGACCAGACCTATCGGCCCATCCCTGCTGGACGTAGCAATGCTCACGGGACTTCAGCCAGATGGAGAAATGTTATCGGCTTTTGATCTTCCAACAACCCTTAAACTGACCAGAAAGAATGTTGGATGGCAAAAGTACATAGAGGAACAGTCTGAAGGAGATGTTGAGGAGAAGGAACACATCGTCTTTTTAAACATGTGGCTAGATCGGTATTTTTTGTGGTCACTCCTTAGGTCCTAGCAAAATTCATCAAGGTATAGCAGAAGCTTTGGCATCGGGAAAAAAGCTAGCTCTTGGAAAATATCTTCTTGGAGCTACTTACAGAATGATGCACAAAATCAAGGAAGGTCTTTGTGATGGAAGATCAGGGCCCTCTCTTGGAAACCTAGGCGGCCCCTTCTGGTTCATCGGACTTTTCCTCAAAGTCCATTTTTTAAATGTTGCTGACAGACTGAATCCCGATTCTGATTTTCCCGATGAGTTGTCTTCAATAGAAGAACCCAAGTACCGTCTTTGCCGCTCATACGGTGAACTAGTGATCGCCAGCTGCACCAGAAGAAAGCTGAACATGGATGACTTTGCTTTGGGTCTGGCATTCTTTTTTAGTTTATCGGAATCGGTTTATCGTTCTCACCATTTCATCCCATACATTTTATTAGATCAATTTCCGATTCCCTCATTCTTCAAATTTTCTGAACTTCTGGAAGGAGATGTATTATCAGTTTTTGAAGAATATATCACTCCTTGTATTCTCTTTGCAATCTTAAGCACAAGAGCACATAATAAGAAGCCCACCTTTGAGTTCTACCATCCGTCGGTATATGCTCGTCAACTTGGATTATTTCAGTGTATTCCCGACCTATGGATAGACCAAAAATTAGTGGTCAGAGGGGATTTGACAGCACAATCGGCTTATACAATCCGGGATATGGCCAACATAGAAGTTGAAATGCCGATTTCCATACATCTTCGCACTGCCAGTACTGCTGCATATAAAAACTGGAGGAAGTCCGTTGCCACTAACATTTATGCAACTGAAGGAGGAGTATCGGCATTGGTTAGTAAATTCACTGGCAAAGATGAGAGGTGGATACCAAACTAGCCAAGCATTACTGGTCTGAAGGACCCAAATCCACCATCGGAATCAAAAAAGGCTGCAGATAACAAAGAAACGCATGTCGATGAGCTTGATAGTGCTGACAATGATGAAAAAACTTCAAGTTCAAGTGATTCTGGCTCCTCGTCCTCTGGATCGGAAAACAGTCACTCTTCTGATTATGAAAATTCTGATCTTTATTCAGTTGATGTCAATCCACCAGACAGCGAACGAACTCTTTCTCAATATCACGCCTCGAATTCTAATACCGATGCTCAGGTCTTTAGTCACTTCACATGCATACTGACCTTTGACAATCCTTATTTTCCGATTATCTTAAACTTTTTTGTTCTTTGACAGTGACAAGACTCGTCCCAAAGCGCTGTTGATCGGTGAGGAAAGCCAACGGATTTCTTGGAACCCTCCAAGAAAAGAGGTAAAATAATCTTCCAATCGGCTTTTTACATTTCAAAATAATCCGATCGTTGCTGATATTTCTTCTCAACAATAGAAAAACATGAGGGCTCCCGTGGCCAGAGGAAGAAAGTCACTGTGAAGAGGCCGAAACAGGTCCGTACCTCTGGCACCGAATCAGTATGTGATATTGTAAGTATATGCCAAACTTACTGTTGTTTTCCTAACTTCATTATCGGCTTATTCTCTTCGGTTTCAACTTTCAGGACAATGCCACTGCACCACAAGGTTCGTATAACTTCGTATAATGTATGCTATACGAAGTTATTACGCGACATCCCCAGGAGCCCACAAAGATAGTATCATCCCAGGTCGTAAAGTACAATCAGGATAGAAAATTGGCCTTTGACCCCATGGCCATTATTTCCGATGATGAAGATGACGACTTCGAGATTCTGAGCAACACTCCAGCTCCTGCAGCTCCCCAAAGGCCTCCGAAAATCATAATTACCGATGCGCCAGAATCTTCTAGCAAGCAGCTCTCTACTGCGACCGTGCTCAAACTGAAGGCTCTATCGGGATTGATGAGCAATGAAAAAAAGAACTGCTTGAAAATCCAGGTGCCCTCAAGTCTTCGTACGATACCATTACCGATCACTTGCCTGCTAAGGTTGATTCGGTGATAAAGGAAGTTTTTTCAATAAACACTTTCAAAGCCGATTTCGACAGTGCACTTGATCGGCTCAGGCAGAGGGAGGAAAATAAGACCGCAGAGGAAGAATTGCAGGCATACATTCACGACGCCAATGAGCATAATGAAAAACTCAATGTGCTGAATGCTGAACTTGAGGTGGCGAAATCCAGGGTTGCTAATGCCATGGTACGCATCAAGGAACTTGAGGATGAACTGGCGAAGGCGAAGGTCTCAAAAGAATCGGCTTATGAAACTTTTTCTAAACTAAAAGTCGATGTCAAGACCCAGCGCCTCACAGTTAAAAAATATGGCTTGGCAGTCATGGAACTACAAGAGAAGATCCCGAAGGTGCCCGGAATAGCTGAAGAGGACACTGATACCATTAATCAAGTCTGGGACATCATCGGGAAAGCATATGCCGCCATCTTCAAGATCTACGATTGATCGGCCTGCGAGCCGAAGTTAAAATCTTTGTCTATGTGGATCAGTATTTTTACCGATCGTAAAACAATGCTTCACCCTGCCCCTTGGGCAAAAACAATTCAAGGCCTTCGTGTCTTTGTAATAACTTCAAATATTTTCTTTATGCAATTTCCTTTGCTTACATTGATTTTTTAACCTATAGGTGATTCATCAGAATAGGCTTTTTCTCAACAGCAACGTGTTGAGTAAAAGATTAGCAACGATTCAATCGAACCGGCTTTTTTCAAAACAACCTCTAGACAACAAGTGTTTGTCGGCTTTTTACACTATAGACGATTCTCTCGGAATCGGCTTTTGTATAAAATTGTAACTTAGGCTCCAATCCAAACACTAGGATAGTACTTCTTCATGTATTTAGCATTGATCGCTTTCCCGAAAACTTCGCCTTCGAGTGTTTCCAAAATGTACGCGTTGCCAGGACTAATCCGGTTGATCTTGAACGGTCCTTCCCAATTTGGAGACCACTTCCCGTACTTAGGATCTCTTGAGCCAATCGGTAAAAGGTTTTCCATACAAGTTTCCCCACTTCAAAAGTTTTCGACACAACCTTCTTATTGTAGTGTGTCTACACTTTGCTAGTCACGTTCAATGTGTTCCAAAGCTTTCAATCGGATCGCCACCATATCATCAAGCTTATCTATCATCAGATTTTTGTAATCATCGGTTTTTATATTGTTTTGTTCTTCAATCCTTGTAGATCCGATGATCACTTCAATTGGTAAAACAGCTTCCTGTCCATAGACCAATTCAAAAGGTGATACCTTAGTGGCTCCATGCTTAGCAATCCGATAAGCCCATAATGCATCCACTAAAGTATTATGCCAACCTCTCGGCCTTTCATCGATTTTTCTGTTGATCAGCTTTATAACACTTTTATTAGAAGACTCCGCTTGGCCGTTAGCTTGAGCATAATATGGCGAAGAGTTGATCGTTGTAATCCCGAGGCTTCGAGCATAATTCTGAAATGCCTCTGACATAAATACCGATTCTTGATCTGTAGTGATCGTTTGAGTAATTCCGAATCGGTAAATTATGTGTTCTTTGACGAAGTCGATGGCTTCAACAACAGTTATTTTCTTCAAAGGTACAGGTTCAACCTACTTAGTAAAATAATCTGTTGCCACCAAAATATACCGATGCCCCTTGGATGAGGAAGGAAATATTTCACCGATCATATCAATTCCCCAACCTCGGAATGGCCACGGCTTCACAATCGGGTGTAAAACCGATGCTGGTGCATGCTGGACATTTCTAAATTTCTGACAATCTTTGCACCCTTTGTAATATTTGAAACAATCTTCAACCATTGTTGGCCAGAAAAATCCTATACGCTTCAGCATCCACCTCATCTTATAGGCTGATTGATGTGTTCCACAAATTCCTTCATGAACTTCTCCGATTGCAATTTTTGCATCTTCTTCGTTTAAGCACTTAAATAGCAGCCCATCAAAACTCCGATAATACAGCACGTCATTAATTAGCACATAATTATGGGCTTTCCTTTTAAGCTTTCTATCGGTTTTTCCTTGAGGATTTTTAAGATAATCGATAATTTCTTCCTGCCATCCCATCGGTATCGGATTTTGATAAGGCACAATCTCTAACTCCATGATCGGTATTTTGTATCCTGATGCTTCTTGAGCTAAGTCATTGGCCTCACAATTATGTTCCCTTGGAACGTGCTGTATCGTGAAGATAGTAAAATGTTTGGCCAAATCTGAAGCTTTCTTCTGATAGCTTTGAAGTAAATCACTATGACATTCATATTTACCGATCATCTAGAAAACAACTAATTGAGAATCTCCATAAATTTCAACAGCAACAGCTCCAGCTTGAATCAATCATTCCAACCTTCAATTAAAGCTTCATATTCCACTTGACTATTGGTCAACCCAAAATGCACCGTAATACTGAATCGGTAAGAAACTCCACCAGGGGAAACAATAAAAATACCGATTCCACATCCTTTCTCACAAACCGATCCATCGAAAAAATCAACCATGGCAAAAGAACCGATAGGTTAACGTGATGATGGTGTGTAATGAAATCGGCTAATACCTGCCCCTTGACAGCTTTTGGAGATTCATATGTCAAATCAAATTCGATGAGGGTGTATGCCCACTTTCCAAGGCGTCCTTTGATGATTGGGGTATTGAGCATATACTTGATCACATCGGTTTGACAAATCACTTTGCATTCAGCACCCAAAAGATAATGTCTTAACTCGGTACAAGCAAAATATAGGCAAAGGCATTACTTTTCCACAACTATATATCGAGTTTCTGAATCCAATAGTTTTCTGCTCAGATAGAAAATTGCATGCTCTTTCCCATCAATCTCTTGGACCAGAACCGCACCTATCGTATTTTCCGATACCGATAAGTATAGCTTGAACGGCAAATTTTCTCTCGAGGCAACCAAAACAGGTGGATTAACCAAGTATCCCTTGATATTATCAAACGCTTTCTGTTGTTCTGGTCCCCAAACAAACTTATCGGTATTTTTCAACTTGAGCAATGGAGAAAATGGGATAATCCTTTCCGAGAAGTTTGGGATAAATCTTCTTAAATAATTGATTTTGCCGATCAACTCTTGAAGACGAACCTTTGAATCTGGAGGTTTGGTATTCATAATCGCCTTTACTCTATCGGGATGTACTTCAATTCCTCTTTCATGTACCATAAACCCCAAAAATTTTCCGGCAGATACTCCAAAACACATTTCTTTGGATTCATTCTCATGCCATATTTCCGAAACCGATCTAACACGGTCACAATATCGGCCAAGTATTAATTGTTCCTCTTCTTGAGATTTGATTACCACATCATCGATATAAATCTCAACTAATTTGCCGATCAGATCATGGCAAATCAAGTTCATACATCGTTGATACGTTGCTCCAGCACTGATCAGCCCAAAAGTCATGACAACCCATTCAAATAAATCGATAGCACCAGGGCACCTAAATGCAGTTTTGTTAACATCTTCTTCAGCCTTAAAAATCTGATTGTAACCAGCATTGCCGTCCAAAAAGTTGATAATCCGATTGCCCGAAGCAGCATCAATAAGTCGATCAGCAATCGGCATCAGATATTCATCCTTGTATGTGGCTTTATTCAAATCCCGAAAGTCGATGCATACCAAAATCTTATCAGAATCTGTTGACACAAAAACGAGGGTTTCCGTGAACACACGTGCAGAAGCGTCGATCCTGTGATCGCGTCGCAACGAAGACCAAGCGTGCCAATTGATTTGACCTGTAAATCAATACGGAGAAAAATATCAGTAATATAAGCCTAATCGGCTTTTTAGTTAAGCCAGATAAGGCTATTTGTAATCTGTTTTAAGGAATCCGATTACAAGATCTATCGGCTTAAAGCCTGATAGAGCAAATAAATTCAAATAAGCACTCGAATATAAATCTTCTATTTCTTTTTGGTATTTTGGGTGATATCAGTATTAAGCCCTTTAGTCGATATATTAGATTAAATCAGAGAAATAGATCGAATAGATTGGTCAGGCCAAGACAGTATTCAAATCTAAGACGAGATGTAAACTAGTAGATCGGTTTATGGATTTAAGACTGATGAAGATAACATAATACTAATCGGCAAACATCTACATATGCAAAATCCCAAAAGAATCATACGCAAGATCGATTGAACGAGACAGTCGCATATATTAGATTCAGGAAAGGCATACAAAATGCTTAACAATCGGTATTGTAAGGTAAACACACATTACAGATCGATTAAATCGAGACAGTGCAATATGCGAAAACATGTTAAAGATCGGTAAATCCCGAGACAGTCTAACATGGTTTGTATACATGAGATCAAATCGATGCAGCCATGCATACGGGTTACAAGGAGAGAATCGATTATTCCATCGAGATAGCTCTACCTGCGAGTTGAAGCTTTTCGACGAAGTCGATTGGATTCGAAAGAGTGTTTGCGTATTTGAGTATTGATGTCCCTATTCTCGATGCCTAAAGTTCTATGTATAGTGTTACAAACTCGATACCGACATGAACTAAATTACCGCATCGGATCAGATCGTATTTCTTCAGAACTCTTATCTTCATCGGTTTCTTCAACATGTTTTTCTCCTTTGCCGATAAAGCCCAATTCCGATTCAGCCCATAATTCCAAAATATTCTCCTTTTCTGAATATCCGATTTTCTGCCAAATTTGGGTGTCAACAGAATCTTTCTTCCCAACTGGTACAATGCTAGAAATCCAATCGGCATATTTACATGGCCGAATAAACTTTGCCTCTAACAATCTCTGAATTTCGGCTTTTACTTGATCATAAATTTTTCAACTGATTTTCCTTGGAGCTTGTTTCATCGGCCGAAACCCAGGTTTCATCTTAATCTTGTGCTCAACTATGGATCGGCTTAGACCAGGCATCTCATGATATTCCCAAGCAAAATAATCAACCCGATCCTTAAGAACTTGAATAAGTCGATCTTTGTATTCCCGTGGCAACTTTTTACTGATATAAGTGGGCCTTTCTTTTCCATCTGTTCCAATATCAATTTTTTCAAGTTCATCAACCGATATAAAGCCTTGGCCCATCTTATATTCAATCTCCTCTAGAGCCGTGGTTCCCATAAATAATCCTCATGTCCTTGAGCTACTAACTGTGCTTCTAGCGTCGTCGGCTTAAAGCCTGATTTGCTAAAGCTGATGAAGTCACAGTCCTCCAAAGGTTTTCCCGATAGTGCTTCCAAATTATCATAGATTTCAACACAATCGGTTTCTGCAGTTAAGGATTCTCCTCTTACCACTTCAATGCGTTCGCCAACCCACTGGATCAGAATTTGATGCAATGTCGATGGAATGCAGCAGTTGGTGTGTATCCAATCTCTTCCCAACAGCACATTGTAGTTCCCTTTTCCTTCAATCACAAAGAAAGCCGTCGGAATTGTCTTGCTACCCACTGTGAGTTCAGCCACTAGAATTCCCTTGGCTTCTGTCGGATTTCCATTAAAATCACATAGCACCATATTGGTTTTCACTAGATCTTCCGTAGACTTTTCAATTTTCTGTCAAACAGAATACGGCATCAGAAATCGGTTTTTCATTGACATAGCTCATGCACCATGAATCCCAAGAACTTCCTAGCCAATACTCCAAAATCACACTTCTTTGGATTCATCCTCATGCTATATTTTCAAAACCGATCCAACACGGTCACGATATTGGCTAAGTGTTGTTCTTCCTCTTGAGACTTGATCACCACATCATCAATGTAAATCTCGACCAATTTTTCGATCAAGTCGTGGCAAATCAAGTTCATCCCCCTTTGATACGTTGCTCCAGCACTTATCAGCCCAAAAGTCATGACGATCCACTCATATAAACCGATAGCACCAGGGCATCTAAATGTAGTCTTGTTCACATCTTCTTCAGCCATAAAAATCTGATTGTATCCAGCATTGCCATCCAAAAAGCTTATAATCTGATTACCCGATGCAGCATCAATAAGTCGATCAGCAATCGGCATCGGATATTCATCCTTGTACGTCGCTTTGTTTAAGTCCCGAAAGTCGATGCAAACCCGAATCTTATCAGAATCTTTCTTCCCAACAGGCACAATACTAGAAATCCAATCGGCATATTTGCATGGCCGAATAAACTTTGCATCTATCAATCTTTGAATTTCGGCCTTCACTTGATCATAAATTTTCCAACTGATTTTCCTCGGAGCTTGTTTCACCTGCTGAAACCCAGGTTTCATCTTAATCTTGTGCTCAACTATCGATCGGCTTAGACCTGGCATCTCATGGTATTTCCAAGCAAAACAATCAACCCGATCCTTAAGAATTTGAATAAGCCGATCTTTGTATTCCCGCGGCAATTTTTTACTGATATAAGTGGGCTTTTCTTTTCCATCTGTTCCAATATCGACTTTTCAAGTTCATCAGCCGATATAAAGCCTTGGCCCATCTTATATTCAATCTCCTCTAGAGCCGCGGTTCCCATAAAAAACACTCGTGTCCTTGAGCTACTGACTGTGCTTCTAGCGTCGTCGGCTTAAAGCCTGATTTGCTAAAGCTGATGAAATCACAGTCCTCCAATGGTTTTCTCGATAATGCTTCCAAATTATCATAGATTCCAGCACAATCGGTTTCTGCAGTTAAGGATTCTCCTCTTACCACTTCACTGTGTTCGCCAACCCACTGGATCAGAATTTGATGCAATGTCGATGGAATGCAGCAGTTGGTGTGTATCCAATCTCTTCCCAACAGCACATTGTAGTTCCCTTTTCCTTCAATCACAAAGAAAGCCGTCGGAATTGTCTTGCTACCCACTGTGAGTTCAGCCACTAGAATTCCCTTGGCTTCTGTCGGATTTCCATTAAAATCACATAGCACCATATTGGTTTTCACTAGATCTTCCGTAGACTTTTCAATTTTCTGTCAAACAGAATACGGCATCAGAAATCGGTTTTTCATTGACATAGCCCATGATAAACAATGGCTTCAAGTGTAATCGGGAATTCTCAGGCTTTTTAAATATGGCATCTTCAGCTCCCAATACAAGTTCTGCAGCAGCTTCTTCATAATCACACATGAATTCCCGAGGCAATATGCAAACCATGTTATTAGCAACCGAAGCTTCATCAGAATCGGCTTTAGTATCAACAATAATAGCCGATTTCAACTTGAGCCTCCACTCCTGTTTGCCCCTAGCCGGCCTCATCGGCTTTACTTGCTCGAACAACGCCTCCCGGAATTTCTCAGCTTCAGCTTCTTTTGCTTCAGTATTTCTCATTCTTTGCAAACGACGCTTCTGAGACTTGGTAATTCCACTTGGGCACCATCGTGGCAATGGCACCTTAGGGGGGTGATGTACATCGGTATTTTTCTTCATCGGAATTTCTTCTATTCTTTGTTCAGCAAACATCAAGCGATCTTTTACCGATGCCCTCTTTACTGGTGGAGCAAACACATGGTTCATAGGGCAATTCTCAATGGTAGGCAATGACATCCCTTCTTTCCAGCAGTATCGAAAAAAAGGACTCTCCCAATGTTCCATCTCCCAATCCTGATTCCTTAGATTCTCTTTAAGAATCGGCTCAGGAGCCCTTGGCCTTGTATTCCTTTTTGGTAGATTTTTAGCCATCCGATCATACTTTTCTAGCAATTGATCGAAAGAAGGTTTAGGTCTTATGATCGGCTTATTATTCCTTCCACGCTTTACTTCGTGCCACCTGTTGGCTTCTTCATCTCCCCGTGGCTTTATAGATCGGAATTTCAATTCTAGTTTTTCTTCCACAACAATCCTTTTAGAGCCAACAAACACTTTAAGCCGACTAGAATTTTCTCCAGAATCATCGGCTTTTCTCTTCATAGCATCGACCATTCCAACAAAGCCGACCGGAAATGGTTCTGTATCAACTTGTGAATATTTACTTTGATACCGAAGCTATCTATCTTCAATCACCTTTTGGATAATTTTCTTGAAAGTATTGCACTCATTAGTGATATGTGAGTAGGAATTATGCCACTTGCAATATCTTTACTTCCTAAGTTCTTCCAAAGAAGGAATTATATGCCCTTACTTAAGTCGAATCTGTTTTTCATGCAACAGGTGATCGAAAATCCGATCACACTTGGATGTATCAAAGGAATATTTTCCTTTTTCAGAACCCTTCGGCTTTATCCATCCAAGCTCAAATTCTTTCTTATTGCTCACCCATTCAGAAAGATAAGCACCTGTTCCTTCGGTATCGGAATCGTCCGAATCTTCAACTTCCTCAGCGTCTACAATGTTGATAGCTTTGTCTTTACCCTTGTTGTTGCTATTATTCCGATACTCCTTTTGATTTGGATAGGAATTATCAGAGAATCGGCTTTCATATAGCACGATCTTGTGGGCTAGATGAGAAATATCAGCAAATTCTTGATTGCCCACCTTTTTTTGATTCACTGGCAACAATCCTTTGAAAGACAATTCTGCCAATTCATTGTTAGGCAGTGAAAGCCTATAGCATCGGTTTCTCACTTCCCTGAATCGGCGCAAGTAATCATTAACCGATTCTCTATGCTTTTGCTTGATCATCATGATATCGGTAATTCTAACTTCATTCTCCCTAGAATAAAAGTACTCATAAAATTTCTTCTTAAGATCTGTCCAGGAAGTAATGCTATTCGGAGGGAGTGAGGTGAACCAATTAAATGCCTATCCCGAGAGTGAGAGAGGGAACAATCGACATTTAATTGTATCCTTTGAAGCAGCTTCTCCACACAGCATAATGAATCTGGCAATGTGCTTACGGGTAGAAGTACTGTCACTTCCACTAAACTTGGCATTTGTAAAATCTGGCACTCGGTATTTGTAGGGAAATTCTGTTTC
>SPJY01012553.1:0-10038 GCA_005191435.1 Raddia distichophylla
GCATCGCGCCAGTCTATGAATGTTGTTCCGACACCGGTCGCAACTTTACGGCAAAGCTCTCGTCTTGCGGCTAAACCCATGTCAGGGCTACCAGTAGAGGAGAAGACCAAGAAGCTCATCGCCAAGCGCCTTGAGCCGTGGTTTGATTCTCGTGCCAAGCCTGATGGCACCCTAGACCTTCTCTCCGCCCTCCTAGAAAAGCCTCTACCCATTGATGCGGCCGCCACATTGGCCAGCCTCTCCGGCCTCCCTCTTGCTGATCCCCCACAGATGACGAGGGCAGATCAATCGACAGCCTTGGGTGCCACTTCTTCGAGCAACCCATGATGGGGGTCCGATGCTTCTTTGTCTCCCCAATGACATCACACATCCTCAATTGGAATGTGAGAGACCTTAATTCAGGTGCAAGGCGAAGTGTTCTTCGAAATCTCATCTCCACATCTCGAGCATCGTTGGTTTGCATTCAAGAAACGAAGCTGGACGTTGTGGATGCTCAGGTTGTGGTGGAATGCGCTGGTCGTTCCTTCGGGTCTCTTTTTGCCTACCTCCCAGCTGTTGGAACAAGGGGAGAGATCCTTCTACTTGCGCATGAAGAATACTTTCAGATGGTAGACATTGTTAGCACGCCTAGTTGTCTCTCTGCAACCATCAAGTCAAAGTTGACAAGCATCTCCTGGCGCATCATGGTTGTCTATGGCCCACAGTCCACGTCAAATAAAATTCTCTTTCTTCAAGAGATTGCCACCCATGCATCGACTACTCTTCCCTGGCTCATCTTGGGAGACTTCAACCTTATCTATCAAGCCGCGGACAAAAGCAACTCCAACCTTAACCCGTCGCTTATGTATGCCTTTCGCTCAATGATCAACAATCTTGAGTTAAAAGAAATTCACCTCTCAGGTCGTCGCTTCACTTGGAGCAACGAGCGGGCCAATCCTACCCACACGAGGATAGATCGTGCCTTTTGCACTGCAGCCTGGGAGCTCCTCTTTCCAGAGACTTACCTCAGAGCTCTACCATCGTTGGTTTCTGATCACGCCCCTCTCCTCCTTTCGACGGCAATGGAGCATAGGCCCGCTAAATGTTTTCGCTTTGAAAACTATTGGCCATGAATCGAGAGCTTCCACCAGGTAGTCCAGTAGGCTTGGAGTCGTCCTGTGGCAAACATGAACCCCTTCCGCAAACTTCACACCAAGCTCTCCCGTACTGCTAAGGCCCTCTCCAAATGGGCAAAGACCAAATTGGAAACTCCAGGGTTCTCCTCGCCATAGTTCATGAGCTGATCCTCCTATTCAATTGAGTTAGCGAGGCGCGCACTCTTTCGCCTATTGAAAAGGACCTTCACAGGCCGCTCAAAAACCGTAGCTTGGGTTTCGCTGTCATCGAGAAAGCACGGATACGTCAACGGGCACGGGCTCAATGGATCAAGTTGGGTGATGCAAACACAAGATTTTTTCACATTCGTGTCAATTCCCGAAGAAGAAAAAACTACATTCATTCCTTAGCCACGTCCAATGGGCCAGTCAGCTCTCACTCTAATAAGGAAAAGGAATGTCAACGCTACTTTCTGGAGCATTTAGGCACACCCTTCAATCGTAAGCTCTCCTTGGTTTGGGAATACCTAGGCTACTTACCTCATGACTTGGATGACCTAGAGCTGCCTTTCGAGGAAGAAGAGATAAAGCAAGTCGTTCTTTCCAGCCCAATAGATAAGGCGCCTGGCCCAGATGGCTTTACAGGCCTTTTCTTTCGTGTTTGTTGGGACACGATTAAAGAAGACATCATCAATGCCTTTCACCACCTTTACGACCAAAACTCGGCCTCGTTAAATCTCCTCAACACAACCAGCATCGTTCTCTTGCAAAAGAAGGAACTTGGTGTGTAACCTGGATGTAGGGATGGCAAAAATACCCATGGGTCCGGGTACCCGCGGGTACCCGACCCGATGGGTCCGGGTCCGGGTCCCATCCGAGACCCATGGGTATCAGATTTCGGGTCCGGGTCCTAAATTGGACCCATGGGTACCCAGACCCGGACCCAAAATTATAGACTGACATGTGGACCCGAGAGGATAGACCCATCTCCCCTAAGCCACTGACTCTGTCCTCTCCCATCCACTCATCCAGTGACCCAGCCACCCAGGCGACGCCGCCTCTCTCCTCAGCAGCCGCCCGCCTGCCCCGTCGGCATCCCCACAAACGCCACACGCCGGCGTACACCTCCAGGTCCCGATGCCGCCTCTCTCCTCCACCGCCTCCTTCTCCTCCAGGCCGTGGGCGACGGGCGCGGCACGGCAGCGAAGCTCGGGAGGCGCGGCGCGGAGCTAGGGCGGCGGCGGAGCTCGGGAGGAACCGACGCCGCCTCTCTCCTCCGCCGCCTCCTCCTCCAGGCCGTCGGCGACGGGGCGACGGGCGCGGCGCTGCAGCGGAACTCGGGAGGCGCGGCGCGGAGCTTGGGCGGCGGCGCGGCGGCGGAGCTCTGGATGCTGTGTGCGTGCGCGGCCGGGTCGCTGCAGGTTCAAGGCCTGCACTCGCAAGAAGCTGGCGGCGGCAAGCTTAGGTTGGACCCGACGGGTACCCGTTCGGGTCTGGGTACCCACCGGGTCCGGGTCTGCTTTTCAGGTCTCGGGTCCGGGTCCTCGACGGCCGGACCCGAATGGACCCGACCCGATTGCCATCCCTACCTGGATGTGTGTAACCCCTTTGCCGAAGATGTTGATCTTCTTTTTATAGTCCTGGCTGAGTTGTTGGTTCAAGATGCTATTTTCATGGCTGGCTGGATCGTATCCCCGGCAACAGAAGAGGTTGGAGATAAGATCACCTGTATACTACGTGCTGATCTTCAAAATTATTCTCCCCTTTTTATTTTGTCTCTAGAAGAAATCCAAATAATAATCTCCGATTGAAATTTTACCGTCCAACAAATGCCCCCCACCAATTTGAGTTCAAGATGGACAACGGAGAGATTGAACTCGTATTGGTGTTAAACCCTCCGGTGTTAGCCCGTATTGGTGTTAAACTCTCCAGTGTGGGCCTTCATGGACTTAAATTTTGTAGACTATTTTTATTGTGATTAAACTGTTGCGAAAGGCCATGCCGTGATTGAGAATTGAAAATATCCCACCGTCGTCGCCTTGGTACATCACTGGGTAATATTAATAGCAACTTTATGCATGTGTACTGCCACGCTATAAGTTGTTCTTCCTCCGGCTGCAACGAAAATTCCATGTCGTAACCTGAAAAAAATTTATCAACTGATCGCGACCACCTAACTGCAGCAGTGCCAGCCGACCAAGTTGAAGGGTTTCACAGCTCCACACGAACCGCATTGGAGTGTGGCACTGCTCCGGTTGCAACGAAAATACCATGTTGCTGACAAATTTATCAATTGATCACGACCACCTAACTGCGGCGGTGCCAGCAGACCAAATTGAAGGGTTTCACAGCTTCACACGAACCGCACTGGAGTGTGTCACTCCTCCCTAATAATTGATGCGCCGTTGTAGATTTGAAACACCGAAAATACTTGGTGAGCTACATCACCACACAATTTGTTCTCACATCGGAAAAGCCGTCGACGTTTTGGTGAAATGCTAGAAAATCCGTTAGCAATCACGAAACCTTGCGGAATATACCATCACAAAGTTGATACCGGAGTCCTTGTACTGCAACAAAACAAATACCGACAAGCATAAAATCCGGGATAACAGGCATTGTAATAAAAAGAGACGTAATGGTAGCAAAACCAAAATCAAAAGGGGAAAGTGTTGTTTTTTTAAATTAAAATATTGACTTTTCATAAAACACCATCCATTTGTTTGGTCTTGAAAAAGTCTGTCCGAGATCTTAGCCATTAGTCGCCGTCGCAAGACCATGACGATCATAACTAACAAACTTTGCTCCCTTTTGTGATCGTGTTTAAAAGAGAACAACATGCTTCAGCAAAAATCTATTAAAAGACTGAGAAATCATACTCTAGCCTTTCATTGTGGTGAATGACCTCCACAACATGATTATGCCCAGTACACAGCCTCATCGAACCTAGAGATTTAGGTGTAGCTGAAATTGGCTGAGGGTTTAAGGTTTTGGAGTGAAAAAATTGTGCCTTGACTTTTGCCGGCTATCTCTTCCACTTTTCGGCGTTGTTTGCCGGTTTGAGTGAGTGGGGTATGACATTTTCCCTTTCTCTTGATTGTTGTTGTTGCTTTTGTTGGATTCTTCTTTGAGTTGAGGAGGATTTGGGACTAGCTGCCAGCCTTTGTGGACTAACTAATCCTCGCAGGCTTGCTTGCTTTTGTTTGGCCCCTTGTTTATGCTTCCGAGGTAGATGAGCAGCTTCACACCAGTCAGACTTTGACCGACCGGGCAGCCTTCTCTTGCATCTTTTCCTATGTTCCATCTCGGAGCGTTGACATTGATACGCCTAACAGGGTTGGCAGCTTTTGCATCTTTTCGCTATAGGGCATCCCTGCGGCTTGATATCCCCTTTGGTTTGAGACTGTCAGAACGCGTGATCAGCATGGAGGATTTACCACTTTGAAATAACTTAAGTAATCATCTCGCTGCCCTTAGGAACCTTTACTTTGCATGTGTCTTGTGCAAAAATAGTGTGCAGGTCACATTGTTGCAGGTATGATCAACCATGATTATGTTTTAGCTCCACCTGGAAAGACCTAGGACAGAAAATTTCCTGCTGACCAGCAGGGTGTTTATGCAGAAATAAGCCATTTTATGTAGATGATTATCATCTGTTTTCAAAAGGAAAAACCATCTAAATAAAACAGAAGCCCACGAATAAAATTAAATATGCATTATAGGCTTAATAAAGAAACTTTCAAAGGGGAGAACCATCCAAAGAGTACGAAAATATGAAATGGTGAAGTTTTGATGGGAAGCCATCCAAAAATTGTTATGTTTTGAGGGAAAAGCCATCCAGGATTTCTTATGTTTTGAGGGAAAAGCCATCCAGAAATGATTATGATTTGAGGGGAAAGCCATCCAAAAAACACAAGTAGGATCGAGAATACAATACCTTCTTTTTCGATGGGAAAAACCGTCCAACGAAATCAATATAGAGGCATACCTTCTCCGGTGAATGATAAGGTTGTGAGTTCTTACGCATAAATCGAAGATGTGGGGCAGACTATCCCACGGTGCTGCGTTGATGTGCCAGAAATCCTTTGGCAAAGATGCGAGGACGTGTGGAGATCACGCTCACGTGTTGACATGAGGTGCCAGTAACCCTTTGGCGATGAAGTGAGCATAATGTTGCTTTAATAAAGTCGAAGAGCCGTCGACGATGAGACAAACAATAAGTTGTTCCCACAAAGTTGAATTGAGGTGGCAGAAAGTTGTTGGCGGTGATGCATGATGTGGGAGTCAGTACCACGATATTGACTTGGATGCCAGAAGACCGTTGGCGGTGTGGAAGGCATGGGGGTCGTCCCCCACGATGTTGGGTTGAGCGCCAGAAGACCGTTGGCAATGTTGAAAGTTGTGGGGGTTGCCCCCATGGTGTTGAGTTGAGCGCCAGAAGATCGTCGGCGATGTAGAAGGCGTGGGGGTCATCCCCATGATGTTGGGTTGGGCGCCAGAAGACCGTTGGCAATGTTGAAAGTCGTGGGGGTTGCCCCCACGGTGTTGAGTTGAGCGCCAGAAGATCGTCGGCGATGTAGAAGGCGTGGGGGTCGTCCCCACGATGTTGGGTTGGGCGCCAGAAGACCGTTTGCAATGTTGAAAGTCGTGTGAGTTGCCCCCATGGTGTCGAGTTTAGCGCTAGAAGACCGTCAGCGATGTCGAAGGCATGGGGTCGTCCCCACAATGTTGGGTTGAGCGCCAGAAGACCGTTGGCAATGTTGAAAGTTGTGGGAGTTGCCCCCACGGTGTTGAGTTGAGTGCCGAAATACCATCGATGATGTAATGAAGCATTGAGATTGTTCTCACGAAGTTGAATATATAGTCGCCAGAAGGCCGTTGACGGCGATGCATGATGTGGGAGTCAGTCCCACGATATTGACTTGGATGCCAGAAGACCGTTGACGGGTTTTGAGCGTGCTGAAGTTGATGATGAAGCATTACTGCTCGTCGAAGATCTGGCTTTCAATGTAATTGGTGTAGATGTTTCAAAGAATATCGATGAAGCTCTTTGTACGCCGCTTGACCGATTTGGTGATGATCTGTGCACCAGACTTCGACGGCTTCTTGAAGTGTTACTAGTATCTGTCGAGATGCTCGAAGTAAGTATTTGTTTCGCCTCGACGATAGGTGATGTAGTGACGGGCTTGGGCATGATATCCGCTGCTGGCGTCGAACGTTCTTGATGTCGCTCGCTATCTGCAACGGGAAAGTAAAATTTTGCATCGGCGTGGTGAGCCTCCTGGACCTGATATGGAACGGGATTGGCGGCGATGTGATGTTGTGTGCCGTTGTTGTCGAGGAATTTGAGGCACTGATGAAGGGTAGACGGGACCACATGGTACTTGTGGATCCACGGTCTTCCAAGGAGAGCTGAATATGATGTAAGCGCATCTATGACGAAAAATCTCACTTTGAAGCTGAAAGTTGACATTTGAATCTTAAGTGTGATAGCCCCAAGCATAGACTTTCCGTGGTTATCAAAGCTACATATCACCACATCTGTGGGCTCCAAATCACTCGTCGTATATTCAATTCCCTGTAAACTTCGCAGTGGTAGGATGTTGACGGCGGATCCCAGGTCGATGAGCACTCGGCGGAGATGCGCCTTGCCGATGTTACCTTCAATGTACAGTGGCCGGTTGTGTTGTTCGTCAACCAAGAGAAGGTCTTCATCTGAATAGAAAATTCCATTCACCACTAATGGATTGTCGGAGAGACGATGTTTTGCCATGGCCAGTTCATAGACTTCTGGTTCTGTTAGCGCCTTGACGAGAGCTTCTCGTAATTCTGGAGATAGCATGAGGGCTTCCGCTATCTGCAACAGGAAAGTAAAATTTTGCATCGGCGTGGTGAGCCTCCTGGACCTGATATGGAGCGGGATTGGCGGCGATGCGATGTTGTGTGCCGTTGTTGTCGAGGAATTTGAGGCACTGATGAAGGGTAGACGGGACCACACGGTACTTGTGGATCCACGGTCTTCCAAGGAGGGCTGAATATGATGTAGGCGCGTCTATGACAAAAAATCTCACTTTGAAGCTGAAAGTTGACATTTGAATCTTCAATGTGATAGCCCCAAGCGTAGACTTTCCATGGTTATCAAAGCCACATATCACCACATCTGTGGGCTCCAAATCACTCGTTGTATATTCAGTGCGCTGTAAACTTCGCAGTGGTAGGATGTTGACGGCGGATCCCGGGTCGATGAGCACTCGACGGAGATGTGCCTTGCCGATGTTACCTTCAATGTACAATGGCCGGTTGTGTTGTTCGTCAACCAAAAGAAGGTCTTCATCTGAATAGAAAATTCCATTCACCACCAATGGATTATCAGAGAGACGATGTTTTGCCATGGCCACTTCATAGACTTCTGGTTCTATTAGCGCCTTGACGAGAGCTTCTCGTAATTCTGGAGACAGCATGAGGGCTTCGTACACGCTAAGAAGCGCTGGAATTCTCTTCAAATGTGCAATAACATTGTAGTCAACTTCTTCAAGTTTGTCTTTCATCTTATTCGGCTTTGGTTGGCCTGAAACTTCTTGCATGGGTGCTTCTTTTGATGCAGTCGCTTCTCCTATCTTTAGCGGCTTTTCTTTGACTTGTGGCTCGGGTATAACCTTCCCTCTACGCAGGTTCATGTTGACCTCTTCAAGATGTACTTCCTCCAGTGAGTTTTCTGCACGAAATACCTCATGCTCGTTGGTGGTGAGAACGACTTCTGATTCAGAATCCATTGAATCTTGAAGAGAGGCCGTGTTGCATATTGCAACGTTTGATGATGAGGTTGAACTTTCTTCTTGAGCTTTCTCTTCCTTCTGTGGAGTAACATGTCTCCACACTTTCGGCATGTATTGTTCTAGTGTGGGTAGCACGTGCGGCACCCTAGGAAAAGCTTCATCTCCATGTGACCTGGGGATGAATCGAGGCGGCGGTCGACGACGACTTGGGTCCGTCCACCTTCTTGTTGTTGGAGGAGCGTGTGTCGACGAGGACATGTGAGTATGCTGGGGAAGAGACCTCGTGGGTGGTGTTCGACGTTTTACAGTGCTCCATGGAGACCTGTCTTGATCATCTTGCTCATGTGAGTGTGTAATGTTTGTCGTTGACGTCGAGGGAATGTCTTCCATCAGATTTTCTTGAACTTGCTTGAAGGGGATCCACGTGTCTTCGTGTTCTTCTCCTTCTATCTCTGATATGGGCCCCGAGTGCATCATCACCATGTTTACCACATGGTAATCGGGGTTGATGGCTTCTTGATCTAAATTGATTTTCTTCTCGTCTATCATCTTTTGTAGTCCTTCTTTGAACGCGATGTAGTCCTCTACCTGTGAAAAGGACAATATAATGGATTATCAATCATACGTACCTGGTTAGGTCGTTGAGGTTCTGGCAGGTTAAGGCCTCCTTGTTCCATTAATTGGTCAAACATATCTCTGGCCAACTCTCGCTTGAAACTGTATTGTTTTCTGAGTAATTCTTGAAGCGTCTGGCGTGGTGCTCTTCTAGGTGCTTCGTTCTTCGCTCCTATTGTCAAGACTTTCCCTTGCGACGCTGCTGCGGAAAGAATCCTTGTTGTGTTTGACTCTTGAACTGTCTTGGATTTGCTCCCGGCGTTGCTTGTTTTCAGTGTAGATTTGAAATGTTTGGCCGGGTCATAAGCACTAGCGTTCTTGTAAAGCTCCATAATTTGAGGAGCTTTTGCAAACTCAATTTTGGTGGCAGCCACCGCAGAACTGAGCATGCTGAAATTCTTCGGTTCACGCCTTGATACCTCAAGTGACCAATGGTTGAGCATCCCATGAATACATAGCTCGATTGCATCCTCTATGTGGATCTCTCTTGCAAGACGCACGTAGCTGTTCCGGAAGCGAATAATATAGTCGTCGATATTCTCATCACGTTGTTGTTGTACCTGGGAAAGTTCGACAATAGAGAAATCCTTCTTCATTGCAACGAAGTGACTTTTAAACACCTCCTTCGTTGCGGTCCAGTTTGTGATAGATCCTACTGGTAGACAGCTGTACCAGTGGAAGGCCCGTCCAGAAAATTGCCGCAAGAGAAGTGATGGGTTGTTGGTGGTGTCTCCACATTTCCGCCTCAAAGTATGCCAAATGCTCCCGAGCGTCTCCTGTACCATCAAACTGACGGAACTTCGGGGGATGCCATCCTGCAGGGAAAGCAACAAGATCATGCCAAGATTGATACGGCTTTTCAAGTTCACTATCATCCGTTCTTAGTGTCTTCTCTGCAGTGATCTGTTTGAATTTTTGTTCAACCAAATCTGCAACATAGTCGTGATACTCCTTTAGCGTGTTTGCTGGAGGCTGCACATTTGTAGAGGCTGCATGAATCATGAGGGGTTGACGATGTGCGCTCGTTGCAGATTGTCCTTGTGGCCTATTGGCTAGCAGCTCGAGGTGGTCGGCTGCCCCCTGCTCGTCAAGCTGATGATCAGTTTGCTGTAGTTGTACCACCACGGGTTGACAAGGATTGACCTGTTGAGTTCCCATATTTGTAGTGAAAAATTCAATGAAACGATCCAATTTTGTTGTCAGATCGTCCACCTTTTGTTGTTGGATGAGTAGCTTTTCTTCGAGAGTAGCCTCTCTAGAATAGGACATGCTTGCACCTATAGGGAGATTAAGTGAAGTCCCCAACTGTTGAGGATTAGTTAATGGTTCCTCATTGTGTATTTGGGGAGGAATATTGTGATTCTCCGTTCCCGTCATATGTGCTGGAGCCGTGACATGATCTTCGAAGTTGAACTCGTCATCTGAAGGGATTGAACGGTTGAGTTGCTTGGAATCCAAATTTTCCAACACCCTTTCTAATGATGAAGAGTAGTCGTCATCAGATGGATTGTTGCCCTCCTTCATTTGATTTTGTGGGAGACGTGACTCAATAT
>SPJY01012562.1:0-24273 GCA_005191435.1 Raddia distichophylla
TACTGGGGTCACGACATTTTCTAGTTGCCGAGGAATTGGTGCTCGAGAGGCCGGCCAACACCGATCAAGTGGTGTCAGCTTGTGTCATCACCACTTTCAATAGGTCAGCAAAGATGCCGTCGTTGGGCCACATAATTCATTCATGCATGTCTAGTTAGGGTCAAACGGGCGCCCGAGCGAAGAGAGCACGTGGTGGGCCATTGCAAACCAGCTAAAAGAGACAAGAAAGAGGCCACACCACTTGTAATTGGAATTGGTGAGGTTGAGGGCTAGAAAACATGGGAGGCGATGCATATGATATCGATGGCATGTGCATGAATCATGTCAATCGTATCGCCATCGCTTGAAGGTGCATAGGCATCTGCCAAGGTCACGACCAAGAAAGCATCGGAGGGTATAGTTGGGGCACTGTGGCATCAACTATTGGTGGTTGAGCCGGAACTGAAGTCGGGCACTTTGTCGAGACCAGGCGGTGAACCTTGTAATTTTTGGATGAAAGTATGAAATTTTTTATCTGTAAAGGTCGTGATCCTTTGAGAACGCTACTACAGACATGACCTTTAGTACCTGTTGGTAATGACACACATCATTGTTCTAACCAATTCACCCACCCACGCGCTTTGTTATAACTAGAATATGCATACCTTTCAGCCATTTTAGAAACGAGGCAATACGAACTGATACTGATGAGTCCGTGTGCCAGCTAACCTGTACTCGTCTGCGAAAGGATTCTTTGCTGTTGCCTACAACCGGTACTGAAAGCTCAAATCGCTATCTAACCGGTACTAATGTATTGGTATATTTAGCCCAGTTTTCTAGTAGTGGGAAGACCTTGGAGTGTTCAAAAATTGTAAAAACAAATGTTAGAAACTCTCACATGAAACATTTAAACCCAAAGAAATGAATATAAATTGGTATATTGTTTGGCTCGTATAAAAATGAAAAATGTTACACGTTACTTTTATTTTTAAATTTAAGCTGAAGAGGACGAGTCTGGTAGAGAGGTATCAATACTTGAACAGTACAACCATTATTTAAAAATAGGACAACAATTTACGAACCCTTGAGAGTCCCCAATGCACCACGTTCCCCTCTGAAAACAAAGCGCAGAATGCAGGTGGTTAGTGTGTCACCACGTGGTGGATTAATTGTGTATATAAATATAAGAGAATATATGCATGGTGTTTGCCTCATTGTTTCTTCCTACGTGCTATGTGTTGTGATGAAACCCTACTCAAGGAGAAAAGCTCCCGTAAAACTTTAATCAATCGTAGCTGGTAATTAAACAGAAGGCGATAGAAGAAGATAACAATAGCTTGAGCCATTTACTTAAGATCGATGCGCGTAGGAGCTACGTACTTGCATAGGGATGGGTGGCACCAGGAATCCCAACTACATTTGGCAGCAAGCAACATGAACTAACAAATCTGAAAACATTACGGGTTAACTGTCCATCCAGTTGCATATGCCGGTAGGCTGGGCACCGAAGCCTCCATCCCGAATCAACTGCGAGACAAGTTCATGAGGAACGACTTGGCCTAGGCTTTTCCAATTTCCGTCGTTACACGGCCTGCTCCTGCCATGATAGCTGTTAAGTGCTGGTCCAGCGGTTGTTGGCCACTACAGAAAACGGTTGTAGTCTCGAGTAGTGCTGGGAAAACGGGCCGTGCCAAACGGGTCAACCCAAGCATGACCCGAAAAACAGGCCAGCAACACGGCACGGCACGGAGATTTGCATGGAAACCAGGTACGACATGCTGCCCGGCTTAGCCCGGTCTGAAAAGAGGCACGAGTCAGTATTTTGCGTTTTTCAAGGTCTTCCATATCTTGGATGAATTTCTATTTAATACTAAAGTTGTATATAATTTTGAGATGCATCTTTTTCATGTAGATAAGTTTTTATTTGAGCAACGTATGAATTTATGAAAATTATTTTCTTCGTTACCTGCTTTCGGGCCGACGGCACCGTCCTTGGTAATTCACCATTTTCAAGGTCTTATTTTGTTCGAATGAATTTTGATTGAACACAAAAGTTGTATATAATTTCGATACGCATATTTTTTATGTAGACAAATTTTTCATTTGAGCAATGTATGAATTTCTACAAAATTGTTTTGACGGCTGTTTTGTCACCCGTATCGTCCTCGGGTCGGCCCGGCCCGAAGCCGGCCGGCCGTGCTTTTGGGCCATGCCGGGCCTAGAATTTGGCAATCCGTGCTGGCCCTGCACGGCTCAAAGTGCTGACCGGGTCATGCCGACACGTTTTGCACCAATCCGAGGCAAGACGGGCCCAGGCCGGGCCGGCACGGCACAGCCCGATTCCCACCACTAGTCTCGAGTGTTTCTCGTTGGTGGTTGCTGGTCCAGAAGGTTGGTAAGGCTGGCCGGTAAGCTCGCAAGTGCTGACCATTCGGGATCGCTTCACGAGTGTTTTTTGAAACAATTTTTATCGAGTGTGTGCAGGCATATGTTCACGTTGAAGACTTAGCTTGTTTTGCTTGCATTCTATTAGCTTTTTGACCGTAGCTTCATAGATATTGTCAACCCCATTATTTTCGTAGCATTAATATAGAGCATTTTTTACCATCCTTGAATAGGTATAAAAAAATAAACTGGTAACAAAAGGTGCCAATCAAATCCACCCCTCCATAATTGAGGATAGGATTGTAAAAAAGACAAGTGATAATAGTCATCACTAGTGGTTCTCTGACCCAAACTCTAGTGATTCTCGGACCAAAATTCTAGTGGTGACATGTATATCGCTAGCGATTCTCTACCTGAGCCGCTAGTGATATGTTTTTGTTATCACTAGCGTTTCATTACCCCCAACCGCTGGCGACAATTAATATCATCACTAGTAGTTCTATATCTGAGCCACCAGTGATAAATTTCCACATGTAAAAAAATTACCTAAAAAAGCTTGTTACCCTTCGGTTTTGCTAGCCATGCCCTCTGTTGATATAATCAACAATACACATATTTTACACGTCTATGCTCACATATAACACAAAATCACAGATACGCAGCTTTTACATTCATAGCTTCCTGGATGCGACACATGGCACGAGCAGAGTAACAGACCTAGCTGCATGCGACACATCATAGCAAAACAATTAAATTTTTAGAAAAGAACAACTTGTTAATAAATTGGGGTCATTTAAAAATTTTCACTTTCAAAATTTTTTATTCAAAATTATTTATTTTCTATAGCATAAAATTATTTTGCATAGCTATATTTATTTTCTGTAGCATAATTTATTTCGGGTATATTTCCCCAAGCCAGACACAACAGAGACAACAGAGAAAGCTAAGTTGGTTGGGGATAGTAGCAACGGCAGATAACCTTGCTACTCATCATTCTGCATCTAAGTAGTAGCAAATCATCCGGGAAATAGCAAAAGTTTATCATTATATTCAAATTCAAATAAAAAACAATGAAACTTTTGAAAAAAAATACCTTCTCATTTTTTAAGTTAAAATTGATGATAAAATTTACAAATCAAATCAAATCAAATTCAAAATTAATTCAAATTTTATGGTAAATTAAAAAAGGGAAATTTTTAACCCTTCCCATGAACTTAGGATTCAATTTTTCAAACTTTTGTTATTTTTTATGTCACGCTAGTTTTAAAATATTGATAAAGTTTTGTTAGATTTATGAGATACATCGCCGAGCAGAGCTTGTAGCTGCTGGGGGTATCAAATGCATGTAAATTTAACAAACTTTATTTGATTTTTAAAAAATTATGTGACAACATAGCACAATGAAATTAGGGAAAATGGAATCATAGGCTCACAGAAATGGTCCACAAGAAGTTTCACCTTTTTTGAAATTTTTAATTGACTAATAAAATTATATTCAAATGAGAAAACTTTAGATAGTTTTTCTGATGATAGATGTACACTGCTAACTTAGCTAGCTTGCTAGTTATTTGAATAGACACTTTGCTAGCTTTGCTATGATATGTCTCATGCAGCTAGCCTTGATGCTCTGCTCGTGCCACGTGTCGCATCCAGAAAGCTCCCACTGTGCAAGGTGGCGGAAGCAGGTGCTCCCGCCGTGCGGTGTGGCGGGAGCAAGTGTTTATTTTAACTATGAATTATTTTATGTATTTTGATTTATGTATCGATTATCTTGGGTATTTTTCCTATATCTCAACCATCTGCATGAATTCCTGCAAGCCGATATCTAGGACTTTTTTTTGGGACAATGCGAGCAAAGAATTAAATAGCAATTTGTGCGTTGCATGCATCCACACAACACTTCCTCTAAATAAAGGAAGTCGGCATGCATCCGCTCATACATGGGGGCTCCAAATTTAGGAGGCACACACAAAGCTTAATTTTGACCCCACCGCAAGAAGAAAACCTATAAATTCAACGTCGATTCCTAAGCCTAGGTTGATTCATACAAAACGATCAATCGCAAGGAGAAGAGAGAGAGAGAGCACAAACATATAGGAGAGAAGAGATGGCAGCAAGCAACAAGACGACGATGCGTATGGCCATGGTGAGCATGGCCCTGGTGGGGCTCCTGCTCGTCGGCGACCTCGCCGGCACCGCCACCGCCAAGAACAACGTCCATGTCAAAAGCTTCAAGATGAACAGCGGCTATGAGCCGGAAGGCCATGCTAACTTTTACTATTGAGATGACCATGCGGATCAATTAACAACCTGCATCATTACGAAACTCACGATCGACTCTATAATTAATATTGACAAATATTATGAAATCTAGATTTGCCATGCTGATTTTTGCCTTTTGGCCCCCTTACACCTGTCATCTCCTGCATGTCGCGAGCAACATAGAACCCGCATGCATGGCCTCTAGGCTGCTGGTGGCACTATACAAGTGCATGTATTAAGATACAACAATTAGATCGACGGGCACTGAGTAACTAATTTTTTATTGACTACAAGAACGTACCGGGTATTTCGTCTAGCGTCCTAGAACAATGCTCATTTTCATAAAATTCAAACGCCTAATCTAGCACCCTTTTCAAAGAGCTAAAATCATGTGTTGGGCTATCTCTTATAGAGTCGAGCCAGATAGCCATGTTTTCTTTAAAAAAATATGACCACGAGAATCTAATAATTAAGTCATAGCTTGCCATATGAATGGTCACGTGGAGAAGAGAGTGTATTGAAATTTGAATCTTCTTTAGTTTACAAGTCGACTCTGCGTGAAAATTTAAAAATTTCTACATGAGCAAACTGCGTAAAAAATACTCTCTCTGTTTCGCTATGTTTGTCCTAGAATGTCATGCGCACTGACCAAAGAAATAGTAGTTTCAAGAAAAAATAATGTGTAAAGACCATTATATCCCTATTTTACTATTTAATTGGGGGTAAAGTGTGTAAACATCACAACAACTACGCTCTTGACATTTTCAATGGACGAACATTGTGAAATGTACTTTTTCGAGGCCATGAACAAATGTAGTGAAACGGAGGAAGTATGTGCATGACTATCCTTTAATACCGTATGAGTTGTCTCTAACGTTATTTATAAAAAACATATTGATTATTACAGACAGCTGATATATCTCAACCATCTGCATGAATTCCTGCAAGCCGATATCTGGTAATCTCCATACCGGCTGGCCGGAAAGGAGGCCTTTTTTGGGGACATTGCGAGCAAAGAATTAAATAGCAATTTGTGCGTTGCATGCGTCCACACAAAACTTCCTCTAAATCAAGGAAGTCGGCATGCATCCGCTCATATATGGGGGCTCCAAATTTAGGAGGCAAACAAGAAGCTTAATTTGACTCCACCGCAAGAAGAAAACCTATAAATTCAACGTCGATTCCTAAGCCTAGGTTGATTCATACAAAACGATCAATCGCAAGGAGAAGAGAGAGAGAGAGCACAAACATATAGGAGAGAAGAGATGGCAGCAAGCAACAAGACGACGATGCGTATGGCCATGGTGAGCATGGCCCTGGTGGGGCTCCTGCTCGTCGGCGACCTCGCCGGCACCGCCACCGCCAAGAACAACGTCCATGTCAAGAGCTTCAAGATGAACAGCGGCTATGAGCCGGAAGGCCGCGTCGTCTACTCCGACATGAAGGCGGTGAAGACCTCCGACTCCGCCGACTCCGACTCCGGCGCGCCGGCGCCGGCGCCGTCGCCCAGTAGCAGCGACTAGGACGACGAACTGATCTAAATATACGTACTATTGGCTATCCACATTCACATTAACATGCACATCTGAAAAGCACGCTCGCGTCAGAGTTGAGATCGATCAATGCACTGATTGTAGCCTTATTTCTTGCTTAATTCTGATGTTTGACATTTGCCCATTCTTTTCTTTGCCAAATAATTTTCCGTTTGCCTGCAATTTTGTTAATTTAACAAGGAAATTGTTCATAATGTGTGTAACAACTAGCCTAAAAATTTTAGAAGAATAAGCGCTTTAATGTGATGTGAAGTTGTGTGGACAAGTTAATGCGATTTGAAGTTTTAATATGGTCTTTTGTGTGATTTTTAATGATGGTATTGGCGGCATCTATGCGATGCTAGGATGGCGTGTGATTTTTTTTAAAAAAAATGTGGGATTTTTTTGTGAATTTTCTTGATTCATATTTTTTTGAAATGTTTACTCTTACGTATTTTATCTTGAAAAAAAAATCAAATTTTTCATTGGCTAGGCTAGCTGACAAAAATATAGGACACCAGCCACGAAAGCGAGAGAGGCCATGTGGTGCGATGTGGTTGAAGAAAATATTTCTGCCACGTGGCCACTTCCGGCTGTCGCTGCCATGTTAGCATGTTGTCGCTGATACGAGGAATCGATTGTATATCCATCAGCCAAACAGATCATCGAAAATACATGCGGATAAAATTATATGTATTTTTGGTCTATTTTTGTTGGCTTTTGGCTGATAAATCTTCAAACCAGATAAACTCAACAGATTAACTAGCTTGTACTCCCACCGTTCTTTTTTGTTTGACGCTTTTGATTTTTGGACACATCTTTGACCATTCTTCTTATTTAAAAAAATTATGCAAATATCACTTATTTTGTTGTGATTTGTTTTACCAATAAAGATACTTTAAACATGACTCATTTTTTACATATTTACACTAATTTTTTGAATAAGATGAATGGCCAAAAACGTGCTTAAAAGTCAAAGACGTCCAACAAAAAACTAGAGGTATTAACTTCAAAACATTATTATTTTTTTGGTTACATACACCACGTACCCTTGGTACTACTGCATTCGACTACTATAGTCATGTTTAATATGTATCCTTGGTCACTACCACGGGGGCTGTGTCATGTTTATAATCGAGTATTTCAACAACCACACGCTACCTTTCGTGGTATCTTTAAAATCAGTATTAAATCTCCGGCCACGTGAAAGTACAATTCATCATAACCATTTCCCCTACACACTAGGCCAATGATTTCCCAATCCACCACATGCTGCCTCACTGCCAATTGCACCCACGCATACTCACCATGATTATCTACCACGCTGGTGATGACTTGCCTTTAAAAAAACCATGTCTATGTAGGCCAAAAATCCCAAATACCTAAACATATGTCTAGAGACTAGACATGCTGCATATATATGTAACCTCTGTTCATCTTCAACCTCAATGTGATCCTGCGTCAAGAGCTTCCAAGGTAAAAGATGACACAACAGTGTCTTTACATGTCCAGCTGAAGCCATGAATGATGTAGCTGCCAAATCAAAGCACTATTACGGTGCCTTCGCTACTGCTGTTAGGAAGAGGAGGCACCCAGGATGGAGGATAGTTGCTGGAAGGTAGAGCCACAATGTGCATGCCAATTCTACTCAACCAAAGCCATGAGCTCACGTCGTCGGTGGGCCCGTCGAACCAGTGGGCTATGGGTGATTGGCGAGCCATAAGCCAACGTTGGACAAATCGGCCAGTGAGCCGTACATGCCATTTGTAGGATACACGACGATGCTCGAGTGTGCTCGCTATGCACAAGGAAACAACGTAGAAAGTTGCATGAGACATTATTTGGTGAGTGGAAAATATTGATCCAGTGGGCTAGCTAGCTTTGACCTAGAAATATAAATTGAAGAGGTCGTCCTCCAGGGGCGGGGGCAGGAGAATCATCCGTGGCACCCTTCTTGTCCGAATCTAGCTCATGCTGACTCTTTCTCTGTATGTGCACACTCTTGCTCCTGCATAAATTTCTTCAAGGCAATCTCTCGCTCTGTACACATTATTTTCTCGCAAACCCGCGAAGCATTAATGAAAAAATTGCTGGATACCATGGGCCGACCGATCCATAGTCCGTACGAGGCGACGTACCATTACTCATAGATACTCATCTTTAGAAGTAGTGATGGCAATTAATCTAAACTATGCAAAACTAGATAACTGGGGGTCGAAGAGGCTATCGGTCGCGTAGGTCGTGTACTGCTCAACACAATCTCAATTTTCTAAACCCTTTCGTGCTAAGCTGATCAAAAGCTCGAGTTTTTCATTCATATTTTCGGGTCAAAATTTCACCGGAAATTATTGATTTATGTGACTTTGGTCCTGGAAAACATTTTATTCTTGTAAAAAAATCACTGGCCACATCCCTTTGAAGAAATCCCCAGTGACATAACCAATACGCTCCACTAAAAAATGCCTATACAAAATTAATATTTTTTCTATTTATAAAAAACAAAATCATCTCGATATTATCACAACGACTGGAATAAAGCTACTACGCCATTCAAAATCAATTTATGATGTCTAGATAGCTAGACTCTTTCCTTGCTAGCATGCTCGTTGTATTGTTAGCAATGCTCCTAGGCATATTTAATTCTGATGCAATTTGAATTAACCACCAAACCGATCTAGCGAACTAATAACAATCAAATATTGATGTTTGATTTTTTTTTTTTTGTTGTTATAACAAACGACACATTTCAAACTGTTCATCCAACCTCTTTTTGCTAAATTATCTTGTGCCAAAATTACTCCTCTATCTTAAGTTTCCATAGATGATTGGTTCGATAATGAATGCAATGGTTAATCATGCGGACGCACATAAAGTGGACCTATACATGTCAAATACCCTTCATCTTCAAGTTTTACCCCTGCCACGTAGTTTGTACTATACGAGGGAGCACTGCCAAGGACCTTTCCGCGAATTGGCGAGGACATGAACATAAAATATTGAACTACGGGGTGTTTTCTGCAAAACCACCGGAGCCGATCGGACGGCTGGGGCGATGGCCACCTGCCAGAGGGCTTTTAGCGCTACGCGCTATATAGTCTTTGGAAATTGGAGGTGAAGATATCGGAGATTTGCTCCGAATATTTTACAAATCTAAAACATTTTTTATATAACGGAATAAGTCTAGCATCTGTAACATTTTAGACATACATAGCTAATAAAAATTCAAACATCAAATGAAATGACTAGCACGTGTATCCTATTATTAAAACTCTGTTCTTTTCAATTTAACAGCCTAACGGCTTATCTACATTTTGAAAAGACATATGCTTTGGGCTTTTTTTTTTACTCCGATAGGTCCTAACTCTTTAAATAGCAAGTCAAACGAAATGGATCCGAATCTCGAGACTATCTCGAGAAGCTCTTAAATTTTAGTCATTTCAACCGTTCAGCTGTTCAGATCAGCTCAAAAGAACATAACCTAAATCTCCGATCATGTGAAAGTACAACGTCATCACAACCATTTCCCCTTCGCACTAAGACAACGATTTCCCAACCACCACATGCTGGCTCTCTGCCAACTGTGCCCACGCACACTCCACACCAGCCGCTGAGGATATGATTTGTCTTTAAAAAACCATGTCTAAAGGCCAAAAATCCCAACGACCTAAACATATGTCTAGAGACTAGACATGCTATATATATGTAACATCTGTTCATCTTCATCCTCGGTGTGATCCTGTGCCAGGAGCTTCCAAGGTAGAAGACAATAGAACACTTGGTCGCAACAATGCTTTTACATATCGTCCAGTCGATGCGGCGGCTAGCCATGGATGATGTAGCTACCAAATCAAAGCACTATTACAGTGCCTACGCTACTGCAATTAGGAATAGGAGGCACCGGGGATCGAGGATGGCCCCTACAGAAAGAAAATTGGTGGAGCCGGGATGCAAGCGTGTGGCTGTGCATACCTGACCCCAATTCGTGCCGCGTGGCCGCCGCGCCCATCCAAAGAACGCCGCTCCCTACTCAGCTCCCAGGCGATTCCTGGTGGCGGCGGCGCTCCTTCTCCCAGTGCTCGCCGGCGGCGGGTGCCTGTTGCTCTGCCTTACGTTGTCGTCGAACGAAGCGCTAGCCGCGCTGGCTCCCCGTCGTCTGGCTCGCGCTCGTGGCTCTCCCGTGGGCATTCTGGATCAATGCTGCTGCTCGTCGGGACCAATATGCTGCTGCTCGTCGGGAGCGCCGCCGCTGCCACCACCGCGGAACGTGGAGCCATGTCAGCATGTTGTGGCTGATATGAGGAATCGATCGTATATCCTTCAGTCAAACAGATCGACGAACATGCGGATAAAAATATATTTATCTTTTTGTCTATTTTTGTTGGCTTTTGACCGACAAATCTTCGACGGATTCTTACTGTGACCCATCGTTCATCTCTAACCATCATGCTTTAGCACATAAAGTAGCTTATATTTGTGCCTTTTCATACTCATCCAGCTTCCTCGGTTCTTCTTGATCTCTGTAGAGAGTAAGTGGCGAGCATTGTTGTT
This sequence comes from Raddia distichophylla, assembly GCA_005191435.1. Lineage (NCBI taxonomy): Eukaryota > Viridiplantae > Streptophyta > Magnoliopsida > Poales > Poaceae > Raddia > Raddia distichophylla. The sequence goes on from SPJY01012562.1 coordinate 10,707, forward strand.
GGCCAATCCATAATGGTTTGTATGAGTCGAATCTTTTCCTGTTCATTCATGTCTTAGTTCAGCTTATTTTTTGTCTCTGGATTATATGAATTTGATATAAGACTAAAGTAGAGCTCTTCGATCCTGATTTATAACTTCTTCTCATTGACAAACTTCCAAATGGTTCCAGAGCGACTCCTATGCCTAGTACACGTTGCTAGCTCGCACCTTAATTTCGCCATACTCTTCTACCATTTTCAAACCAGATAAACTCAACATATTAACTAGCTTGTAACTTCGTAACATTATTTTTTTGTTGCATACACATTCGTACTACTGCATTCGGCTACTATGTATCCTTGGTCATTAACCACCGGGGCTGTGTCATGCTTAACAACCGCACGCTACCTTTCGGGGTATCTTTAAAACCAGTATTGTCTTTATAAACATATACTCACTGCGTTTAAAATTATAACACGTAGTTTGGTTTGACACGGTCAACTAATGTTCATGCTTAATTTGTCTTCTTATATATTATTCGTAATAACAAAATTATAAACATTAGAAAATACTTTCAAATATGAATGAAATGATGTTATTTGTGTATCATAAAATCTACATATTGATGCATAAATCATTGGTAAATGTTAAGAAGTTTGGGTCTTAAAATGCGTGTGCGTCTTATATTTTTGACGGGAGGAAGTATAATGTACGACGCTAGCCAACGTTTGTTCTAAAAGAAGAAAATCTAACGCATTTATGATTGCCACATGGTAATACTACTTTGGTTGTATTATAACATGGATTGAGCTCTTCCACTCGTATATTGAGCCCTCATGTTGGTGAAATAACCAAGTATGGGTGGGTCCTTTCAGGACAGTGGAAAGGTAGTTTGCCATGATGGACTCATCCCCGCTAACCACTAGGATTGTGTTGGCGTAGACGGCCTCATGAATCTCTCAATATGCCTAATTGAACTCATTCGGCCAAACTACATTGCGTAGGCCTCTAAAGAAGGTCGGGCACCCGATGAATTTTAGGACATACACAGTTAATACAAACTCAAACATCAAATGAAATGACTAGCACATGTATCTTGCTATTAATCTTCGGCCATGTGAAAGTACAACGTCATCAGAACCATTTACCCTACGTACTAAGGCAACAATTTCCCAATCCACCACATGATGGCTCACTGCCAACTGCGACAATGCACGCTCACCATGATTAGCTACCATGCTGATGAGGACATGGTTTGGCTTTAAAAAAACCACGTCTACGAAGGGCAAAAATCCCAAATACCTAAACATATATATGTCTAGAGACTAGACATGCTGCATATATATGTAACCTCTGTTCATCTTCATCCTCGATATGATCCTGCGCCAAGAGCTTCCAAGATAGAAGACGGCAGCCGATGCGGCGGCCATGGATGATGTAGCTGACGAATCAAAGCACTATTACAGTACCTTTGCTACTGCTGTTAGGAATAGGAGGCACCTGGGATGGAGGATATGGTTGTTGGAAGGTAGAGCCACAATGTGCATGCCAATTCTACTCCACCAAAGCCATGAGCTTGCGTCATCGGTGGGCCCATCACACCAATGGGCTATGGGTGACTGGTGAGCCATAAGCCAGCGTTGGACAGGTCAGCCAGCGAGCCATACATGCCATTTGCAAGATACATGACGATGGCCGAGCGTGCTTGCTATGCACAAGCAAACAAGTTAGAAAGTTTCATGAGGCATTATTTGGTGAATGGAAAATCGATCCAGTGGGCTAGCTTCGGCCCCCCAAATCCAATTGAAGAGGTCGTCTCCTCCAGCGGCGGGGGCCGAAAGAATCATCCGCAGCACGCTCCATGTCTAAGTCTGGCTCTTGCTGACTCTTTTCTCTGTATGTGCACGCTCTTGCTCCTCCGCAACTTTCGTCGTGGCAATCTCTCGCTCTATACACGCTATTTTCTCGCAAACCCGCAAGGCATTAATTAATGGAAAAAATTGACTATGGAGCCGACGTACCATTACTCATACATACTCATCTGTAGAAGTAGCGATGGTAATTAATCTAAACTATGCAAATTAAACTAGATAGCTGGTCGGAAGGTCGTAACCATGGCTATCGGTAGCGTAGGTCGTGTACTGCTCAAGCCACACAATCTCAATTTTCTAAACCTTTTCGTGCTAAGCTGATAAAAAAAACTCAAGTTTTTCATTTATATGTTGGGACCAAAATTTCACCGAAAATTATCGATTTATGTGACTTTGGTCCTGGTATGCCAATTCTACTACACCAAAGCCATGAGCTCGCGTCATCAGTGGGCCCATCGCACCAATGGGCTATGGGTGACTGGCGAGCCATAAGCCAGCGTTGGGCAGGTCAGCCAGCGAGCCATACATGCCATTTGCAGGATACATGACGATGGCCGAGCGTGCTTGCTATGCACAAGCAAACAAGTTAGAAAGTTTCATGAGGCATTATTTGGTGAATGGAAAATCGATCCAGTGGGCTAGCTTTGGCCCCCCAAATCCAATTGAAGAGGTCGTCTCCTCCAGAGGCAGGGGCCGGAAGAATCATTTGTAGCACGCTCCATGTCTAAGTCTGGCTCTTGCTGACTCTTTCTCTGTATGTGCACACTCTTGCTCCTCTGCAACTCTCATCGTGGCAATCTCTCGCTCTATACACACTATTTTCTCGCAAACCCGCAAGGCATTAATGGAAAAAATTGACTATGGAGCCGACGTACCATTACTCATACATACTCATCTGTAGAAGTAGCGATGGTAATTAATCTAAACTATGCAAATTAAACTAGATAGCTGGTCGGAAGGTCGTAACCATGGCTATCGGTAGCGTAGGTCGTGTACTGCTCAAGCCACACAATCTCAATTTTCTAAACCTTTTCGTGCTAAGCTGATAAAAAAAACTCAAGTTTTTCATTTATATGTTGGGACCAAAATTTCACCGAAAATTATCGATTTATGTGACTTTGGTCCTGGCCGGAAAACATTTTATTCTGGTAAAAAAAATCACTGGCCACATGAATGCCCATGAAGAATGTGGATTGGTCATCAACAAATATGAGGCCCACTTGTAAGTGAAAGAAAATTAGGAAGGAGAGTATGACATATGGGACCCATGAGCAAGTGGACGAGGAAGGGAGATTCTTACCTTGCACTTTATTAAATGGAGGGAAAATGAAAAGAATGGGATGACATGTGGGCCCAAATGGGAACGAAAGGGAATATAGAAAATGAGAAAGAATAATAGGTAAGATCTTAAAGGAATTAATTTTGACCTATTAGAGAAAAAATTAATCTTAAAAAATTAGAAAATTTAGTTTAGAGCATGTGGTGCACATTAAAAAATATTTCTTTTAGCTATGATTTGCACTAGAACTGTCTTTAAACATGATTTGAAAATAGAAAGGTTTCAATAAATTGGTTTTCCTTTTATGAAATGAAATAGATTAATGTTGGAAAAAGTTTGCAAAATGGTTTAAACATGACAGAAGAGTTTATAAATATGTTAAATTTTGATTAGCCATTAGAAACTATTAGATGCAACACCTAGATGAAAAGGTTTGAGGGAGACATGCTCATTTTCAAAATAATTTTTTATAAATTTTTCATGATAAATAAACGCCACATGCAATAATTCTGGATTTTAAAAATGAGGATGTCACACCGATGTGGTTAATAATCAGCTCATATCAACAACCTGGGTCCAATTACATGTGGCGGTTGGTGTCCCATTCATCCATGATATATGTAAGGGAGTTTGTGCCTTTCCTCCTGTTTCATATGCCTAGTTTCCTTGTCAATAATATATAGAACCCGCCTTGACGATGTTCCTAATTAAGATAGTACGTCAACCAAACGATCCTAGTTTCTTCCTATTTGGACGATTATCTATAGGAAGAAAATCGTAGTAATTCGCTACGCTAGTATATAGCGCGTAGCGCTACTGTAGCAGTTTTGCTCCCCCATGAGGTCATGTCCCGGGAAAACAGGGGTCGTCCGATTACGCCATGTGCCCTCCGTCTCAGCTGCCCGATTCAGCCCCTCCTGAGGAACAGGTTTCCAAAAAAGCCCTCGGAATTCTCGAATTACCATATATACCTATTTGAGTAAATGATTTATATTACTTTCACCAAGCAGCCCGCCTAACACCAATTGTGGCCCTTAACTGCAATCAAGGATATGAGTGCTACTTGGTGTCACCAAGATCTATCCCAGGGGTTAAAGTGGTGGTGCAGCTTATTGAGCCAGCATCAGTGATGATCTCTTGCAAGCAGATAGGTTGGATGTGGTCGATGAGAAAATCCCGATGCGGCAAAGACAAGTCAAGTCAATGCACTTTATAATACCATCTTGGTATTTAACTATGTTATTGGCATTCACTGTGCGCTTTACCTACAATTGATGTAGTATGGCGTAGACATGTGGATCATGGCATATTCATAAATGATTCGCTTACCACCTATACACTTCTTTTTAGATAATGGAAATAAGGTTTCAGTCTCTACACCGTGGGATGTACGCAGCAAAAGTATGGTCTGACTAATCACGCCATTCAATATGACGCTCAGTTCACAACTTAGCACAAAGCTCAAATTAAATACAAACTAAAATAATGATGGAAAAAAAGAATTAATAGGCACAAAGTCTATTATTGAATTTTCATTCACGGCTGGCAAAATGGTTGGGTGTGATCTCATATGCTTGTCATATATAATTTGCGTATATCTTCTTTTATCATCCTCTCTTCGAAGCATCCCTTTAAAGCAATCCCCGGTGACATAACCAATACGCTCCACTAAAAAATGCCTATACAAAATTAATATTTTTCTATTTATAAAAAAACAATATCATCTCGATATTATCACAATTCATACCCGATCCGATCCAATCCAAATTCATATATGTTTTCTATTTGTTCAAAAATACTTGAATCTAGATATATTTCCCTAAACGATTATGACACTAACCAATAATTCCATACTCGTATTTGAGGGAACAAATATGTACGTGTAGAAACATTGTGAGCATGAGAAATCTCCGTGGGCAAACTATCGAACACTTGGTAAGCGTGAACTAAAGACTTCATCTATACACATGCCCATAGGTGGAAGATGATCAAAATGATTCTATGATGATACCCCATGCCTTGGCATGTAGATTGAAACTTCAAATCACCAAAACCAAGCCCCCACTAAGGAGATAGAAAATGACCTAGGAGTTCCTGTAAAAATCAGGAAAAAAAAAAGGACTCAAAGTTTAGAAATGAATTATGATCAAACCCAAGAAAAGTTAAAACTTTCTTCATCCTTAAAACGGGTAGGAGTAGGGGATGGCAACAAACAAGACCAAACAAACAAATCAAAAGGGATCAAGCAAAAGAGATCAAAACCACCACAAGAACATGATGAACTTTGATAAATTATATTGCTTAGGTTCGAGGTAATATAAAACCGCACCTTGGTGGACAAAGCATTCACAAGTGCACCACAAACACACCCAAATCTCAACCTTCTAATCTAAGGGACAAGGTGGAGGAGACTACCCCCCTCCCATCCTCATGAAGGCCATGAGGTGGAGTCACTTCTAAGGAATATTCTCTTGCACTTTCTTAGGCTAAGCAACCTCACGTGGCTACAACAAACACTTCTCCCAATACCCTCCTTTGCACGCATGGTTACACGACCTCACACATCAAATGCAACTGGTTTAACCGTCTCGCACGACTTTCCTTACTGTTTTAGATCTTAAATCCTCTAGATCGCATCCCGACACGTCACCGATCACAGTCCACCTAGACCTGTAACATAAGAATTAGTCCATCCAAAACACCAACTTACCTTCATCACCTGCACGTTAGTACACAATCAACCATACACGAATTCCTAAAAAGATTGCGGAAAAAATTGTGCCAAAGAACACGCACCTAAGGCAAAACAGCCACACCGTCCTATTGCCAAGAATTTTGGCTCTCTTTTTTTTTTCCCTGTTTCGAGCATATTGTTTAGTTTTGGTTCTTTTTCCCGTTCGGAGGATATCATCCTCAGCTGGTTGTAAATATAGTATTTTTCTTCTCATTTGTTAACAAGATGCTGGAAGCCTGGAAGAAGCATAATTTTGTTGGCAAGAGTTTATCATTCTGCTTAAAGTTGTGCAAATTGTGCGTCAAAGATAGCCTGATCTTACTCATTCCAAGATTAAGAGTAGCGAGAAAATCATGCTGAACTCCCGATGCATCCGAAATTGAGAGTTCCTACTGAACTGAGGATAATAAAAAATTGGCGAAATAACAGAAAACGAATAGTATGGTTTGTTGATCTAGCCGCGGCATATATATTTTTTCATATAGTCTCTGTCCCCGCCCAAGTACAAGTGACCTCATATACCAACCATTGAGTAAAAGTGTCCTCCATTTCTCTGAATTTCCCAGTGATATATATCTTTCACCGCAAACAATCGTCTCTCACCTGACCTACCGGACTATAGAAATTAATGAACCTATTCTTTTAAATAATGAAGAAGATTCCGACCTCTGCATTAGAGATATATAGAAGCAGCATATATGTTCTGAAGGTGATATATGTGTGTGATTCCTATGAAACAATATTGTGTGGAGATTAGATATTGTAAGGACCTGGAGGCTCCATTCGAGAGGCGATGGTTGAAACAAAAGATGAGAAGGCGAGTGTTCCACAAAGATAGAACTAGTTGGAAATGGAGGCACCGGGATGTTCATTGTGTTGGAATAGTCCCACATTGAAAGTGGGGAGTGTCTCAGCATGGTTTATAAGGGTGAGGGTGCACCCTCTCATTGAGCTAGCTTTTTGGGGGGAGATGTGGCAAGAGACCTAAAGCCCGCTGCTGTACGTTGAGCTTGCATATGGGGTATTTGGCAGATTAACTAAACGTTGTTTCGTGTTTCTTGGTTTCTTGGATTATTTACAAGCGGTATTCATGCCCTCTTTGATAGCTTTTTTAGTTTTAGTTTAGTTTTTGTTAGGAACATTTGACCACCTTTGAAAGTGGTATGAAACGGCTAAATAAATTATTAAAAAAATATTTTTGAGATCTTTGAGAAAAACCCTACAAAGTTATAAAAAATTTATTTTCAAACAATGAAGTGAATGGTGTATATAAAAATAACAAAAGTTGCAATCCCAACAAAAATTAAACTAAAACAAGCTATCAAAGAGGCCCTCAAGCTTGGTTTCTTGGATTATTTACAAGCGGTATTCAAGCTCTTATTTTTGCAACGTTAGCCACAACCTATATAGGTGAATACATTGCAACATTAGCCACAGCCTATATAGGTGAATACATGGAGGGTCATCGTTGAATTGCTTAGTTTTCGAAATACTCTTTTTTAGCTTAGCTCAATTCATGCATGGTTCCAGATAATCCGCTTGGTTGGAAAATAAAATAGTTAGAAATGCATATGAATATACAACCTAGAGTTGCAGGAGAGAGAATATAATATATTACGGAATTGACAAAGTATATACGCATTAGGGGGGGGAGTTAGACTAGATCTATATCCTTAATGTCTATATAAGTCCAATCATCTTTTGTGCGGGCTTCCGCTTTAAGGAATGATTTTAGAATCCGAATCCAGTTCTATGCAGCATATTGTTATCAATTGTATATCTTGATTTAATTCCTATTGGATTTGGATTAGGTCGATTTCAATAGGGGTTCTTCCTCTATTTTGTCTTTTATTATGGATTAGATGATAGGGAAAAAAATAGAAAGGTGCTCAGCGGGCGCGCCATGTGGACGGCCCGGCCAACACACTGGAATTTAGAAGAAATTTAAAAGGGTAATAGCATGTTTTGCCCTCCTTTGTCTGAAACATCCGCAGATATTGGAATTGGGCTAGCTAGTAGGAAAGTGATCAAGGGCAATGTGAATCCAGGGTAGCTAAATGGACAGATCAGTTCGGCGAGGAACAAAACCGTGTTGATGTGTGTGCGCGTGGAAGAGATTAGTCGTCTATCTTATTATGCGATCAAGAGCCTCTACGCTCTCAAACAATGAGGACTGATAGAAGACTATGTGGATTTCAATGGTTCAGTGAAATGAACACGCACCTCTTTAAATTATTTAGGGATATCGAGACGATGAGTCAATCAACCAGTGATTTCATATTTGGCTGGAGTAAGTGCATCTTCAAAAGCCAATGAAGTCAAACCATTAGGTAGTAAATAAATAACATCTTCAATAGGCTTGCTACTGCACAATCTTTGAAATTAATATGGGTCATACGTAAAAGTTTGCATGTGATGTCCTAGAATATGTGATGCGTTGAATTTTACTCAATAGGCAACTCTTCCCCATCCTCCATATAAAAAAAACTGAATTTAATTTATTATAACTAGCTGAGGTCATCTTCTTGTAGATACTCGATCAATATGTGGAGCGAAAAATAATATGAGGTTACATGTATATTAGTCAATAGGACGTCTTGGATGTCGGGACATGTTATGCATCGACTTTTAGTCAACAGGTAACTCTTCCTCTCCTGGTTCCTTGTTGGACATAAAAAAAAAATGACGAGGCCGATCAGACTCGAATCACCGATTAATAAATAAATTTTAGTTTCTCGCGGATTAATCTAGACCTATGTTTAGCCTGACCCATATTCAGCCTAATACTGCATTAACCCTAAATTACCACTATAAATAAAAAACGATGCAAGGGTCAACCCTAGGGCATCCATCGAGGGGCATCTGCACAGGAGCCGGCGGGGACTGGGAAAAGGGGAAAAATAAAAGGAGGAGGCCGGCAAGAGGGCCCTCGCCTAAAATCCCCTCTATCCTTCTCTTCTCTTCTCTTCTCTCTCCTCCCTCCTCCTTCTCTGGTTCCTAGCGCGATCAGCAGTGCCGGCGGCGGTGCCCCCCTCCTCAATAAAAAACTGGCTTTACGCAACTAAAATCCTAGATAGGTAATTTAAGCTCATCTTAAAAACTGGCTTTACGCAACTAAAATCCTAGATAGGGTAATTTAAGCTCATCTTAAAAACTGGCTTTACGCAATTAAAATAACATCTTACCCCAATTGAAGCCTCCTATCATTAAGTGCATTAAGGGGGTGTGTTAACTAGCCGGCGTTTGGATGATGCTGACATCGCCTACTTATACTCTTTTAGACGATGGTACCGAAGTGGATCCATACGAGTGCCATGAAGACGAAGGACAGGAGTTCGGTGGACCTGATGAGTCTTAGGGTTGCTCCAGTCGCTTGCAAGTTGCATAGCCATAGAGATATTTTCTTTTAGGGAGGTATTTTGGTTTCGCTGCATTACTCTAAAAACTATCTTTTGTCCTAAGGCTTCTGTTAATCTCTTTACTAAAATCGCCTAAGGGTGTATCATGGAAATGTAATATTTAGGGATTTACGCTCTAATCGATGTATGCTTGTATCGGTTATGTTATCTTTCACACTAGTGTGCAGATTCAGGGACTAGTGCATGTGATTCCGACTCTCAAGGTAAATATAAAATTGAGGGTTGACAGTTAACTATTTGTACTTTAGGACAAAATTGAGCTTATCAAAATATAACATTCACCCTTTAAGCAACAAATGTTTTGACGTGCAAACGACAGGTTTGGAAATTTAAGAGAGAGAAAGAAATTTATAAGAAAAAAATTTACGAGAAATGCAAAACATTGCGGCTGTGATACACGTAGATTGCTCAAACATTACATCGATAGATAAAACTTTCCTAACATGTTCCTGAATCTGCCCAACACTGCTAACATGTTACTGTTTCAGCCGAACTGATGGGTGTAAGAGGTGCATCAAGAATTCCCGGTGACTCCGATTCCTGGAAGACATTAGGAGGCACTCTCGCCATACTCATCTACTAGCTTGTTACAACTTACAGCAGGCGGTGTCTTTTCTGGCATACCCTACCCTCCATTATATCATTCAGCTACAAGATGAGTCCTCCTTGGTAGCAAAGTGATCCACCAACCATAGTGTACATCTGCCCTCTGGACGCATCTTTAAAACCAGTGTTAGCATTAAGAGCAGAGTGAGAGAGAGTGCAGAGCAGTATCAGTCATTTTGCTTGTGAACGAAATGCACGCAGAATAATAAGACACAAGTTTGGCCATTGCTAACAAGGACCGGACAAAAGACTCGGGCTCGACTAGCCACTCGAGCTCAGATCGAGCTCGAGCTTTATTCGAGCCAATCTCAAGCCGAGTATCGAGCTTGATTATATATCGAGCCAAGTATCGAGCTCGATTATATATCGAGTCGATCTCGAGCTGCTTGGTTTCTATTCGAATGATCAAATAACTATTCACTAAATGACAATTCCAACCTTTAAACGGCCTAGCTGATTAGTACTATATGCTCATTGATCATTGTTTTAGCACTATACTTTTATGCATTTATGACTATAATTAAGAAATATTATTTGATATTGACCGTATCATATGACATATAAGTCTTGATACATTACCTATTTTGCTAGACTATATAAGTATTTTTATGTGTGTGTGTGAACACATAATAGTTTTTGTAGGCAATCAACCTGTTTTTGGTCAAAAAAGGCTGTTGTCCAGCCCAGTAAAAGCTGTATACATCTAGTAGATAAATCCAGCTTGTACTGCTGTAAACAGCAAAAGCTAAGTCGGTTGTATCTGGTTGTAACTTGCTGGAATTTGGTTGTAACTTGCTGGATTGAGTTGGTTGTAATCTCTATATAAAGAATAGAAAACCAGAGCAAGGGGTAGCTTTAGCTAGCTCCATTTTGCAGTTCTTGTGTGTCTGTAAAGTGCAAATACTACCCTCCTATTGCTGCTGCCATCTCCACTCCATATAGTTTGTTCCAACACTTGGTATCAGAGCATCCAGGTTAGATAGTTGAGCTATGGCAGATCCAGTGCAGCGTGGAGGGGCGTCCAGGACGCCACCATGCCAGGAGCGCCGACGTTCGCCGTCACAAGAACCGCGCAGGCCTAGACGGCACCGAGATGGTGGCCGTGAGCTGGTTGTGCAGCGGACAGTGAGGGATATCGGAGGCTCTGCAACTTTTCCTATTCTCACACGCACCAACTATACAGAGTGGTCATTGCTGATGAAGGTGATGTTGCAAGCGCGCGGATTATGGGAAGCGGTGGAGTTTGGTGATGCAGATATCCAGGAGGACAGGATGGCAATTGTAACATCCCAAATTTTTAAACCCAATTTGAAACGTTAATAATTTCTTAAATGCATAATTTAAAAATGTTAAACTTTTTATTACTTATTGCATCTTGGCATCATCATCGCATGCATCATTCCTTAAATAAACTTGTGCATTTAAAATTTCCTTAGTGAAAATGTTTTTAGCAAGTTATAGTAATTTATAAATGCAATATTTCATTGAAACCAAAACCTAAAGTTATTAACTTTAAAATTATTAATTTAATCTGGGATAACTATTTTCTAAAAAGGCAAAACTATATTTCCTAAGTATTAATATATTTAAAAAGGGTATTTGAAAATGAAATGCCTTTGGAGAAATCAGAAAACTTAAAAGGATTTTATTCCCCTCGGCCCAAGTCGGCCCACTCCGCCCTCTTCTTTCTTTCCCTCTCCTCCTTTCCTCCGTTGGGCCGCCGAGCCGCGCCAGCCCATTTCCGCCAGTGCCGCACCGGCCCATCTCGCTGCAGCCAGCACCCCGCTGCCCCGCGAGCGCTGTGCCGCCGACAGGTGGGGCCCGCCTCGTCAGCCTCTTCTTCCTCCCCTGTTTTCGTCTCCCCTGCTCGTGAGTCGCCGCCGCGGTGCTCTCTGCTCTCTCCTCTCCTCCGGGGCCGCGTTGGCTCGCCATGGAGAGCCATGCGCTGGACCCCTCTTTTTCCCTGCCCCCTTCCGTCTTGTCACCGGTCTCATGCCCGTGACGCCGCCGAGCTCCTCTTCACGCCACCGGCCGGAGTTCGCGCCGGCGGTTGCCAAACCATGCGCATCGCGTCAAAGAACCCCCGAGCGCTGTGTGCCTATAAGAGGTGTACTGCTACCTCCTCTGCTCCTTGCTTTGCGCCACCCCAACGGTTGATCAGCCGAGCCGGTGCGTTGCCACTCTTCTCCGCGTCGCCGTCGTTTCCTCCATTGTTCCGCCTCGTTTTCCTGCGCCAACCTCACCGCGTAATTGGCGCAGGTCATCCAGTGGAGCTCGCGCCCGGTGGAGAGGAGCCGTGCGGTCCGTGTTCGTCCCCGGTGCCCGTTTCACCGCCGCCGCCGTGGTTCTGCCGTCGCGCCGCCTCCCTTTCGACCCGGTGATCGCAGAGGTAGCTCCTCTCCCCCTTCACCCTCTCGGCCAATGGCATTGAGCTCCGGTGGAGCGCCTCGCCGGAGCCGCGTAGCTACCGCATCGCTGCCGCCGCGAAACGCAGTGCCGCTTGCTCCGTTCGCCTCACGGGATGATTAGACCCTCATTGGGTTCGCCTCGCTCATAGCTTGCTCCCCGCGTGGCGAATCGATTTTCGGTGGCGGGAATCGGCGCCGCTGTTGGCAGCGCCACCACCGGAGTCCATTCCTTGTTTTCCCCTCTTTACCGTGCGGGAGGCGCTGCCATGTGGGGCTAGGCGGGTCCCGCTTGCCAGCCACGCGCGCCGCTCCCCTTGCCCGCGCGGTGTGAGCCGCACCTCGCTGTTGGGCCGCCCAGCCGAGCCAGCCCATTGCCGAGAAGCCCTTCCCTTTTATTTTCTTTTACAGTTTCTATTTAATCATTGTTTTGAGTAGCTTAAGCATTTATTAAAAATAGCTGATGAGCTGTAAATATTCTGTAAAAATTAGTGAAAACACTTTAATGGTTTCTGGTCCTAAGAAAATTATATGTATGCATGTCATGCATGTAGCACTCCTTTTTAGTTAAATATCTAGCCTAGAAGTGGCATCATTTCATGTGGACTTGAGTAATTTTCATAATATTTCTGATTAAATAAAAATGCATTAGAGTTGCTGTAATTACTTTTCCTTAAGACAGCAAGGCATTAAGCACCTTTCTTATGTGGTTGTTGAATTCATGACTTGGGCATTGCATCATTTCATGTGCATAAGCCATTGTCATAATCTTTCTTCCAAATAAAAATATATGAAAAATAGGGTTGCTGCATTTTCCTTAAAAACAGCATGGCATAAAATATTTTGCTTATGTGTGTGGTATTGCTTTGCATGTGCGTGTGAGCGTTTAGGAAGTCAAGCCCCCGAAGACCCAATCGACGACGTCCCCTTCGTTTTCCCCGGAACCGATCAAGGCAAGTCCCCTTTGAACATATCGTGAAGCCATTTTAGTTATTTAGAAAAGATTTGCTAGACTTGAAAAGGTGCATGCTAGTTTAAAATGATATAGAAATTAGATATTATGCCAAATAGAAAAGGTAAGAGATATGGTAGGATTAAACATAATGCTAAAATATGGATTGCTCATATTTAAATACCTCGTTGTGGTAGGATAAATGATTAAAAATCTTTTATGCGGAATGATAAAATCATTTGTGTGAAAGGAGAATGTTGTTGAGAAATGTTTGGGAAAAAGGGTGACTTAAAGATAGCTCATCAAGGGTGATGCTCGGTAG
>SPJY01012591.1:0-18682 GCA_005191435.1 Raddia distichophylla
CGCTCCGCCGGAGCCACCGTAGCCGACCATATCGTAGCCGCCGGCGCCGGCGCCGCCGTAGCCATACCCGTAGCCGTAGCCGTAGCCGTAGCCACCGTAGCCGTACCCTGGGTCGCCCTGCATCGCTGGCTCGCTGCTGCACAATTCGTGTGGATGTGTGTGGGGTGTGGCTGCGTCGGAGGGGAGAGATAAAGAAATTAAGGTTGTTGCTTTTGATTGAAAGGAAACCGAACAAGAATTGGAATTCAAGAGGTGTTTTGTTAACTGGGAGGAGCTGGGCTTTTCTTTGGAGAGGCTGAGTTCAAAATTTGATTTAGTTAGTTGATTTGGGTTGGTAGAAATTTGGGTGTGAAGTGTGCGAGCTAGGGAGTGATGATCCAGTCCAATCTACGTCACGGGCTTTAGCAGCTGGCGGAAGTATTCAGCCTGAAATAACACCAAATGGAAATGCATATTAGAGGATACTGTCATTATACTACTATGAGGAAAAAGATGTAATTGTGAATCATATATAGGATGTGTACATAAATATATATACAAGGACTGCCTATGCAAAATCTTCCACCTTTTCCTTGTAAAAAGTCATCCGATCTTTAGACATCACACTATTACTTTATTGTAACTATGCCCCTACAAGTATTTCGTTGGATGCACGATGGACAAACTTGTCCTCATTCTTTTTATATGCAATTACTGGATCACTAAAATTGCATGGTACTACGTAGTATTCAGCACATGAGTTACTAATTACCACGGTCATGCCAAACCGTGATTCATTGATGTGGTATTGTGGTGTCCTACTCCTACTCTGCTGCTAGGATAAGCAAACACAATGACAAGCATGCTCCCCTGACAGAGGCAGGTGCATATCGCAACGTTATAAATTTAGTTGTTGGTATTTTAAGACCAGAAGCAGAAGGGAATTGATAATTAGCTGACTAGATAGGCTCAATCGTTGACGTGGAGTTTCGCCATTACGGTGGACCCAGAGCACTCTGCTATCTATACTAACGGGCAGCACTGAGAAGCAAGTTGGATGCGAACACGCTGGCTGGGAGAGAGACGTGCTGAGGAAAAATGAAGCTATGCTCCCCACCAGCATCATCCTAACATGTTGCGGTGCAAACAGAGAGGAGGCCGGAGGACGATGATGATCACCTGGCAAGCTTGCATCAATCTGTAGTAGTACGCGACGGCGCCACTTGTCATAACGACGACGGCCGGCGTCAGGGCTCCTCCTTCCGAACCCAACGCGCATGTCCTCCCGGCCGCCGGCGAGCCGCCAACGCCAAGAAGAGCCTCGGGCGATCAGAGGATGACACGGAAGAAGACGGCCAGGCGCACCGTCGTCGTCCCCGCCCACGGCATCATGCCGCGGCTGGCTCCTCTGCACGAAACAAGCACAAAGGGAGAGACGCATTAGCCATGGAGATGCATCAGGCTGCAGCACGCGATGCTGCAGCTGAAGACGTCGCATACGGCATACCGGGTTGATCGCCTGGTCGATTGATTCTGTATGGTCTCGCTCAGGATCAGGATGGAGGAAGAAACCGGGAGCCGATCGGAAGCGTAGGAATGGAGTGGGATGGGGTGCAGGACGCCGCGGGGTTTTATAGCGGTGGATGCAGGAGGCGACGGCGACGCGTCGGATGCTCGGATTGGTGGCGGTGTCTTTTGTCTCCTCCTCCCTTCCTCGCGCTCCTTTTGAGCAGATACATGCAGCCGCAGCCGCAGCGGCAGCGGCAGCGGCAGAGAGGAAGGGAGGGGAGGAAGACGGCGAGCAGAGGCAGAGGAGGAGGCAGAGCAGAGGCGAGGAATTAATGAGGTGGCGTGCGCACTCGATGGGCGGAGCGGGGTGGCGCGGTGCGGGTGCGTGCATGCATGCGGATGCGCGTGCCGCGCTGCCACCCAATGGCGCGCCGCCGCCGTGGAGGGAGGAGTCGCCGCGCTCCCGTGCGCGCGGGCGGGGCCCGGGGGGTTGGGTCAATGGATTGGAGGGCGGGCGTCGTGTCGTGGCGCGGCGATGTAGGAGTGAGTATTCTTTTCTTGCCCATGCCCCCCAGGCAGCGCAAAGCCGCACGCGCGCGCGCGCCTAGTGGAGGGGGAGGGGCTCGCGTCGCGTGGCAGCGGCGTTGGCGTTGGCGATCGATCAGGCCACGGCGCCCGGGGGGACAGCCATGATGGCGTACGAGTACTCCGCGGCGGTGCGTGGCGGTGGACCACCGGACATGCAAGATTGCTCGCCGAGATTGTACTGCGTCACGTGCTGTCTGCTGCTGCTGCCCTGCTCTGTGCGGTTTGTTTCCGGCTTATATGGCACGCGAATAAACCGAGATCATCCTACGGGGGCTCATGTCTACGGGCCTCTATTACGACTTTCTCTGAAAAAAATTTCGGCAATGCCTCATTTTTAATCTTTGCAGGAAGGAGTAGCTTTTTTTCGTCGAATGGCAGAATTTTCATTACATGTTTGACCAAAGTATTACGACCATAAGAAAAAACATTACAAATAGCACCGCATATCAAACCATATCTACATAAAGTTGTATTAAGACCAACTTGCATTCCTCTCACTAGAATAAATTATTTATAATATGCGTGGTATAACGTACGTTTGCACTAGTACTATGTTTGAAATATTTTCATGGTCTGAAAGGCATGTTTTCCTGTTAGAGATATTAATGTTCTTTGTTCTTTGTTAAATTGTCTTCATTGGCTGCATATACAAATTGACAAAGGCATTCGACGCCAACGTGGAGAGTAAACCTACATGGCAAACCGACACAAATTCCCACCACACGAGCACATGCCAACGAAAATATCAAGAACCACCGTACCAATAACCAAACCCAAAGACGTTGCAAAAGATGTCGTTCAAGGAAAACATCATGTCTGTAATCTTAGTAAAAGAACTTTTTACAATACTAAGCTATTGCCACAAAGGACAAGCCAAACAACAAACCTAATCCTACAAAACTAGATCCGACAAAAAAAATGTAAAGTTTCAAGACGAGAAGAGTCCCCGTGACATCCCTAACTAGGACGATACTGCTAGAATCAGAGGGGATAAGGTATCAACGAGTTTTGGTGGTTGGGGTTGTAATCTTCTAGCTCATTTTTATCACCACCGCTGATGCCTAGGTATGCATTGAACGCTTGAGCTCGATGAGCTACTCGAGATCGTATTGAGCTCGGTTCAAGATCAGACCGAGCTCAAATGTTAAATAGATCAATCTCAAGCCTGGTCCTAAGCTCGTGTCTAATTTGAGCCTAGTATGTGCTCGATCTCAAGTTCGCATCAAGCCTAACTAAGCTTGAAGAAACATCACAACACATCACGACGCTAATTTGAGACAAGCTCGAGCTCGAAATCAAGCCTAATATAGCCTTATATTCTTCCTTATAATAACATTATCCCTTTTTGTTGAGCTCAACCAAGCCAAGCTCAAGCCTTACCGAGCTTTCATTGATCGCGAGCTCGAGCCTAACTCTAAACTTAATACTGATTCAAACCAACAAGACTGAATCGAGCTTGAGCCTAATCAAGCTTGAGGTTTAATAACCTCAGCTCGCTCAGAATCAGCTTGAATTCAACCCTACTATATACCCTTATGCCTTCGGTCCCGTACTGTGTGCTACTAGCTTTAATTTATTCATGACTTAAAACACATGGTTGAGAATGGGAAAAAAGAGAACTACTTCACCGGTACGCCTGGTATTCATGACTTAAAACATTGGATTGTTTTTGTTAAGCTAATCTATTAGCAGATGTAAATATGTAAACTAACTCCATGCATTATAATTTGATATGACCCATCATTTTTCTATGCAAAATTAACCGATGAATGAAGTACCAACAAGGTACGTAGTGTTACCTAGCGACTAGCGTGACTCGTCGGTACACATAAGAGCGCAAACACATATGCCAAATCACGCCATGTAATACTACTAGCGAGGTTAACGCACCTATGGTGCGTCCTTTCTTTGTTAAAAGAGTACTTTCTTTGTTAAAAGAAACCCAATAGGAAAGAATGGAACATGCTTCTGGTCTTGAACTTTTTGAAAAAATGACATGCTTCTGGCCCATGTACAAACTCAAAACTATATCCTGAACAGAGGCACAAAAACAAGATTTCAGAATCTTGGACAGGACCAGCTGTCATATACATGTGTTGACAACTAAATATTGTGACCAGTAAGGGGCAAGTCACCGGGTATAATTTTAACATAAGCGGAGCTATGAGGTTATTATGTGATATGATGAAGCGGACATGCAAACCAAATGTTGTTACATATACTCATCATTGATTAATGGGTATGGCAAGATAGGTGATACAGTCTGTCATCGAAGTGTCTCAGACAGCACGAAGTGCCCCTCCAGAATGGAAAGATCACTGGGAGTAGTTGGGGTTTTTGGAACAGGAGACACAGTTATCAAGTAGGAGTCAAAAAATGCCCGCCCCTTCGATGGGGGGGTGCTCCTATATTTATAGGGGTACTGGTGATTAGGGTTTTCAGTGATAATACAAAAGGACAACTTTGTCCACAAATTTTGGCCGTCGATCGCTAGATCGACGGCCCTTCACGCTACCTAACCCTTTTTTGCTTGCATGAAAAGCCTGAACTACCCCTATTACAATTTGGCCCTTATTGAATCATTGGGCAAAATCACCGTAGGCCCATATCTCAACAGCTATACTATGGGCGAATGGGCCAACGCTTGGCCCATAGACGATTGCATCTTTTGCCCTCTGTCTGGTCATCTTCGGGTAACCTTGTCATCGCCAAGAGGATCTTCGGGAACATTTCCCCTTGCTGCTCCACTGCTTCCATATGTCTTTGTATTTCCCGAAGATCTTCACAATCTTCAGGATTTTCTCCGTAATCTTCGGGTAAAAAGGGGTAAGCCCTTCCTACAACACAGTCGTTGCAGAAGGCCTATTTGTGAATATGCCGTCTGAAAGTCTATTCCCCAATGTAATAACTCACTAGGACGATCTGCGCCCCTGCTGCGCGTTGTAGGCAAGTTTTTTATGTTTAGCAGGTACTATGATTAATGTTGAGGGTTATACGATAAGATAAATAGCTGGATAAATTAGGTTTAGTGGTACATGTTTGGAAATTGATAGGTGGGCTGTATCTATAGTCTGTAGATGGGCCGGTTATATATTTGCGAGTGTTGGCTGATATGGAAATATGGGCAAGGCCCGAAGATTTATGCCATGCGCGAACAGGCGGTGTGTGGTGAGTCTTTGTACAATAAAATGCGAGGAAAAAGTCAATGGACAACACCACTGCTGATCAAAAGCTTCAAAAAATACATGTAGTGATAAATTAAAAAGGGGCTAACGAAAAACATCATTCTTAAAAAGGGGCCATATTAGCAAAATAAATAATACCCTTGGTTACATCTAGTGATAAATTAAAAAGCAGTCTATAACAAATGGAAGGTATTCTTGTTGTATGTATTGGGCTAACGAAAAACATCATTCTTAAAAAGGGGCCATATTAGCAAAATAAATAATACCCTTGGTTACATCTAGTGATAAATTAAAAAGCAGTCTAAAACAAATGGAAGGTATTCTTGTTGTATGGATTGGGCTAATGGAAAGCATCATTCTGAAAAGGGGGCCATATTAGCAAAATAAATTATACCCTTGGTTAAATTTGTTTTGCAAATTTACTTTCTATTCTTTAAAATAATGGAGTAAGGGTTATTATCCTTTCCATTAGGAAAAATGATCATCCTTTTTAATTAGGAAAAATGATATGATATTACTGTACATTCCGCAAAAATCATATTAGAAAAAAAAAAGAGATGAGGGGGGTTCGAACCCCCTGTCGACGTGGACGCAGGAGGAGACGGCCTGGTAGGGGATTGTTATATAAAGTTGATGTACCCTTCCTTTAAATAAATATTAACATGAAGGGTGTTTTTTAGTTGACACGTCGGGATCTCTATGTAAAATTACCGTGCCGTGTGTTCCATTTAGATCACTATGTTTGACTTTTGTAGACCAAAGATAAACAAAATGGGAGTAGCATAGGTGGACGACTTTCTCAGAAACAAGAAACATATAGTTGGACGAGCAGTAGCACCCTTTATGCAGCTGCCACATGCTAGGGATTGTAATTTTACCCATGGATTCGGGTACCCAGGGGTACCCGATCCGATGGGTTTGGGTATGAGTTTTATTTTAAACCCATGGGTTTCAAAATTCGGGTTCGGGTTCGTATTTGCATCCATGGGCTACCCAAGGATACCCGAATAGCTAATAAAAATTTTAAAAATTCCTGACATATGGGCCATACTTTGGTATCAACCGTATCATATAAAATACATCTCAATGGTGGAGATCCATCACCATCGTTCTCACTCCTTGATACTGCCCTGGCTAACCCTATCTGCCATACAACGCCGCCGCCGCTGCTCTGGCAGTACTGCCTTTGCCGCCTCCTCGGGCGGCCGCCGCGTGGGGGGCCGGCCTTTGCCGCCGCCGCCAGGCCGAGCCCTTGCAGGAGCCGGCCTTTGCTGTCGCCGCTAGGCCGCGCCCTTGCCGAGTCTGACCTTTGCTGTGCCTTTGCCACCAGATCGAGATCTGGTTGAGTGTTGTGGTTTGATTGTTGATCTGGTTTGAGTATTATGGTTTGATTATTGATATGTTTTGAGCATTGTGATTTGATTATGGCCTTATTCTTTTTAGTGTATCATTGCGTTGGCGGATTACTGTAGCAAATTAGGATCTTTGGAAAAACTATTAAGTCATGAAAAAATCGTTACAAATTATCACAACTTATAGGTTATATAAAAATAACAAAATTTGCTACAGTAATACGCAACGGTACGATACGCTGAAAAGAACAAGGCCTATGTGTAGAATATGCTATAGTACATACATGATACATCAATTTTGTTGATCTGTTTTGGTTTTATCCCAAATCCCTAATCTAATTTCTATCCAATTGATTTTATCAGCTACACATTTTCTGAAATCGTGCATTTTTTTTGGTTCCGGTACTCGGTCGGGTTAAGGTACACGTTCGGGTATGGGTATCCGTCGGGTTCGAATATGGGTATGAGTTTATACCATGTCCCAATTCGGGTTCGGTTTCGGGTATACAATTCGGTTTCTAGTTCGGGTTTGAGGTAGGTGTATCCGGAGATACTTGGCCCGATTGCCCTACCAAATGCACGATTTAGCAGCAAGGCGAAGACACCAAGCAACACACATGACACATACGACACCGAAGCAAACCCTGTTAGTACGAGTACGTATTTAAGTGTTTAGGCCGTTAATGCTAAAGAATAGCGGCAAGTACGTATGGCGGTGGCGTCAGCTGGACGTCAGTTGGTGCAGGAGGCGGGCGGTCGACGTGCGACGGTAGCGGAATCATGGGGGGGCACCGGCGGCACCGGCGAGCAGTGATGGTGTAGCCGTACAGGGGAGCGGGCGGGCGCGGCGGCCATCATGGGGGTGGTGGGGGGGCCCCGCCGTAGACCACGTGCAGGGCGCACACTCCACCCCGTAGGCGTGCTCTTGTCGGGGATGGCCGTGGAAGCCATCGTCGTCGTCAAATGCCATGATGCCCTCTCGATCGCGCCGAGCGACGACGCCTCGTTCCTGTGCCCGCGCTCGGCGCCTAAAACCGCTGCTCATTTGTGCGAGCCACAAGAGAGCGAGTGCTCCGACTGCGCCGCACCAGACGCACTCATGCGCTATTATACGGGCACAGTCTGTCTGCGCCGTGCCGACCTTTTAGTGGGGGACCCACTAAGGTGATCCATACTTGAGGTGACTATCTACTGTAGAAGCAATCGGACCTACCCTATCCTATTCTGAGGAAAAACGGTGAAGTTTTAGATAAAAATTTTGCGGACGAAAGTATCTATTTAATCTTACGTTGAATCTCAGCTATTCAGTTAACCCCTCGACTTTCGTTTAACAAGCACACACTGTGCTGCATATTTAAGCAGTTAGTTTTGTAATTAATACGAATTATTTTTAACTTGAATTTATGCTTTTTTATTATAGATGATACGGACTTTTTTATATAATTTTGTAGTTTTAATGAACTCTCACTTCTATTTTTTAAAAAATTTATTTTCATTACAATTGATATATACTCTTTATTTGAATATATCCGTGCATTTCCACGGGTAGTATTGTTTCAAACTCTTAATCCGAAATGAATGTTTAAATCTATTATTTTTTATTTTAAATCTATGCAATTCATATGAACTCCTTTTTATCTGTAATTTATTTCATTATAAGTTTAATAGTTAGGTCTAATTCGACATAATGGTGATGGGGGGTTTTGATAATATAATGTAATGGTGATGGAGGGGATTTGATGATACAATAAGCCTCTATTTATATTCTTATTATACCGTTATGTTGTCGCCATGTGGCACAATCCAAACCATATAAAACTAAAACTAGAATCATCTATAAAAAATCAATACTTGTATGTAAATATATCCAGCAAGGATCGTTGTATCTTATCTTATTCCTATTTTTTATTTTACTTACTGATTAAAGATAATACTACACAATAAATATTTAGTTTCTATATATTTATATTGTGGGATACACGTACCCCAGGTATCCTTATTTGGTTGTGAATATCACCTAACAGGGGATGGGCTGAGATGGTCATATGTCTACACGCATAGCCCAGGTCATACTTTGCCTTGCATGGCAAGGCAGGACGCATCTAAAAGCCTATCCTGAATAGGGAAGGCCAGATTGTAACTATCGATAACCATGCTGCCGATAAGGAAAAATAGAAATAGGAATCCTGCCTTATAACAGGCTAGGACTATACCTTGTAACCTTGCCTCCCCACTATATAAGGGGGGCAGGAGACCCCGGATCATCATATACGAGAATACATACAATCCCTGAATACAGGACTAGGGTATTACCTCCACCGCCGAGGGCCTGAACCTATCTAATCCCTTGTCCTGTGTTACCATTGAGTTTTGGAGATCTAGCGCTTTACGCCATATAAAATCATTGTCGACGACAACCCCCTGTTTAACAAACGTCGACAGTTGGCGCTCTAGGTAGGGGAGCGTCAATATCAGCTTCGCCAAGCTCAATAGCAATGACGAAAGAGATCGACACCGTCTTCACCTTCGAAAGCCTGGACTTCATCACCAACAATTTCAGCGAGCATTCTCTTGCTGATCCATGTTAGATCCAATCTGGCATGGACTCCATCAACTGCATCGACAAGATCGTCTCCGTCGGAACGGACCAGATCCGAACCGGCGAGGACCTCAACAAGGACCAATCCAAAACTTCCTCGGGTCTGGACAACTTGGATGTTCCTTCGCTCATCTTCCTGTGTGGGCTGAGGAACACCGTCGCCACATACCAACAGGAGATGTGCCGGGGATTTCATTCTCAACTCGAATACGGGGAGAGCTTGGTCGATGGTGTGTCCCGGATGGTGGGCGTTTCAACGGAGATCCGCACGAGTTCGATATCCAGGACACCCCCACTCTCTGTTTCTCCCACTTGGAGTCTGAGTCGGAGAGCAATATGGGAAACTGTCCCATTTTATTGTGGAGTTTACGTGATCGAGGAATAAAGAGCCGAGTCCCAGCACCACCATCGCAAATAAAAGCCATGGTGACGGCCGACACAAACTAGCATAATCAGCCATATCTAAGGCTGAAAGCACCGTCGGGCACTCAGAACGTGGGCTTTCTGAGGCCGACATAAATAAGTCTTTATTTACGTGGGCTTTCGGAAGCCGACGTAAATCGGCTTTTCCGAAGCCGTCGTAAATGGTTTTGGCCCACGTAAATAATCTGGATTCCTGTAGTGCTAGTTGCAGAGTTGGAGAGGATTGAGCAAAACCTACTTGACATGGATGACGAAGAAAACCAAGATGTTTGCGAAAATACAAACTACCCTATGCTTCTTAAAGAGCCAGAGATTGTTCAAGCAAAAGAAAGACCTCTCGTAACTACAAGAAGAAGAACACTTATGGAACAGATAAAGAGTAGGAAGCAACCTATAACATGCAGCAAATGTGGCGAGCATGACCACAATGCAAGGACATGTAGGAACAAGCAGGTAAGTAAGAAAAATTTTATATAATCATTTATAAATTTAATCTACTATCATTTATAGTTTATTACAAAAAAATTTCATATTCACTTTTCAAAAGGAAGACGAAGAGGTGAACACAAAAGGTAGAAAAAGAGCAAAAAAGGATGTAGCAGGCCAACCTTGAAGAAATCACAGCTTTTAATCGTACAACATGGGAAATCGGCTTGGCACAGAAAGAAAAAAATACAAAAGGAAGCAGTAGGAGAAACAAACACAGATATATTCATGAAAAATGTCTACAATATTAGAATACTGTTTTTTAAATTTTTTGTGCTTATCAAATTATGCTCACCTTGAAGAACAAAGTTGTAATGTTTTGCAAGAGTTTTACTACAAGCATGTACTTTATGTGTTTGAGGCCTTACCTTGCTTTGACCAATGCATTGTTGCAGATATAGCAAACGTAGCACGAAAAACATAAACATCGAGTGAGATAGTGAACTTGCATATATTTCAGTAAAAAAAAAGGCAAGTTGAGTTCACCTTCAATCTGAAAATGACCTTACTGCACTTGTAGTCCTACAAAGAAGCTAAAAAATGATTTGACATATGAAGTTCAGAAATCAACAAAAATAATTCGAATTTATGACATGAAAAAAGATAAACCGTAATAAAAAAAATTAAACGGACCAACGACCACAAATACAAAATTCATAACTACATCAACCATTCAACAATTTACCAGAGACTAAACTCAACAAAATAAAGTTATTTACGTCGGCCTGCAGGAAAAGCCATCGTAAATACGTGATCCATGACTCCATCATACATCAACCGTGTGTTTACATAGTATTTACGTCGGCCCTATATCTATTTACGTCAGTCAAACCCACGTAAATAAGACACATGGCTGTCTAAACGTATTTACGTCGGCCAAACTCAGGTAAATAAGGCACGTGCCTTTATTTACGTCGGCCTGGTGAGTCCACGTAAATAAGGCTGGGCTTATTTGTTTTTGTCTCCACCGCACATGGACCAGCCGGCAGCCGGCTGCTAAGGTAGGGTTCCCCCACTGTTCACTGCCGCCGCCACCCCGCCGCGCCCTGCCGCCGCCGCGCCCCCGCGCCCGCGCCGCCGTCGCCGCGCCCCCGCGCCTGCGCCGCCCCGCCGCCGCGGCGCCCGCGCCCCCGCGCCTGCGCCGCCCCGCCGTTGCCGCCCCCGCGCATACAAATAGGGTTTAGGACAAGTAATCTCTGGCGGGTGAAGTTGTCGATGGCCAGGAGGATGCGCTATAACAAGCAGCACAATAGCTAGGACGTAGTGCTCACATGACTTCCTTTTGCCAACTGTAATAAGCATTTTTCAGTTTGTGATGTTGTTTGATATTTTTCATTAATGTAAGTATGCATTATGCTGCTGCATGTCTTTCAATTGCTAGCGGTGCTGTATGCACAACTTTTTGTGACATCCTGGGTTGCCTGGTGCAATAGGTTTACTTTACAATTTTGTACAAGTAATATTTCCTGATCATTTAGTTTCTCAAGCGATATTAACTTCACATGCTATGGTTGTTTGCTACCATTACCATGTTTCTTTGTATTGAAGTATATGTTACTTCCCTTCCTGTAGTTGCTAGAGCTCAGTCAGAGGAAGAAGCTGCCACAGCTGAAGTTGTTGAAGGGGCTGATCTAGGAATCGTTGGTGATGATACTCAGGTTTCCAATGATGAACCGTTAAGCTCGGCTCCTGGTGTGGAGACAGTATGTGTCTTCCCCAAAAATGCTGGCAAAAGTGAGTACTGGAATGCAATTGCTGTGGTAAACCTTTTCTTTATTATCAGTCATCAGCAAGTAATCACAATTATTTCTCTAATTTCTCTTCAAATTTAACATGAGCCTCTACATTCATCCCCTCACTCTTGATAGTACTAACTACTAACTAAAATTGTTCCCCTTTCATTATCTGAAAGGTTTCCCTGAATATATATAGGATGTCATGTATCCATATAATTTTCTTGCTCAAATATGAAATACACAATATTTTGTTGAAAATATTTGTCCTGTCTTAAGCACATTTACCGATAATGCATCCCATTTGTTGTTTGGTTACAGTTGTACCAGCTGGTGAAGAAACAGAACTACTAGTTGGCCTGCAAAATGAGGGTAACATATTCACTTTCCTCCAATTTTTCCTTTTTTTTTCCTAGCACTTTTACCAAGTCACGAGTGGTGGTGACTCGTGTTGCCTTGATTCGCCTCGAACTGGCCAGAATATTGCTATGTATTTTCACTTCAAGTTCAAGTATCCTTCTGTCCTGTTTCAGTACTTCAGTTTGCTTCAAATGGCCATTTGCCTGTTTCCAATAACAAGTAGTGCATAAGCCAAGTTTGTTTAGTAATTCAGTTTGTTGCCTGCTAGCTTGTACATTACTAGTTTTATATAATCTGCAATTACTATTTTGTAGGATAAAACACCATAAGCAACTAATGGTTTTTAAGCAGGGCCAAATGGATGATAAAAATGGTACCATGTGCCTGTAGATTTCGATTACAAATCTTTGTATGATGTTTATTCCGAACCTACGTGGCTGTCCTGTCTCACTCCCATAGCCATAAGTCGATGTGTCAAAGTAGATGCTCAGCCTTGTCAGTTACTTTGTTCTTTTAAGCTACAATACACATTGCATGTGCACTGATGAGGAATTCTTTCCTATTTTGGCAATATAGATTTATCTTTTTTGTATTTTGAATTTTTTATATCATGTTAGTTCCTGTGAATGGTCTGGCTTTTACACCCTTCTTGTACATTGTGTTTACAGGTGAATCAGCTTTAAATGTCGTTGCTATTCATTCAACTCTCCATCTTCCCTTTGATCATCGTATGTATGGCCAGAACCTTATTGTTCAGGTGAGAAAAGTTTGATCCCTACTACTTAATTGTCATCTTAGGTACTAAAACTTGCACTAGCGGATCTAGGCACCATCCTGGGAACTGGTAATCCTGGCTGCTTTCTGGTGACTTTAGTGGCTGCTTGTTTACCAATTGAAGTTTGTTGAACGCTGGTGTTACTAAATGTTCATGATACGGGCATTAAGTTATGCATAAACACGATTTGTGCACATAATAGGAGTGGAGGTTTTTTTTTTTAAGAATTTCTCACCACCTTGTTTCTGTGTTGCAGAAAACCAAGAAGGTTCCCAAGGTGGAACTGGGGACTGGAACAACCGATGCTAACATGGATGAGTGGCTGGAGGTACCATTTTGTGCATAAATGACTTGTCTGGTGATATATATGTTTTACTATATGTTGAGAGTTTTTTTTAAAAAATTTGTTCTATTTGCCTTGCAGGGTACTGCATTTGCACGGCAGGGAAGCAAATCGAAGAAAAAGAAATAGATTTGAGGTTATTTGAGCCTAGTTAATCATCTCAGGATCTAGAATGAGAGACAATTGAGAGGCTAGCCCTTCACAAGTAACTTTGCAGAAGATAGACGAGAGCGGGGTGTTTTGAGTTTATAGTCTCGTGGCTGCACATGTTTATATGTGATGGACTTTTTATCACTTTTTTGTGATGCACTTGTATTTATAATATGTGAGGATTATATATATATGTGATGTGAATTTGTTGCCGTTTACGATGTGTTGCGATGGAATATATTAATTGGATATGCATGTGCGGTGATTTAGTATTGTGAAATGTATTTGAATTCTGTGCTGTGATTTAGTATTTTGGAATGTATTTGAATTCCAAATAAAATAGCAAAATTGCTGGAAATGTTGTATTTACGTCGGCCAAGACCCATATTTACGTCGGCCACGGCCCATGTAAATACAGCCTTCACCAGCCAATGCTGACGTGGCATATATTTACGTCGGCCTGTGGCTCACGTGAATAATCGCCATGTCAGTGCCACGTCAGTTTAGAGAGCGTCAGCATTCCATGGCTGATGGAGACCAACAAAAATATATTGACGTGGGCCTTAAAGCTGACGTAAATACAAGTTATTTACGACGGCCTCGACGTAAATACTTGTATTAACGTCAACGTAATTACTTGAGCCTATTTACATCGGCAAGCCCACGTAAATAGCTATTTACGTCAGTTTTCGGCCTATTTACGACAGCTTGTGGCCCACGTAAATAATCTGGATTCTTGTAGTGTAGATACGTGTACTTCTTATTTGTGGATATTGCATCAGCTATTTGCATTAGTCTTCTTGATAGAATGTTGAACTTCAGTTAACTTGCATCGGGCTTTTCGTCAATTGCATCCCACATCTGCCTGTAGTTTTCTTTTTTGTGTGGCCTCCATCTGCTGAGGATGTATTTCTCGGGAATTTCTGAAATGTTTAGGTGAATCATCACTCTAAATACATGGGCACACAAAATTCCATCCTTTTCCATCTTGCAGCATATGCAAGCGTAGTCTTCATTGTCCTTGTCGATAAGAACCATGTAATTTCTCACTTTCACATCGTTTACTGATGCTGCATTTATTTTGTAACATATGTATTGCCTTCCAAATTCTATTTCCTCCAAGTGATATTTTGTTGTGTGCTTAAGTTGTTGTTGGAACTTGTAAAAAAAATTTCTGTTGTAAGACTTTGTTACTTGTTTCTCAATTGAGTAGTCCGACCAGTATGCATTTGGTCTTGTGTTTCTTGCGATTGAGTCTTGTTGCAGTTGATTTTCATGCAACGAATCTGATATTCGTTCTGACTCTTCTATGAAACTGGTTATCCCAAATGTGTACTCAACATTGTCTTTGAACAGTGCATTTGTTCCTTCACTTCTGGAAGTGGTTTGAATAAATGGGCAAAAGTCATGCTTGAAATACACTAGAACCCATCTCCTTCTTGTCTCCCACATTTCATTAAATAATTTGATGTGCTCTACTCCATATTTATGCATGATATCAACCCAAGACAATTCAAACTCCTGTTCTATTAGTGAGTTGTTGATAGTGTCAAACATTTCATTGTGCAGTCCAGGTTTATCATGCAATGTGGTGCCTGTCTTTTCTGTTACTTTTTTCAAAACATGGAACAAGCAGTTCCTGTGTGTTGATCCTACAAACACTTTAGCTATTGCAGCTTTCATTGCTGCATCTTGGTCTGTGATTATAGTTTTCGATGACTTTTGATTCATGCACTGCAGGAACGTTTCGAACAGCCAGGTGAACGAGCCAATTGTCTCATCCATGAGGAACGCAAATCCTAAAAAGCAGTTATCCCGTGACCATTTATTCCAACGAAAGGTGCGAAAGCTTTGTCATACATGTTGGTTTTGTATGTTGTATCAAAACTTATACAATCTCCCCACAATTCATAATTCCATCTGTGCCTGCTCTCGCACCAAAATATGTTTTGTACTCTGTTTGACTTGTCAGCTTGGAAAGAATAGTAGAACATGGGGTCTTGTGCTTGCTTTTTTGCAAAGTACTGTGCCATCTGCATCATATCGCCAATGCATTGCTCTGTATTGACTTTTGCTTTATAATTACTCACATCTTTTTTGTGTAGGGCACTGCTGACAACTTTCCCCTGATGTAGGACATTAGGGCCATTATTTTTCTGTTTGGTATTTTCACTGCTTTCATGCTCTTAATCAATTTCTTCTCTTCCTCTGTGATGTTGCAGTGGGAGCTTAGGAACTTTGTTTCTTCCACAGGGCTCAAATCATGGTTATGTTTGAGCTCTATTCTTGTGACTGTCCATGAACCCTTTATTTTTGTAATTACCAAGGTTGCTGGGCAATCGGTTGTGGTGATTACATTTCTTCTCCTTTTACCGCTTGTAGCCATAGG
Source organism: Raddia distichophylla (assembly GCA_005191435.1). Taxonomy (NCBI): domain Eukaryota; kingdom Viridiplantae; phylum Streptophyta; class Magnoliopsida; order Poales; family Poaceae; genus Raddia; species Raddia distichophylla. The sequence continues at coordinate 15,872 of SPJY01012591.1, forward strand.
AGTGTTTGAGTTTTCATCCTGTACTGCTTGCCCATTGAAATCATTGTGCTCAGCGCCATTGCTTGATTGTGTGCTCTTTTTCCTTGATTTGTTGCACTTCAGTGTTATCTTTGCTAGGTCATTTGTTTTCTTGTCTAATCTGGTGTGTGCTATTTCTATTGAGAAACCCATTATGAATGCGTAGTCATTGTAGAATCCTTGTCCTTCTTTCTTATCCCTAAAAACCATCCCTACCTTTGGTACCAAAAAATTTTCTTCATTGTTGCAATGATGTTGTGCTTGTTCAACTGCGTCTACATGCACTATTAGTCTTGTGTCTTCCTCTGTTTGTGCATTGCTGTTGTTTGTACCAGTTTCTTCATTTCTGTCTTCTATAGTTGATTCTGTGTAATCCAGTGATATATGTTGGTTGTCCGGACACACATTGGAATGTGCTTCATCTGCCTCTGCTTTGTCTTGTTGCTCTGTATTTACATCCGGTCCTGTTGAGAAACTGAATTGTGCATTGTTATCTGTCAAGCTTTGTATTTCTTCACATCCATTGTTTACGTCTGACTGCATGAAATCGCTCGTTGCTAAGTATTGGGTTGTTTCCCTCAAGCAGTCATGAGCTTCATTCACCAAGGAATCATTTTTTGGCAGTCTGCTTGTTGTTATGAACATGTCATTCTGCATTTGTATAACATTTTTATTTAAAAGGTTAGACTTTGCAGCAGTAAAATTGATTGAAATTTTGGTCTATAGTAAACTAGTAGTGCATAGGTCAGCACGAATTTTATTTTTTATGATTATTACCTCATATATAGTTGGGCTATGTAGCAGGCTCATGTACTCTCCCATGGTCGTTGCAGCATTGATAGTTTGTTCATTCTGATAGTAGTTTGTCAGTTGTTCACTTGCCTCATTCGTAGATCTTGCGTACTTGTTCAATTGGGTGATCAAGCTTGCGTATGTTTGTCCACTCTCTTGTGATAGTCTCAGCTGTACATATGGTCAATATCCATGTTAGCATCAACATCTTTAAATATTTATTTACTATTGTAATGGCATTAGTGGTTTTTCTTTTTTATCATTAACTCACACTGAAATTTTCATAATCTTGTGAGTTTATTGCACCCATTTGAATTTCCTGCAATTAAAAACACAAAAAAACTCAGGTTGTTAGTAAAAAGGCCAAATAAATTTTGTATGTAACCAAAACAAATTGATCATCCATACCTGAGATAATGTAATCATTGGGCATTCCATTAAAGCTTTTTGATTGTGGGAAGTTATATTTTCATTGAACCTGCAAATTTATCACATAGATGTGCATTTTTAATAAACTTTCACATGTTTTGATCTGTTTTTCCACTAATTGTACCACTGGAAGAAACATATCTAACTACTGGAATTTTTATGTTAAACAATAATCATTGCAGAAATATCTTTTAGCACAAGAGAAGTATTAAGTGTATATGTATTGTAGTTTTGTGGGAGCTACTAGCGAAATTCACATGTGATTAATCCTTGTTTTCTTAACTTCCAGTTCTTCTAAAGTTCTCTTTCATCAACTGTTACAATGGAAGAAATAGTGAAAAATAGTGGAATTTTTTTCCCTTTTTTTATTTTCAGATTCATAAAAAATAGGGCTGAATCCACTCAAGAACTCAAAGAACTTCAGATTCATTTTTTTTTGTTGTGCTGAAGACATGTGTCACTGTATGTAGGTACTGAATGTAATCATTGGGCATTCCATTAAAGCTTTTTGATTGTGGGAAGTTATATCTTCATTGAACCTGCAAATTTATCACATAGATGTGCATTTTTAAAAAAAATTCACATGTTTTGATATGTTTTTCCACTAATTGTAACACCGGAAGAAACATGTCAAACTACTGGAATTTTTTATCACATAGATGTGCATTTTAAAAAAAAATTCACATGTTTTGATCTGTTTTTCCACCAATTGTAACACTGGAAGAAACATGTCAAACTACTGGAGTTTTTTATGTTAAACAATAATCGTTGCAGAAATATCATTTAGCACAAGGAAAGTATTAAGTGTATATGTATTGTAGTTTTGTGGGAGCTACTATCGAAATTTTCAGATGTGATTAATCCTTGTTTTCTTAACTTCCATTTGTTCTAAAGTTCTCTTTCTGCAACTGTTTTACAATGGAAGAAATAGTGAAAAATAGTTGAATTTTGTCCTAAATTTTTTTTTATTTTCGGATTCATAAAAAATAGGGCTGAATCCACTGAAGAATTCAAAGAACTTCAGGTTCATCTTATGTAGGTACTCAATGTAATACATCGATGCATTTTGCACTAACCTTGTACTTGGATCTTCTCTGGTGCAGTCGCCATCTGTTCCACCATATCGCTGCTTCTCCTGAACAGCTTGATTTGCTAAGCCCAGATCCATGGCGGCGGCGCAGGTGTGATCGATCTGTTTTTTTTATTTATCTGGTGGGTGTGTGGGGTGGTTAGGTTTGGTAGTATTCAACCTTCTTTGGGCCTATACAATGTGTGATAATTTTTTTCCAAAAGGCCCAACTAAAATTATAGAGGCCTCAGCCCACTTACGATGCAGGCTGGTAAGAAAAACAAAATAAAATGTACAAATCAAGCAAGCCTTCGTCCATGCACAAATCGCCTGGAAACTCACCATTCCTGCAGGCGCCTGCACAAAAGTTGAAATGGCAGGCGCCTGCCAACCAGTCCGTTTCTAACACTAAAACAATATGCATATTTAAGAAATTAATTTTGAAAAACTTCCTTACATGGGACATGTTGGGGAACGCGCAGGCTACGCTAGCCGAAAAACAA
>SPJY01012616.1:0-14946 GCA_005191435.1 Raddia distichophylla
GGAAGTCGCGGTTGCGGTCGACACGCTCGATGGAGCGCCACGTCGCCGCCGCCATCAGATCCATGTTTTTCAGCCCGTTCATCGACCGGTAGCGGATGAGGCCGGCGATCTCTCTTCTGTAGTAGAACGTGTGCCTCCCGGCGACGCCGAACATGCAGTCGCCGGAGAGCTCCACCGTGAAGGAGCCATTCGGGACGAGCTTGTAGTGCTGCACCCCCCGCGGGAGGATGCCCACGGGGAAGCCCTTCCGCAGCACCATGCCGTACGCCGATCTCGCCGCCGCCGTCGTGTTGGCCATGGTGACGGCCGGCGAGGAGGACTCCGCGGCGGCGGCGGCGGCGGCGGCAAGTAGGGTGCAGGCTGCTGTCACGAGGAGGCCGATGTGCTGCCTGGCCATGTCTTGTCCTTAGTTGGTGTACAAGTAGTAGTATACAACGTATAGGTGAAATAAAGAGGAGCCTAGCTCGAGGCTTGAAGATATTAATGTTTTTCTAACCCCGGGGCTATAGGACCGATACATAAACAATTTTCTATAATCAATGCTACGAAAAATAGATGTGTAAATCTGAAAATTGTTTTGGGATACAATGCCAGCCTACAACCACCCTTGTCTTTGAGGTGCATGCGAACATGTGACAATCGTAGCCATGGTAAATGCAACTGTCCAAATGAGGGGGACCGGGTCGCAATCTTCCGATATGTATGATAAACTCGATTGGTGAAAAACTCGACGTTGATGATCTGGCTTCCAATTAGAACAGATATAAGCTTGAAATAGCTGCACCACTATCTCCGTTCGTTATCAACCATACCAAGACGCGGTTGATCTCACCACGAAGGTTAATTCCTACAAACGAATCGAGATTATAAGCAAAAATGTGGTAGATGCAATCTCAAATTACAGATTACCCAATTAACCACACGAGATGGGATTTCGCAAACCGATAAACAACGAAGCTGCAACGACTGAACAATCTAAGAAAAACTCAAGTCTAAACTAGCCATTTCTACTGAATTTATATCGACGGTTAGGGTTTGGGGCGCAACCCTAGGAGGTACATGGGCCTTGGGCCCAAAGTAGAGCGTCACAGCGTCTGACAGATTCTGGTCGCAATCTTATTTCCACGATTTCGATTGATCCGTAAGGAATGTGGAGGTGGGACCGGATTCGTTGGAAAGATCTCGTCGAGAGATTGTCCATGCATACCAAGAACATCCAAAACGAAATTCGTATGAGACCGGAGAATCCGATGTAAGTTGACTATGCAGAGATAGCCGAACTAGACTCGTGGACAAATTGAGCTCTTTCTTGGACCAGCCATGTAACGATGTGGCTTGTGCGATCAGAGAGTGTCGAAGTGATAGATGTGCTCATTTCTTGAATACATCTTGAACTTGGAGAGGTGGCCATGGTGGAGGCCAAACTGCTAGCGGCGATGGCGCTTTATCCGAAGGTCGACGAAGCTGGTGGCGTGATCGACCTGGCCATGATGGGGGTCAATAATGCCATGTAGTTGATGATGCAATCATTGATGTTGGCGAAATAGGAGACAAAAATCTTGATAACCATCATAATGACGTAGTGTTGGTCATACATATGATGGACATGGTCACATCACGAGAGTAACTAGCCTTAATGAATAAGTTAGCTGAGTTAAAGTTAGTTGTTGTGACACTGAATAGATAAATTGACTGAATGAATAAGCATAAACCTAACATTTGCAATAATGTTTTCTTATAGTATATTAAACTTAATAAAGACAATTTGTTCTTTTTATCCAAAGGATTATATTGTATAATGTCTTTCTATGCTACACTTAGGCCTAGTACATCTAGCCTTAGCGTTGCATATCATTTTACAAGGCCTTAACTGACATGGCTAATATATAATATGCAGGGTAAAATAGAAATATTCATCCATAAATAGTACAAAGCCGAACATTCGCTTCAGCGAGCTGCCACGCGTCACCGCCGGTGTGCCACGTCTCCCGGTTCGTTCGCAGCCGTCCGATCGCGCGCGTCAGGCAGATCCGGCCATCTGTTTTATTTGTACGTATAAAACGATTTTTTCCACGCAGATACCAGGCATGCGGGTGGTTTGCCCAGTTGGTTAGCTCAGCCAATTCGTTTTTCTCATTTTCCCCTGGGCGCGGTGGCCTCCGCACGTAGGCGCGCGTTGTTCCTGGGCTCGCCGCGCGGTGCCACGTTCCTCCCGCGCGCTGCCGCGTTTTGGCCGGCCTCGCGCGCCCGTCACGTTTTTGCCGGCCACGGGCACGCGTACGCGACTAGTTTTACATATATTTCACTATACTGCTTCCTATTTTGATTTGCACTTCAAACTTGGAACCACAAAGTTCAGCAACGGTCCTACGCTGCATTGACAAAAACTCCTTGGTATGAGTGAATAACCACAATAAATACAACATGGAAAAATCACAGGAAATAATATGTGTGCAACACATGAAAAAATTATAGTAAGTGTATTTTATTTTTGTGCGCATTTTCAAATTGGTTTCATAATTATTTGAGTTGTAGTACTTTTAAAGATACAAAATTTACAAGATGAACTGTTCATATGCTATAATTAAACACAAGACTTGGGCCCTCGCCAGCACTGTGCAGCCCGGCTTACATCCGCGCGAGCACGCGCGTGCCCAGCTGAGAGGACGACCCAGCAAACAATGATATAAAAAAGTTCATATGAAGCTCAGAGGGGTCATATGAAGCTCTCCGGTGGGGTCAGCGACAAGGATTAGCGACAGCGGTGCCGTCAGCAACGCCAGAAGAGACAGCGATTTGAATAATTTTTGGGATATCTAGAATTTTTTATACGAATCAGGTAGAATTTTTTATACGAATCAGGTACGTATAAAAGGTCTTGATTCGGATTCAAATATCTTGGATAATATTCATTTGATAATATCTTAATAATTTTGAGATAATATATCGTATTTCAAACGAGCCAATATAGTGAGATGGTAGCCATTAGCCCATTGAGCACTTGGTCCCTTTTTCCATCTACGTTCCCTTGTATTGTTGTGAATTTTTTAGCATACTCTTGTTTTTGTTTGTATATTAATATTGATATTATAGTTGCAATAAAATATATTGTAGATGTCATTTTGACATTAGCATTCATGTTTTGCTTAACTGAGGTTAGTTTAAATGTGTCACATCATATTTTATTCAAGAATATAAATTTGATCTCTAGAAATATTCACTAGCTACAACCTATCACTTATTTATAATGTTTTTTGTTTGCTTGTATTATATGAAAAATATCTATTTTGATGACTATCTGCTGTTATGTTATCGGTATTCGTTCAAATATTATGCATATTCGTATTCAATACTATTCGTATCCGATAAAAATATATGAATTAAATACAATATGAGTGGTTACTAATCTATATCCGATCCATTTCATCGCTACATGCGTAACGTTTTGATGCTAAGAAAGGAGAGAATAAGAGGTTTACGGATAATTTGTCCGATTCTATAGGAGACAGAGAGATCTCTCTGTGGCCCATCGTCGTCTATAGTGCTCCAGACCCACGCACGGCCGTTGTAGGTCTTGCCACGCGCTTGGGGGAGCTGGCAATGGAAGACAGATGGGAGAGAGGAAGAAGAAAAAATAGGGATTGATTTATGCACTACTGCCGATCGCCCTAAGGCAAGCGGCTCATAAGACCTGTGCAAGCGGTTTTAGTATCGCTTGCAGGCAACCGCTTGTGATGCCCAGAGCTGCTAGTGATGCCCCTCTGCAAGCGGTCGCAGGGCTCTGCGCGGGCGAGGCTGCAGGCCACGTGGAGGCTCTCTACAAGCGGTTCTTGGCACGAATCGCTTGCAAAGAGGCATCTCCGCAAGCGGCTGAATAACCGCTTGCGCAGACGTGCAGTTTACTACCTGGTTATAACTTTGGGGGCGGCGCAAATAGATATTTAAATATATATTTCGGCAGGGTTTTTTTTATTTGTCGTTTAAATTTAAATACATATACGATGAGCATATAATTAGCGATCACACAAGCTTAAATATATTAAATAATATATGTAATAATGTACACTTTACATGCACCGGTCTAGACACACATACATGAAGTAATAATGAGCCAAATTTACAAAGTTCATAATTAATATATATGGTGCAACATGGATCAAAAAGTTCATTGTTTTCTTGCAGTGCTCTTCTTGACGCTCTTTGACGACGTAGAAGTCGTCCCTAGTTCGTTCGTGTTGAAATATGGTTCTCGAAAATGGAACTCGTCCTGGGAGTTAATGACCTCATCGAGAATGAAGCCGAATAGTTGTTCTTGTAATGCGAGCACCCGATGATGTAACACTTCAGTATGTTTATCTATGTCGGCCTGCCAATTCAATTAAAGTGGAAAATAAATAAATACGTGCACCCATGTAAATTAATGGAGTACATAAGAACGTTACTAAGTTGTAGCTAGATGCATGATTGCGTGCATATATATACGAACCTCTTCAGGAGTTTGAAGCTCAAGCTCGCCGTGGCAAATCATTTGTATATAGTGGAACACATAGTAGCCACATGGGTTGTTTTCTGCGGATTGTTGTTTTACCTATGGTCGATGCGGGGCAATTACAGATCAGTAAGGGGAAAAAATATTAATTGACAAGGCAATTACGTCGTTTTAGCGTACCCAACCGCTTATCTTGACATCGAATTCGTTCTTAAAATGTCTTTTCTGAATCTCTTGAAAGCTCAGGAATGCCTTGTTAAGGAGGTCAATTATCCACTGGTATTCTTTTTGCGGTTTTCTCCTTGAGTCTAGGATGATGATCATGCTTTGGTCAAGCTTTATGATTATAAGGATACAGTGGAACCTATTACTTATTCATATATTGCAACAGTTATGAAATGTAATTAAGTAATATATAGTGTGCCATCATGTGCCTTAAGCAATATAAGAACGAGGACATCAGCACGTACTTAAAGTTGAATGGCAGAAGTATGTATGGCTTGTAGTGCTGTTGTACTAGTGCATGTACAACGTAGTCGTGGATTTTCTTTGGTTTTCCAGGGTATTGCCAGACAGCCTCGTTGACCAACCAAGGGTCAAGGAAGCCAATCGAGTTTGGCTTCTACTTTCTAAGTCTTTGTATCTCCATTCTACATAAAATTGTTTAATTGAGTTAGTTAATTAGGGTTCTCGGCAAGCAGCATGTATAGATATATATATAAACTCGGATGGTCGACACTCACAGGCACCAGCAGGTCAAGAAGGACACGTTGACGACGTCTCCTTGGTACACATTGTACCAGTCTTCAAAATCAAGATTTATCAATTGATCATTCCCTCGAAACAAATGTTCTTCTTGAAACGAGACACTTAGTAAAGCATATCCCCTGGCGGATGTGTGCTCGTACCATTCATGCGCGCGTCGCATCTTGACCGGTAGTTTCCGTATGTCCTTAGGGTCTAGCAACGGTTGGCCCAGTTTAAATGGCCACCTGACTTGTGCCGTTGGAAGATCATCAGTTAATCCACGGGCGGCTTCTAAGTTGTCGAGGCCAGCTTCCCTCATGAAGCCATACTCCATCTGTAGACGTTTTGCCTCCTCCTGTTCTTCCTTGCTCATGTATGTGCTCGGAGGTTGTTTACTTTTGAAAACGTGCTTTCTGATAGTCCTTTGGTAGTCGGTACAGAGAGGCGGTCGGTACTAAACAGTTGTCGCGAATTTTTCCGCGATCTTTGGATCAATTTGTTCCTTTGGCGGTGGATTTGTTCTATCTTTAAACCCTTATTTCCATGCGTCCACAGCTTTCTTGGACTCCCTCTTTAGCTCCTCAGGAGTCATCTCATATGGTGTTTTTTCAGGTTACTTCATTCTTTGTCTGAATGGGAAACCGACCGCCCTACTGCTTGTAGTCGTTCTAGCTGCAGGAATGCTTCTTTTGCTAGCAACCTTCTTACTGGGGGGGAGATGCCGGCGCCGTTGTTCCCCTCGGAGGCTGCTGCTTCCTTTTGCTTTGAGGGGCTGCCGGCGGTGTTGGGCTTCTGTGCATAGCACTAGCAGGTGGTGGAGTGCTATGTCTCACCGATGAAGCGTTGCGTGGTGGCGTTGCCTATCTTGGTGGAGGAGGTGAGCACCGTCTCGGTGGAGTGGGCTGTCTTGGTGAAGGAGGTGAGTTCTGTCTCGGTATAGATGTCACCTCCACACCATCAGGAAACACGATGTAATTCTTCCGCCAGAGGATGATGTTTTGGAGGGCCTCTCCAAGCTTAGTCACATCGTCTCTTCCGGCAATATCAAGCTCCATATCATCAAACCCGGCCACCACCTCGTCCACCGTGACCTTGGAGTATCCTGCAGGTATCGGGTTACAGTGGAATGTCTGGCCCGACTCCACCGGGAAGGCCATGCCGTAAGCCACCTTAGCGGGACATGGTGATGTCGTCCATGGGATAACGTGCCTGCAATTCGTCGGTTGACACGTTGTTTGACGCGTAGCTGCTTCGCCGACCGGAGGCCGGAGGACTAACCACGTTGTCCGGAGGCATGACGACAAGCCCACCTGGTTTTTAAATGTTTTACAAAAAATCATCAGTGTTTATAAATGACAATTGAACTTAAATATAATCAAGTGTCTGTGGTGGCTATGCAACTATATAAACGATCGGAGTGGCCTCTAAACCTCATCGTGGCCGTCGTAGTTCGAGTCATCTTCATAGTAACATTTATAGGATCCACATCATGACCTCCATCTAAGAAAGTATAAGTATGTAGGGTTAGTGTCATCCAAACACTGTCTAGTTAACACCCCATCTAATGCATTTAGTGATAATAGCTTCAAGAAAAAGAAAGTGGTTATTTTATTTACGTAAAGCCAATTTTTTAAAGAAACTTTAAATTTCCTATCTAGCTTATTTATTTGTTGGTTATTTTTATATAAACCATGCAATCGACAATGGCCTAACAAGCAGCCTTAACAACCAAACCACATTAACAACCATAACCAGATCTAACCAAGACCAACCAATCATAACCAATTATGCCCTTAGCCATACCCTAACTATCCTCCTGCCAACACTTGCTATCTTATCAAGGATTGGTAATCACGTTGTGGGCCACACACCATGAAGTGTTCGACTTTACCTAGGAGGGTGGACGGCCAGAGCTAGTTTCATGGCTCAAGGTTGTGTGGTCAAATCACCGTAGTGATGACCTAAGCTGATTCTTCTTTAAGATGGGGTCTAGGGCGCCTCCACAAAGTGCACACTTTTGGCTCACCGAACTTGTACTACCGCGAGAGGACTACACGTTATGTTGGAACCATCACTTGATGGGCGCGTTGTTCGTCTTCAACCTCTTGCCCGCCACCATGGGTTTGCCAGAACTTCGCAAGACGGCCATGGGGGCCCAAGCAAACACGGGTACCATCAACATGGCGCACGAAGCATTGCTATGGCGGCACGATAGGGCCAACCATGCAGCAGTGTACCAATGAGCGCACAACGATTGATGTCTAGCTATGGCCTATGTGAGGGAATGGAGAGCGTCTAAGGGTTACTTAGAGGCTACCTTTGGTGATGGCGAGGGCCGAGGAGGAGTGGAGGTGCCGGTGATGGGGATGGAGATGATGGCCGAAATATGGGAGCCAACAAGTGTGGTCTCCATCGATTCCTGGGCCACAAGTGTTTGGCGACAGCATGAAGGCACCAGGGGAAGGCTTTGGACGAAGAGAATTTGTAGATCTTTTACCGAGATGTCGGTTCAAGCAGAAGTGTTAATTTCCCATTAGCGGTGATGGAGGTGGTCTCCGGAGATCTACAAGACATAGGGATGCAATTAGTTCGAGAGGGAGGAAGAGTGGGCAATGAAGATGGGGTTGTCATGCCTGGAGTTGTTGATTTCTCACATGCGTGGCGTCTCCATGGCAGCCGACTCACCAGAGAGAAGTTGAATTAGGGAAAATGTGACGGACAGGGGAAGGCGTTGGCTCATCTTAAGAGCCAGTGGGGGCTTCGTGCAGTCATAGGGCAGTGCGGGATGGCATCAACATGATGGGATAAGGCGTGCACAGCCGCCATAGTGTGATATTCTGCAACGACGAAATTAGGGCTAGGGTTTGAATTTGTGGGCACAAGCTGCCATTGGGAGCTCGACAACACGGTGTCAGATGATGCCATGGTGAGAGGGAACGGGGCATAACATTGCGGCAACGATCCAGTGGCCCGACGACATCGAACCGGTGGGCACGAGGCAGTGGACCGGCATAACAGCCAATGTTCAAGCACACGCGTGTGGAGAATTGAGGAAGGGAGAGAGAGAGGAGAGAGCCACGGCCATGGCCAATTGGCCATTTGAATTTTTCAAATGCTAGCGCATTTGATTTTAATTTTAGAGTTTCAAATCAGCAGCAAATTTGGTTGTTAGAATAAGACTTGGGGGAAGCTTGGAAGCTAGGTATACTGCAATCAATCGCTCTTATTAGATGTAACCAGATTAAATGTAGATCACGAAAGGTACTTCAATTCTGGGGCTGGTATTGATCGATTATAAGTTTAGGTGGTAGGTTATATTAGTATCTAGTGTCCTTATAAAACTACGCGGAGATAGGGTGGTGATCTAGCAGAAGTTAGTATGGATCATGAAGACCGTGAAATCCATACACAAGATGAAGTTACGAGCTAGACCCAACAAATTCATGCCTTCGTGCGGATCACATACAAAAAGCATCAGGCATGCATGAGCACCTCAATTTGTGCATGAGCCTCTCTATATCTGCCTAATTTCAAAATCTCTATACAACGCGAAAAAAAATCTACTGAGAAAGTGGGTAATGATTGAAACAACTAGCACTACTACGGATCGGGACTTCCCAAGCGGTTCGTAAGGCCTGTGCAAGCGCCGAGGGGCATCACAAGCGGCTCCCAGAGCCGCTAGTGATGCCCCTCTACAAGCGGTTCGCAGGACGATGGCACGAGCGGGCTAGCAGGCCACGTGGGCTCTCTCTGCAAGCGGTTGGAGGCACGAACCGCTTGTAGAGTGGCATCTCCGCAAGCGGTTCAAAAACCGCTTGTGCAGACGTGCAGTACGTTTACCATCTGATTAATTCATTTCTGGACGGCGCAAATAGATATTTAAATATATATTTCGGCAAGAGATTTTTTTATTTGTCGCTTAAATTTAAATACATATAGGATGAGCATATAATTAGCGATCAAACAAGCTTAAATATATTAGATAATACATGTAATAATGTACACTTTATATGCACCGGCCAAATTTACAAAGTTTATAATTAATATACATTGTGCAAAATGGACAAAACAGTTCATTGTTCTTGATACTCTTTGATGACGTAGAAGTCCTCCCTAATTTGTTCGTGTTGAAATATGGTTCTCAAAAATGGAACTCGCCCTGGGAGTTAATGACCTCATCGAGAATGAAGCCGAGTAGTAGTTCTTGTAATGCAAGCACCCAATGATGTTTATCTATGTCGGTCTGCCAATTCAATTAAAGTGAAAAATTAATAAATACGTGCACCCATGTAAATTAATGGAGTACATAAGAACGTTATTAAGTTGTAGCTAGATGCATGGTTGTGAAAAATAAATAAATAAATGCACCCATGTATATTAATGGAGTACGTAAGAACATTATTAAGTTGTAACTAAATGCATGGTTGCGTGCATATATATATACGAACCTCTTCAGGAGTTTGAGGCTTAAGCTCGCCGTGGCACATCATTTGGATATAGTGGAACACATAGTAGCTACATAGGTTGTTTCCCGTAAATTATTGTTTTACCTATGGTCGATGCGGGGCAATTACAGCTCGGCCCGTCAGTATGACACTACTAGGGATAAAGGCAACACAAGCGGTTGGTAAGGAAGCAAATGAGATTTTAATTAAGGATCTTTTAGGACGTACCCAGTCGCTTATCTTGACATCGAATTCCTTCTTAAAATCTCCTTTCTGAATCTCTTGAAAGCTCAGGAACGCCTTGTTAAGGAGGTCAATTATCCACTGGTATTCTTTTTGCGGTTTTCTCCTTGAGTCTTGGATGATGATCTGGCTTTGGTCAAGCCTTATGACTATAAGGATCCAGTGGAACCTATTCGTACATTGCAACAGTTATGAAATGTAATTAAGTACATATATAGTCTATCATCATGTGCCTTAATCAATATAAGAACAAGATGTTAGTGAGGACATCAGCACGTACTTAAAGTTGAATGGCAGAAGTATGTATGATTTGTAGTGCTGTTGTACTAGTGCATGTAAAACGTAGTCGTCGATTTTCTTTAGTTTTCCAGGGTATTGCCAGACAGCCTAGTTGACCAACCAAGGGTCAAGGAAGCCAATCGAGTACGGCTTATGCTTTCTAAGTCTTTGTATCTCCATTCTACAGAAAATGGGTTAATTGAGTTAAGGGTCAAGGAAGCTAATCGAGTTCGGTTTCTGCTTTCTAAGTCTTTGTATCTTCATTCTACAGAAAATGGGTTAATTGAGTTAATTAATTAGGGTTCTTGACAAGCAGCAGGTATAGATATATATATAAACTCGGATGGTCGACACTCATAGGCATCAGCAGGTTATGAAGGACACGTTGACGGCGTTTCCTTGGTACACATGGTACCAGTCTTCAAAATCAAGATTTATCAATTTATCATTCCCTCGAAACAAATGTTCTTCTTGAAACGAGACGCTTAGTAAAGTATATCCCCTGGTGGACCTGTGCTCGTACCATTCATGCGCGCGTCGCATCTTGACCGGTAGTTTCCGTATGTCCTTAGGGTCTAGCAACGGTTTGCCCAGCTTAAATGGCCACCTGACTTGTGCCGTTGGAAGATCATCAGTTAATCCACGGGCGGCTTCTATGTTATCGAGGCCAGCTTCCCTTATGAAGTCATACTTCATCTGTAGACGTTTTGCCTCCTCCTATTCTTCCTTGCTCATGTATGCGCTCGGAGGTTGTTTATTCTTGAGGACGTGCTTTCTGATAGTCTTTTGGTAGTCGGTACAGAGAGGCGGTCGGTACTGAACAGTTGTCGCGAATTTTTCCACGATCTTTGGATTAATTCGTTCCTTTGGCGGTCGATTTGTTTTATCTTTAAGCCCTTGTATCCATGCGTCCACAGCTTTCTTGGACTCCCTCTTTAGCTCCTCAGGAGTCATCTCATATGGTGTTTTTTCGGGCCATATGATTAACTCCATTGTAACTAGGGAAGCACAGAAATTCCCTGGAATGCCAGCGTGCGCGTATTTCGTCGAACAGTACATGTACATCATAGAGCAATGGGGGTAGAGGTAGGAGGGGGGTTCGATACCTCGGCCCTTCGTCTTCAAAGTGGTGGGAAGGAGGTCGACAGGAAATGGGAGCGAGGGAGCTCGCCGGCAGGGTGGCGGAGGCCGGCCGACTGCACGCGTGTCCTGCGCAGGTCCTCGACGGTGAGGTGGAGCGTCCGGGAGGCGGCCGCCGCGCGGTGCTTGACGACGGATAGGTGCGGCCGCGCTGTGCTACACGGCGGCGACAAGGGTGACGCCATCACCAGCCTAAAAGGCGGGGCTTTCGCCCAAGACCTAGCCCGCTAGCGTACAGGCCTCCGAGGGTGAACAGCAACAGAAGACCGAGCCGCCGGCCGAAGACGCAGAGCCGGAGAGCGTCGACGAGCACCACCAGCCGACGCGGAAGAGGCCGCTCCTGCCATCCGACACCTCGAAGAAAGGGAGGGTCTAGACGGAGAGGACGGGACCGAGCCAAGAGGCGGAGAATGGGGGCGCCGCCGGAGAAAGGTCATCAGCCAACGTCACCAGAGCACCACCAGCCGACGCGGAAGAGGCCGCTCCTGCCAACCGACACCTCGAAGAAAGGGAGGGTCTAGACGGAGAGGACGGGACCGAGCCAAGAGGCGGAGAATGGGGGCGCCGCCGGAGAAAGGTCATCAGCCAACGTCACCAGAGAGGGGTCACCACGCCGGATGGCCCGCGCACAGGAAGCGAAACAGACCAGACGCCGAGCCACCAAGGCGACGCTAGCCGACCCCACCCCTACCTCGGAAGAAGCCAACCGACGCCATTGAGCACCTCGCAGGGAGGGGAGGGCAAGAAGACGAGGATGGGACCAAGGTAGAGACAGGTGGCACATCATCGCTGAAGAACGGGCGACGGCCCAGCACGTCACCACAGGAAGAGCCGCAAGCACACGCCCCTGGAGCACACCCGCTCCATCCGCTCCGGCCAACTATCCAAAGCGGACCCCCCCAAGCGGCCTCCACCGAGGCGGGCCGAGGGGGAGGGGGAAGAAGGAGAACAAGAAGTCGGTGCCGAGCTTCGCCGAGCTACGAGGCCACCGGACCCACGACCTTGGAGCACACCCACTCCGACCGCTCCGGCTGACAACGCCTGATACGAACCTCCTGCCCGCGGATCCGGCCAAACACAGAGCGATCCCCTCCAGGCGGTCTCCACCAAGACAGGCCCAGAAGGAGGGGAAGAAGGAAAGGGAAAAGCTGGCGTCGGGCTCTACCACTGCGCGCGAAGGTCGAGACGAAGAGGATAGGGGAACCGTGCGCCCTGCGAGGGATGACGGGCGGTGGGCGGACGGGACACGGGAGAGGAACGATGCTGCGCACCGGGCGGCGCCGCAACACTGGAGGAGGGGAAGAAGTAGGCCGCCGGCTAAGGTCAGACCTGGAGCAAGGATCCTGAGGCACGCCGGCCGGCTAAGCACAGATCTAGAGAGAGAGGAGCCCGAGGCACGCTGCGCAAGACCAGATCCGATGCCTAGGCCGCACGACATCAGATCCGGAAGAGGAAGAGGAGCCGCGTCGAGCCGCCATGCCTAGCCGCGGCGGCCACGTGCCACGTTCCAGATCAGAGGAAGGAGGAGGATGGCCGCGGCGGCTACCGCCGACCAGAGTGCGCCGGCCGGCCGGCCGCCAGCCACCGCGCTACCACGCGGGCACCACCGAAGCCTGACATCGCTGGATCTGGGCGGCCGGCCGCTGGAACCAGCGCCACAACCCGGCGCGCAGCAGGAGGGAGGATGCCGGCGAGGAGCACAGCGAGGTCGCGCGTGCGAGCCCCGCCAGGCCGCGCCGCAGCGCTGCCCAGGCCACGCCGCCGCCGCTGCCCCATGCCGGCCCAGGCAGCACCGCCGTGGCCGCGGATCTGACCTCCACGCGGCCCAGGTCGCGCGTGCAAGCCCCGCCAGGCCGCACCACCGCCGCCAGAACTGGAGACAGAGCCACCGCCGCCAACCACACCTGCAGCCGGAGCGCCCAGGACCGGCCGACGACGCTACCGTCGCCACCGCCGGGGACAAAGCAGGGGAAGGGGGCGGAGGACCGGGCGCCGCGCCGAAGGAGCAACCAAGAACCGGAAGGAGGGGAGTGCTGGCCGAGCTCAGATCTGGTGACGCGGAGGCCGAGGAACGCCGGCCATGGGCGCCGCTGCCCACGCCGCGCCGAGGAAGGGGGCCCGGCGAGCACGGCGAGGAGGAGCGCCGCCGCTGCCACCCGCCCACCAAAACCGAAGACTAGGCCACCGGGATGAGGCTGAATCCCACCGGATCCAGCGAGCCCCAGGCCGGATCAGGACCTCCCCGCCGGAGTCGGGCCGCCGGCGCCGGCCGCCAACTAGGGCCAGACGAAGCGAGGAGAGAGAGGCAGGGGGAGGCCGCCGCCCAAAACCTCCACCCTGCCGCCAAAGCGTCGCGGGCGCCGCCCCCTGTGCCGGATCCGGACGGCGCGCCGCCGGATCAGGCCACCCAGGCCACCGCGCCGGCGAGCCGGCCGTAGCCCCCGGACACCGCACCGAGTACCCAAGAAGCCGAGCTGCAGAAGAGAGGTGACTAGGGGAACGAAGGAGAGAGAAGGAAGAAGGGGGGAGGGGAGCCGAGGCCGGCCGACCGGCGGTGGCGACGGCCGGCGAGGGCACGAGGGTGGCGGAGGGACGGGGTGGTTGGTCGCCCCTCGAGTCGCCCCACGGGAGGCAACGCGAGGGTCCTGCCTCACTGAACTCCCCGTGCATCCAAATGTTTAGTTTGGGGTGATTCAAATCAAAACCAGGCATTATGTTCAACCATGGGAGGGAAGATGTGGTATGTAATGTGAATGAGCATTGCCCATATTTATAGGACTTACACAAATTTCAAAATACTGGTGCTGTGAGCATGGCGCTGTGAGCATTTCCAAATTCTAGGCTAATTGCAGCACGGATGCATGGCACTGTGAACAAAAACGTAGCGCGCTGGAGGAAAAATAAAATGGTCTGCATGGCGCGGTACGCATGGCCGAAGCGCGCTCCGTTAATTTGCATGGCTGCATCGTCGTACAGCTCGGGCTGCATGCTTGCATGGCCTGGGCGAGGCGCGCAAATTGGAAACTACGCGCGAGTTGGACACGAGGCGACCGGGCGAGGCCCGTGTAATTTCTCGTTGGCGCTGAGCGCGCTGCGCGCGCGTAAAAATTTTGGAGCAGCACGAAGCGTTGTCATCGGGGTGAGTGTTTATTGGTCTTTGCGTTTCTAGCAGTTACGCCTTGTATAATGGGATGGAGGGAGTAGATAATACATGTAATAATGTACACTTTATATGCACCGGCCTAGACACACATGCATGAAGTAATAATGAGCCAAATTTACAAAATTTATAATTAATATACATTGTGCCAAATAGACCAAACAGTTCATTGTTTTCTTGCAGTACTCTTCTTGACGCTCTTTGACGACGTAGAAATCGTCCCTAGTTCGTTTATGTTGGAATATGGTTCTCGAAAATGAAATTCGCCCTGGGAGTTAATGACCTCATTGAGAATTAAGCCGAATAGTTGATCTAATAATGCGAGCACCCGATGATGTGGTAACACTTCAGTATGTTTATTCATGTCGGCTGCCAATTCAATTAAAGTGAAAAATAAATAAATATGTGCATCCATGTATATTAAGAAAAAATACCCGAAATAA
>SPJY01012620.1:0-13214 GCA_005191435.1 Raddia distichophylla
TTCTAATATAAATCTGAATATCGACTTTAATACATATTGCACCTAGTTTTTAAGTACATCTCATTATGTCATTTTTTATTTTGATTAATTCATAAAATATTGATGTGGTGACGTCTTGCACCAGTTCATCTAGGGGGCGGGTCCAGATTAAGGCTTGCCCTGACCTGACCCGGACTCAGTTCTATATATTACGTTATTTGTGAGCCTAGCCCAACCCATTAATCATGTTGATGCATGTATTACTATCACACCATTACTATATTTGTGTATATGGTTGAATTTTCATGTATCTAAGTGACTGGAATTGTGTATTTGGTGGGATTTTTATATGCCTAATTGCCTTTGGTTGGGATGATGTTATGTGAATTTTCTCTGCTCCGGTTCAGGTCGGTGCATCGCCGGTGCACCGGTGGGCCGGGGCGAGTCAAGGTTTTGTACATCCGGGGATCAGGTTGGGTCGGGTTAGGGCGGATGTTGAGAATGGGCGTGACAAGTCGGGTCGAGTCAAGTCGAGGCTTGACCTAGTCCTCCCCACCCCAGTAAAAAATCTAAACATAAAGTGTGGCAAAATTAGGCAAAGCTAACCTCCAACCAAACAACTCAATATGTGAATACAATAATTATCCAGTCGATCATATGATTACTTTCTCATAACTTCACTATTAGTTCTATTACTTATTGTTCAATGCTTGTAACTTAGCAGCTATGAAATTGCTATTACGAAAATTAGCCAACAGGAGGATGGACATGGGTATGTGTAATGTATGGCTTGAGAATTTTTGAGACCATATTTATATCTTGGCTGCAGGTGATGTTAACTAGCCGATTTAGGTGTTGTGCCTAGTTTCTTTAAAAAAAACTTTCTCACCATTGTTGTTGCTCAAACTAGACCTATGCACCGGACCGTGCCGATCTTGAAAAAGCCTGCTCCCACCGGACCAGGCCCAAGCCCATTAGGCCCAAACAATCAGGCTTCAAAAACCGAGCCCAAGTTCAGCTCAACTACAACTTAGGCGTTGTTTGTTTTAGCGTTGAATAAAGTTTAGTTCTACTGTAGAAAATTGAGAGTCCTTAAAAAGTGGTCTAATAATTCTAAAAAATAATAAAAAAATAGTTTTACAATCTTGTGAAGAACCATTAAAAGACATGAAAAAAATCATTACAAATTAATACAACATGTAGACTATATAAAATAACAAAATTTGCTATAGTAAAACTCAACTCACCTTTGAGCTGAAATGAACAAGGCCTTAATTTGTGTTTTTGTCGGGCGGACCGGGCGCTGGACCGGGCTGCCCAGTCTCGCTGGCCCATGTCCGATGTCCGCCTCTGCCCTACTACTCCTTGGCTCCTCGCCTCCTCCATGACGACGCCAGAGCTAGACCGCCTCCTCTGGCCGCCTCGCTCGCAATCGCAGGTTGCCTCCTCGTTGGCGCCGCCTCGCCGCTGGGCGTTGCCTCGTTGGCGCCGCCTCGACGCCGTGTGATGCCTCGCCTCTGGTACCGCTGCCTCACCTCCTCCTCCCCCTTATGGAGAATCTGGACCCTGAGATTCAAAGAAGGCTTGCTCGAACAGCTCTGGAAACTCGGCTTTCAAATCATCAGCCTCCTAAGTAGCTTCTGCCTCGGTATGGTTAGACCATTGCACTTTGCAAAATCTCATAATCCGACTCCGAGTACACCTCTTAGAGACATCCAAAATTTTAACCGGCCTTTCTTTATAGGACTGATCTTCTTGCAAATCCATAGCTTCTACGGACATCTGCTTCTCTAGCACCCTCAAACACTTTCGGCGTTGCGACACAGGGAACACATTGTGCACTGCCAACAGTCGCTCTGACAACTATAACTGATATGCAACTTATCCCCTCCTTCGAATTAATGGAAACAAACCAATATATCTTGGAGACAGCTTTCCCAAGGCCCTTTAAAGGTGAAACCCTCAAATACTCATGGTCTCAATCTCGAACCGCAATTCTCGCCTTCGCTTGTCGGCATAACTCTTCTGCGTTGATTGCACGGTCCTCATCCTTTGCCGGATCAACATGACTTGATCTTCAGCCTCCTTCAAAGCATATGGACCGAACAACTTTCGCTCTCCGATCTCATTCCAATACAACGACATACAACACTTTCTTCCATACAAAGATTCGAACAGCGACATTGACTCGTCCTCCTTGATTACCGGCATTTTGAGCAGCTTGGTTGATTTGCCCTTCATTATTAACTTGACCACCTTTATCAGCAGCATTCTCTTGATTGATCGGGTGATCCAACTCATCTTGCAAGTTGATGGGTATAGGCACTCAACGTCCACGGCCTCTACCTTTTCCACGGGCTCTTCCTCTTCCACGACCCTCACTTCAACTCTTCCTCTTCCACGACCTTCACTTCCATGACCTTTGGCCGTCTACTGACACAGGATGGTAGAAAAGAAGACTAAGACAGTATGTGACATCCTTTAGATATAATAATTTTATGAACGCTTTTTATCACTCGATACAAAGATCCAAATAAAATGGCAAAACTCCACATGCTAACATAAAGTAAGCATGTTTCAAATAAATCCAACTCAAACATAGTTTACATACAAAAACAATAAATTAGTTGTTATATTATTGTTGTCATTATCAGCTATTTATTCTCCATACATAGGGAGTATTAAAGTTCATTTAGTGAAGAACTACACTCATTTTCCTAAAACCAAATAGAACAATTTTTTTGAAAGTGTACGGACTATACAAAAAAAAAATTGTGTCGCGCGAGTTTTTTAAATCATTTTTTTAAATTGCTTCTTCTTCTTTTTTGGCAAAACATTTTTCAACTTATCTCGGTTCTCGTACATCATCCTCCTTCAATCTTTGTTTGTAATGGCGGGTCTTGCGTCATCTTTCTTCGATCTTCTTGTAGATGCGCAAAGTAAAAGCAAAGCAATACACCAAGCCATTTACTACTAAATAATTATATCACTATTAACCAAGTTAATGAATATCCGTATCTCACAGAGAAAACCAAAAGTTGATACGGTATACTCCACACAAAAATATTAAGTTTTCTTTTATACGACTTCTAATACTTAATCTTTCGAAAGTGACGGCTCTTCATCTTCATCGAGTAATCTTTTGTTTCTTCTTTTCTTCAGCGATAGTCTCTTCTTCTTCGATGTTGGTGTTGGAAGCAATATCTCTTCATCTTGAATAAATTGGGTCTAATGACTAAACTTTGAATTATGGGGGTCGCATAGAATAAAACTTTGTAAGGGGGAAGAATAGGAAAGGATAAAATGAAATTTGGAGGTGAGTAGGAAAGAGTGAAAGCAACGAATTCCTAGTAGAGAGATACTAGACTTTGAAAAGATCAGATAGTAGCAAAGGAGTTTAAATTTTTATTAATGAAAATAAATCCTTAGGTTTTAATGGCCAACTAGCTACACTTTCTAGGGTCAGACTGGCACTGATACCAACTTCTGTCGCAACCCCGGCTTCACGGGGATCCACTCACAATCAATTGCTAGTCCCAGATATCAATGCTAGCAACTTGTGAGCGACAGTTTGTTAAACATCATCACACATTCACAAATAACTAAGTGAAATTATATATTATGCAAAAGTAATTGCTACACAACTACTTATTACAGTAGTTTGATTTAAAGATGACGTAATATTGTCCATAATATATCAGAGTGCGAAAATTCAAATATGTAGCGGAAAAAGTATGATGATGTTCCAATCCAACCCTTGAGCGTCAGCTAATCCTCATCGAAGTCCGTGACAAGATCCTCCTGATCCTAAAGATAGACCAGATTTATGTCTCCTCCAGAATACAAATTTATCCGTGGTTTTGTATAGTGAGTACACGGCTACCCAGTAAGAGTCCTTATATGATGCAAAGGTAATAACAATAACATGATGGTTATTTTGCATAAGACCTATTATAGTCAAATTAATTGAAGTGTTGTAAAACAAATTTGTAGAGCAATTGATATTGATATAGATTCCCATGACGAACACGTTGAGCTCGGCTTCCAAAGCCTCTCTGCAGAACTGCACAAGCCTCGAATAACTCAAACCAAAACCAACCCATCAAGTTATTATTAACACATGAGACTACCATCTATGACCTTCCTCCCCTCCCATGACTGTGGGAACGACTATCATGATAGTTTTAACCTCTACAGAGCGTAGCACACTTTACCCATAAGCCTAGTGGTACTTTTATGTCTTAACTCTTCCTTTGGAGCCCAGACCAAGTAACGATACAAGACGATTCATTAGTTCCTTCTGTTAACACTGATAGCCCCTCTAAGGTTTCGACATCTCGGGTCCCCCTCTTGAGCCAACGGACCTCAGCCCGATCTTTTCAAAGTATCGTGTGATAACAGTTTTTCCTAACTACTAAGCCAGGACTAGTATATGTTGACCGACATGCTAGAGCTGGCACTTATGGTTGCGCCTGTATGGTTTGGCTGGATAAGCACACGTCAAGAGTCCTTAGACCAAGGTGACTACCTCCACCACAATCCTCATTCCACAAAACCACCCGACTTGCCACCTTTAGTCAACACGCGCCACGTAGGTTTTAGTTTATTAGGTTATTAAAGAAACTCAGCATCTTCAATCATACCAAGTCACAAGAGTAATTAAATGATCAATAACCTAAACAACTACCAACCCACGAGCACTAGCTTCTATGCACAAGGATTGGATAGGAAATACTAAGGCAGTAATAAATGGCTAAATTTACAGGGTAGATGACTCAGTGTGAATAAAATAGGATTCTAACCCCTCCCTTCATTTCATGCAAAGAGAAAAGTAAATAAAACAATTAACGGATGAGTTTTGCAAAATAGGAGAGCAAGATACAATCTATCTTACCATGGTAGTACTCCGAGTCTTGGGATCCCCCTTCGAACGGCTCCTGAAATCCTCCCGAATAGCGCGAACTCTAGAATCACCTAATTTGGAGTTCGGATGCTCCCGAAACAATTCCTATAAGTTTCGGATAAATCAGAAAATAACCGAAAATAATAAACCATTCAAACCGGGTTAACCAGCGAGAAACCGAAAAACCAACGGTTTACACGGATTATGGGACGAGCCGCGGGTGAGCGCATGCAACGGTGATGGCTGGGGACGCGTGGCAATCAATCTTAACAGAGTTTTCATGATGGCTGTTCAAAAATGGTCAAAGAAAATTTGTCGAGAATTGGATTGACGTCGTTTGACCCCACCCCTATGGTCCCTAGTACGTTGCCCTAGGCTTCGAGCCTAGGAAGGCCTTAGGTCGCCAGGGCCATGGGTGGTCGTGCTCTATCTCCCTAACCCGAGCTATCTTTAGTTCGGGGCTTAGAAGTTCCTGATTATCTTTAGCCTAGGGTGCTACCCTTTGTAAGATCTAACCCATCAAAGTTCTATGGGCTTTGGATATAATAACATTATGCACTGGTTGTGGGATGTTTTTTAATCCATATAATCCATGCGTTTCCATGCAGAGCATGAGTTTATCTGAAGACTAGTTTGGCGCCTAAGACAAGGACGTTCGAATATGGAAGGAGATCCTAGCCATGAACATGTTGTGCTTACGGTTGTATATCACGTATCACCCTATTCATGAAAGCAAATGAAAAGGACCATTCTGTTCATCTAACTAAACAAAAAATAAAATTGTTTCATTCTTCTAACTAAAGAAGGAACTAAGAGCATTTCGTGCGAGATGAAGTTATCTAATGACAGTCTAGAAATCGTTTGATCAGCCCATTTGCAACCCATTTCTCCTCTCAAATGTCTATTCATGAGAAGGATTTTTTAATATGTATAACGATATAAGATTGGAGGTACTCTAAATACAAAAAAAATCCCTTCTCTGCTGGGCATGGTCTACTAATATTTAGAGCACGTTCAATCCATCCCAACTTAAAGCATCTTTTTTTTCAAGAAGGGGGATACCCCATTCCATTATCAAAGACAACGGAAACATACAATGTTCAGCCAAAAAACCATGCACCAGTTTACCTGTTAAAACTAGAGGTCCTTTTCCCCAAGGGAATGTGGCAATTCACCACAGCTATTATCAATAGCAGGAATAACAAGGGAACAGCAAACTCCACTAAGACTTAAGCTACAGAACAACAAAAAACAAACGACACACCATTGGCAAACAGATCACCCGCCAAACCACCGATGCAACATGACCAAGCTTCCCTCAACAGATCTCCTGCTTCTCTCCCGGTGCCATTTCAATCCTGCACGCTTTCTGAATCATCCTGACATTCATCAGCACTTGTCAGGACGCTCCCCCCACACATTCTAAGCGATCATCAGAGTTGTACCACCTCCGTCATTTTGTTTCTTCTCTAAACCTGCAATAAATTTTTTTAACATTGTGCAACAACTTTTTAGCACATCTTTGTCTTCATCAGAGTAAGCCCCGGCCCAGTAATCCAAAAGAGCACAACACACGTGTAAAATATTTAAAGGAGACAGAATCAAGATTGATTCAAATACAGCTTTATTTCTACTTAACCAAACAGCCCAGCAAACTGCTGCCAGACAAACAATGTGGAATTTTTTGCCCTCCGGCCAAATCTTATTCAACCACCTATAAAAATGATTCAAATCACTAGGTCTAGAAGTCACTCCACAGCATGATGTGATAACCCCCCACATGGATCTGGCAGTGGGGCAAGAGAAAAATAGATGATGACTTGTCTCAATGTTATCACAAAACAACATGTCGGATCCCCCATCCAATTCCTTCTCCTCAAGTTTTCTTTAGTTAAAATAGAGTTCTGATGCATCAGCCACATGAAAATTTAAATTTTCAGGGGTAGTTTAGTTTTCCAGATAGGAAACAAATCCCTACAATTATGCCCTCTTTCAGAATTTTTGTAAAGAGATTTGACCGTAAAATTTTTGCTCTTCTCTAATACCCAAAAAGGTTTATCAGGGCCTCTACCCAAATTAATCTCTGACAACTTATTTAAAATCTCACCCCACATCTCCTGATCTGTTTCACGCAACCAACGCCTGAAAGGCAACCTCCACTCTAATCTATGACAATCAGCCACTGAAATGTTCTGCTTAGTACAAACTCCATAAATCAAAGGAACTTTATCTTTCAAGGGGCTCCTTCCTAGCCAGCAATCATTCTAGAAATCCACAGATTCTCCATCACCTAGCACATAACCTCTATGATTGATATAAGTGTCTTTACATTTCAGTAAACCTTTCCAACAAGGTGAATCCGAGGCTTTCTCACTGACTTGATTTATGGTCACACCCCTCATGTATTTGGCTCTGACCAAATCTTGCCAGATACCCATTCCACTATCTAATCTCCACCACCATTTACACAACAGGCTAATGTTTAGCTCTCTTAGATTCATGACCCCCAGGCCACCCTTTTTCCTAGACCTAACTATTCTAGTCCATTTGATCAGATGATATCTCTTTTTGTTACTGTTACCATTCCAGAAAAAACCTCTCCTAATCCGATCAATTTGTTTAATAGTTGTTTTGGGCAGAAGAAACATTGACATGCTTTATATAGGAATATTAGTCAGGCATGAATTTATTAGTACCAACCTACCACCATATGAAAGTGATCTACCTTTCCAACCATCAAGTCTTTTCTTAACTTTTTCGACCATTCCATCCCAATGCCTAATTTTTAGACCGCTACTTCACTGCATAGGAAGAATCCCCACATTGCAATTAAAAATCTCTGCAAAATTTATTTCAATCCCACTATCCCCATTAATCACGTATAATTCACTTTTATGAAAATTAATCCTCATCCCTGATAAATTTTCATAAAGAAACAGAATAAATTTGAAATTTAGTGCAGAAACCACATCATTTTTCAAGAAAACAATCGTATCATCTGCATATTGTAGAATAGCTAATCCTTCTTCATACAAATCAAGTACCAAGCCTTTTATAAACCCATTTCTTTGAGCCACCCTCACCATTTTAGAAATGCAATCAGCTACTACATTAAAAAGCAAAGGAGATAGAGGATCCCTTTGTCTAACCCCTGCTTACTTTGAAAATAAGGGCCATTCTTACCATTTATATTCACATTTAATGTACCACTTGTTACCACCTGTTTGATCCAATTAATCATTTTCGCATCAAAACCTCTAAATTTCAACAACAAAAATAAAAAATCCCAACTAACTTTGTCATAAGCCTTCTCAAAATCCAATTTTAAAAAAAATCCCACAATTTTTACCAATCTTAACTGAATGCATTACCTCATGCAGGGACATGACTCCTTCTACATTGCGTCTACTCTTCAGGAAAGCATTTTGATTTTTTGATATGATTCTATTAAGCACCAATTCTACCCTATTGGTCAGGACCTTAGTGAAAATCTTGTAACAACAATTAAGCAAACAGATAGGCCTAAAATGCTGAACCATTACAGCATCACTCTTCTTGGGGAGTAAAATTATTTGCCCATAGTTAATCCTATCCATTCTCAAAACCCCATCAAAAAAATATAGAAATAAACCTAACAAATCTTCTTTGATAATATGCCAGCAAGACTGATAAAATTCAATGGGAATCCCATCAGGACCAGCAGCCTTATTTCTTCCCATCGAAAAAATGGCAATTTTCACCTCCTCCTCCGAGAAAGGTCTACACAACTCTATATTTTCTATTTCTAAAACCTTTTCATCCTCTTACCAAATGTCATTAAAGAGTAACCCACATGCATTTTGTTCATATGAAAAAAGATTTTTATAAAAGTTAGTAGCCATATTCAAAATTTTCGTCTCTTCATTCACCACCATCTCATTATTCTGCAATTCTAAAATTGTGTTTTTCCTTTTTCTACCATGGCAATCCTATGAAAATACTCTATATTTGCATCACCCTTTAACAACCAATTCTCGTGAGCTTTGGCATGCCAATATGCCTCCTCCTGCTCGTGAATCCTATGTAAATCAGCTAACAATTCAATTTTCATCTTTACTTCTACTGCAGATAACCCCGTTACTTCTTCTTTATCCTCCAATTTTTTTAAAATCTGACCATTTGTTTCCTTTTTACTTCTCTCTTTACCAAACATATTACCTCCGCAGCCTTTAAGATATTTTTTTAATCCTTTTGCATTTGATCATAAACGCATCTAACTTGGTAGTAGCCACCACTGGCCTATCCCAGACTGATTTCACAACCTCATGAAAGTCATCCTGATGAATCCATCTTAAATTGAAATGGAATCTTGTGTTTTTCAATTCCCCACCATAATCAGTTTTAAACAAAATGGGATTATGATCAGAAAAGCATTTTTGGATTTTACTAATGTTTGATAAAGGGTAAATCTTCTCCCATTCCATATTCATGAAAACCCTGTCTAATTTAGCCAACACTGGATTAATTTGATTGTTAGACCAAGTAAAATAACCACCTGATAGTATGAGCTCTCTCAACCCAAAGGTATTAATCACATAATTAAATAAGTTTGCGTTTCTCTGATCTATACACCCAGTATTTTTATCCATTGAAAATCTGGTCAAATTAAAATCTCCCCCAATGATAACCGGGCAGTCATCTTTGCCACAAAACTGAGCTAGCTCTGTGATGAACTGAGTGTTTTTATCAAAATGAGGATCTCCATACACATACATCACTGCTATGTTTATTCCTGATATGCCATAAATTCAAACAAAGAATGAAACTCCCCCTTCTTAACACCCAAAATATCAAATTTATCATTATTGGTCCCATAGATGATTCCACCAGATCTACCCATAGAACCAATCCAATGCCAAGTGTACTTATTAGTACAATCAAGCTTTCTCAAAATACCCCCATTATAATTCTTGACTTTTGTCTCCATCAAACCTACTATATCTAACTTGTGCAAGCATATCAGCTCCCAGATATAATTGCCAATACCTTTCTTATTTAACCCTCTACAATTCCAAAATAAAACATTCATCATTTGATAACGTTATTCTTATCATTCACTTTATCCCATTTTGACCAAACAGCTCTCTGTTTGTCAACCTTATTCAAAATTTGTTCTTTCTTTTCTTCCCAGATCTCTTTTGACTTCTATTAATCACTCTGTAGATTTCCTTTTCACTTTCAGAATCAAACTCATCAGACAATTCTTCTATCTAAAAATAAAACCTTATCAGAATTGTTTTCATCCATTTCCTCGCCCCCTGCTGCATGTTCTTAACGTTGTTGTTGTTTTTTTTAAAAAGTTCAAATCTAGCCAATTCAAGTTCTTTAATCAGACCAAAACCATCCAGATTCCCATTAGAAACCTCAACCCCCCACTGTTTGAGCAATATGAGCAAGAGTATCATTGTTTAAAACAAAAAAAGAGTTAATAGAAGGAGGCATCTTCTTACCTTCCAGATTTCTTTTCTTTGACAAAATCTCAGCTTTTTCCAAAATGGGAGTACCTCTACCCATAAGCCTTTTGCTTCTTCTGGTTGGCCTCTGAAAATTATCAGTTTTATCTACCTTTGTATCAACTATCTTTCTTTTAAGAGGAGACCCTAGGCACTCCCCAGGAGTCACTTCCTTAAAAACATCATCCTTCTCCCCCTTTTCTGAAATTTCAGTTATACCATGATTATAGGCCATTGCCTCATTGGTTTCACGCATGATATGTTCCCCCACCTTTACTGTTATCAAATTCATTGTATCTTCTCTCCTACTATCTGACGACCCCACCTCATCTATAAGTAAGTCACTATTATTCAGCTCTATCCCTCCGGATGGAGTGAAGATTTCAGTTTCATTATTCTTCATGTAAGGATTGGGTGATCCCTCTATCCTCTCTTCACCCTCATCAATGATTTCCTCAATTCTTACTTTAGAAGCACATCCCTCTGAACCAACACTTTCAAAAAAAATATGCGAAGAACAAGGGAGCATGAACAAACCCCTCTGGTCTTCAACATCACCTTTAGACTGAATATGTTTGCCCAACACACCATGTGCCCAACCCCAAGGAATACTTGCAGGGCACTTGAAAAAACATGTGGAAAAACCCATATCCACACACAAAGAATTGTAAGCTTGCACATTGTTCTTGTCAACATAATGCGAAATCACACTAGAATACTGACCTGTCCTTGCAGCCATATGTTCCTCCATTTCAGTATGAAGTAAATCATCTTCCTCCATATCAATACGATTACCCCTCTGACTAAAACCACCACTGATTTCCTTTCCTGCATCAGAACTTTTAAAGTTTTTGGAGGGAGGTTCACCACTGCTCTTTTTATATTTGGAGTTTTCTGGAGTCATTTGTCTCTTAGCTGATCCACTATCTTTGGACGCATCAACTTGAATGGGCAACTTATCATTTGGATCAGTGCTGTCAGATAATATCTCTTCAAGTTTCAAATAAAATTCATAAATTCCAGTTTTAATCACCCGTTCTACAATCTCAGGAACTGCAGCAACATCCCTAACTTCAACTTTGATTCTAACATAATCCATTCCCTTGATACTGCTCATATCCACCTCTGTAGTAATCCCTATCATAGAGCCAATGTAACATGCCACCTGATATGTCCTCCTTCTTCTAGGAATGTTTCTGACTTTGATCCACACCTCCTGCAAAAAACCAATAGCCTCATCCTCTTCATTCCAAGGTTCAAACTTCAGCAATGCTGCTCCTGACTTCATCAACATGTTTGGAAATCTAGAAATCTTCTCCACTTCTTTGACACTAGGGAACTGCACAATGAATTTTCCTTCCTTAAAACTGGAAATCTCACCCTGCCATTCACTTCCAAAATAATCCTTGAATTCTACAATCAGTTCCTCCAAACAAACTTGCCCTTTCTCTACCGAAACCATCACAAAACAATCATTCAGTTTATCAAACTCTTCAACTTGAACATCCTCAATAAGAAAGAATCGCAAAGCCTCAGAATGAAACCCACACAAAGTAGCAACAAACTCCCAAGGTTTCTTTTCAGCACACCTTTTTGCCATATGACCTCCTGACCACACCTCAAGCATTTAACAGGGAAGTTACATTCAGCTAATTTATGCCCTTTTCTACCACATCTAAAGCAATTACCCCCTTCTCTTTCTTCTTTCTTCCTAGAAATAATGTCTATCCCCCCTTGCGAATCTAAAGTTGAAGTCATACCTTTGAACTGCATACCCATAGTCTTCGGTCTCCATCCTGATTGATGACTCTGCATCTGGATCTGTCCATCTTGATGGAAGTTCACCCTTTCTCCAGCACTCTGAGATGCTTGAGCTGTATTCCCCTGACCACTACCAACCGGATTAACCCATGTAGACCACTCAGATTGTCCTCCATGCCTGCTGCCCCAAGAGTTCGAAGGTCGCCATCCTCCTCCACGCCAGTTCTCCCTCGATTCCCCTTCTCCAATCTAGGGATCCCCCCATGGCTCACCTCTACCACCACCAAACCATCCAAATCTGCCCTGAAAACCTCCACGAGATCCTCCTCTTCCCTGCGGATTTCTCCAACTCCCTTGAAATTGCCGGCCTCTTCTCAAACCTCCGCCCCCTCTAGCACCCCGATTGGGCTCCATGCTTGAGAAATTGGACACTACTTCCACAAAGCTTCTCCGATCGCCTGAAATATTTCCTGTCCACCCCGATGGAGAAGAAACCCTAGATCGATCTATCTCTCGACAACCCCACAGGTGTGCGAACCTCCGTTTCACATCTTTATGGGGAAAAAATCTTCTCACTGTATTCTTCGGGTTCCCCCCCACCCCTGCATGGTGAACCCGCAACCGATCCACAACCCGCCCCACCAACGACGAAACTCGAGGGCAAAACCGTCCTGTCACTAGAGAAGGGACATACGCACCATCGAGATCGACGCACGGAGTGCCATGGATTCCATCCACTCCAGGCTTCCCTTCGCCAAGTGTCTCGACGAGCACGTACTCGGTCTCGTGAGGAGCTGCCGCGGGCACCGCTGGATCGCCGCGTCCATGGCATGCAACCAGGGCGATGTTCCTGATGGCATGTACCACTCCGCCAAGGCCCAGCGCCTTGCCGCCGTCGGCGATCTCCAGATTGGTAATCGCCGCCGCCACCGCCTCCGCTTTGGAGAGAGACGTGCCGTTAAAAATATAATAAATAAATAAATAATATTAAAATGTAAATGCCATTAGTGATGATGGCCTTCGGAGTCGTATTATAGGCAGCACACGACACTGCCCCCTTCCCCATTTACTGTGACAGA
>SPJY01012663.1:0-32020 GCA_005191435.1 Raddia distichophylla
ATCGAAACATTCCGATGTCCGTCCGGAACATTTCGATACCTACCGAATAAATTCGATCCTTGTTCCGATCGACCTCTCTCTGTCTCGATTGCAAAAAAATATCGGAACATTCCGATGTTGGTTTGGAATATTTCGATATGGACCGGAACTTTCCGTTGCATGTTCCGATTGACCCCTCTCTGTCTCGCTGCGAAAATATCGAAACATTCCGATGTTTATATCGGAACATCCGGTGTCTGTCAACAGTAACGGCTAGTTTTGACTGCGTGGGTATTTATTCCCCTCCTCCCACCGGCCTGGGTTGCCTCTCACACATATTCTCAGCTGAACACTTATTGCAACCTTAGCTCTCCAACTTCCAACTTTACTCCACCATTAATTCCATTGATTGCATCTTTGAGTGGGTGAAGAAGCTAGATCTAGAGACTTCATGTTGATCAAGCTTCGATCTTGAGCACTTGATTCATTCTCCAAGTTGGGTTTCCGTCGGATTTGTTACTCTTGGATTTTGAGGGCTCCTAGATGGCTAGGAGTCGCCCTAGAACCACCGGTGCTTGGTGTGGTGGCCAAGGAGAGTTTGTTAAGGCCGGTTTCGCCTCCGAAATGGAAGAATCCATTGAGTGATACCGGGAGTGCTTGGTGCAACC
Source organism: Raddia distichophylla (assembly GCA_005191435.1). Lineage (NCBI taxonomy): Eukaryota > Viridiplantae > Streptophyta > Magnoliopsida > Poales > Poaceae > Raddia > Raddia distichophylla. The sequence goes on from SPJY01012663.1 coordinate 648, forward strand.
CGGGAGGTTGAGGGTCAAGAGGGACCCCGGCTCAAGTCCTCAACGGAGACGTAGGATCCCCTCAAGGATCCGAACTTCGGGAACAACCACTTCGAGTCTCCTTGTGTTTGTGGATTCCTCTTGCTTATTACTTTTGTCTTGCTTTCTAACCCTATTTGGTGCAGGATTTACTGTTCTATCTCTCTAGTTTAATTTCCCTAGCTTTAGCAATATCAGACGTTCAGATTCTAGATCAAATAGTCTGATTCATATCGGACTATCCGATACTGACATCGGAACATCCGATATTGACTTGTTCGGCTGCATTGTATTTGCTGTAAAATTTTGTAAAGCCTATTCACCCCCTCGAGGCTACATCTCGATCCTTCAATTGGTATCAGAGCAAGGACTCTTGTTTCGAGCTTAACCGCTCAAGAGGTAAAAGATGTCATCAGAGGATGTTGATACTACTAGGAGGGATAATCACTCGGGTGTTACTATTCATTATGATTATTCTCGTGCTAGTTCATCTTCATCTCATGGTTACATCCCGTCGGGTAGAGCGCCATTCTTTGATGGCACTCACTTTGAGGCATGGAGGCATAGGATGAAGATGTACTTGATCTCACTCCCCCCGGCTATTTGGGATGTTGTTGAAACAGGTTATACTGTGGTAGATCCCGAGAAGCTTACGCAGAAGGAGAAGGATGATCGGTACCGCAACCATCATGCCGTCAACGCCTTGTTCAACTCTCTAAGTGCTACCGAGTTCAATAGAGTGCATGGATTTGAGAATGCCAAGAAGATTTGGGACACGCTTCGAGTAGCGCATGAAGGAACCTCTAGTGTCCGTGAATCAATGGTTGAGCTCATCAAAGGCAAATTGGGAAGAATGGCATTGGAAGAAGGAGAAAGTTACAAGACCATGTTCAATCGACTAATGGTTCTTGTCAATGAAGCAAAAGGTCTTGGGTGTTATGATCTAATCGACACTACCGTGGTCAAGATCATGCTTCGGATTGTCACTCCCAACAACCGAAACTTGGTACAACTAATTAGAGAAAGGAGTGACTATTCGACACTCACATCTCATGAAGTACTCAGAAGGCTTTTAGCGGATGAAATGATGGATGTGGAAGCTAAGGCCGTCGAGGAATTAGTGCGGCCAAACAAGAAGAAGAATATTACATTAAAGGCAAGCCAAGACTCCGAGGATAGCTCAAGTGAAGAAGAAAGAGGAATCTCACTTGACCTTGAAGAGATGGCACTTCTAGTAAGAAGATTCAACAAATTCCTCAAGAAAAGTGGATATAAGGGAAAGTCACATAAGAAGTCCTCCGGCAAGTCAAAGGAAAGACACTCCACTAGGACATGCTATGAGTGCGGTGATGCCGGTCATTTCATTGCCGAATGTCCTCAAAAGAAGAACAAGGAAGAAAATGACCACAAGAAGAAGGACAAGCACTATTCAAAGGAGAACACCAAGAACAACAAGAGAAGCTCCAAAGGTCAAGCTCACATTGGACAAGAGTGAACCTCCGGGGAATCTAGCTCCGAGTCCGAGTCGGAGAATGAAGGAGTAGATACAATTGCTATTACTTCTACTCCCAAGAGCAAGACGCTATTTGGTGACATGAGCGATGATGATGATGGTCCTACATGCCTTATGGCCAAAGGTAGTAAGGTAATCATAAAGTCCTCACTCAATAGCATCATTGATTCTAGCGATAGTGAAAGTGATTGTGATGACTTGAAGATTAACTCTTTCATTGACATAAGCATGTCTAATGTGAAAATGATGCTTGAAACTATTGAAAGGCAAGAGACTAGTCTTGAGCGTCAAAAGGACTTGCTTATCCTTGAAAAGGAAAGAAACTTTAACCTTGATAAAACTTTGGCTAGTGAGAGGAAGAGAAATACGGAGTTGGCTAAGGCTTTAGAATTGTCCAAATCTGAAGTTGCTCATCTTGAGATCACCAATGCTTCACTCGTAAAGAAACTTAGTAGGGTCAAACAAACCCATGAGTCTCTTGTATTGAAGTTTGATGATCACTCGAAGAGTACCATTTCCACCTCGTACAATGCTTCAAGTCCATCAATAGTTTTAAACATTAGTGGAGGCTCAAAGTGCTTAAATCTTGATATTGAAGTTTGTGCCACTAACTTTCAAACAATGCAAGATTTAGCTCATGAAAATGAAAAGTTAAAGGGGCTCCTTGAAGATGGGTTTCAAAAGTCATACAAAGGAAGCAAAGAGTTGGTTGACTATCTTGTCCGAAAAAGGGGCAATTAGAACAAGGAAGGGCTTGGTTACACCCCCAAGAAGAACAAGGGTGAAAAGGGCCACATTGTGGTAGCCCCGGCCACTAGGCCCATCAACTCTGTGCATGCTAATGGATTTCTTGGTCATGCATCTCATACTACTTTCAATGCATCCTATGTGCTTAGAAGAACTAATCTTGGTAGAGTAGTTGCTCATTTTGTTGGGACTAAGACCAAGAACATTTGTACGCCTAAGTCCATTTGGGTGCCAAAAGCACTAGTGACTAACTTGAGAGGACCCAAGCAATTTTGGGTACCTAAAGCAAAAATATAACTTGTTTTGTAGGCTTATCGCTCCGGTGGAAATACATGGGTGCTAGATAGTGGTTGCACAAATCGTATGACCAAAGAAGTCTCCATCTTCACCTCCTTTGATGTTAATGGCTCACCTTATGAGAACATTGTATTTGGAGACAATGGCAAGGGAAAGGTAATTGGTCTTGGGAAGGTAAAAATCTCTAAAAAATTCACTCTCTCTAATGTATTGCTTGTTCAGTCTCTTTAATACAATCTTTTGTCCATTTTCCAATTATGTGAGATGGGTTTAAATTGTATTTTCTCTAGTGAGGGTGTCTCGGTCGTCAGAAGAGAGGACAATTCTCTAGTCTTCAAGGGTGTTTTAAAGGGAAAGCTCTACCTTGTGGATTTTATCTCGGATAGAGCCCAACTTGAAACATGCTTGATGGCTAAGTCTAGCATGGGTTGGCTTTGGCATCGCCGACTGGCCCATGTTGGTATGAGGAATCTTCAAAAGCTTCTTACTGGCGAACACATTTTGGGACTAACAAATGTATCTTTTGAGAAAGATAGGATTTGTAGTGCGTGCCAAGCCGGGAAACAAGTGGGAGCACATCATCCAACTAAAAATGTGATGACAACATCTAGGAAGTTTAAGATGTTGCATATGGACCTCCGTGGACCAATCGCCTACATACGTATTAGAGGTAATAAGTATGGCTTAGTCATTGTAGATGATTTTTACCGCTTCACTTGGGTGTTCTTTTTGCATAACAAGCTTGAAGCTCAAGAAACACTCAAGAAGTTCATGAGAAGAGCTCAAAATGAATTTGAGTTGAAGATCAAGAAGATTAAAAGCGATAACGGTACGGAATTCAAAAACACCGGCGTAGAAGAGTATCTTGATGAAGGAGTGAATTACGAGTTCTCCGCTCCTTATTTACCTCAACAAAATGGTGTGGTTGAACGAAAGAATCGCACACTCATTGAGATGGCTAGGACGATGCTAGATGAGTACAAGGTTTCCGACGTCTTTTAGGTAAAAGCCGTGAACACCGCTTGCCACTCAACAAATCGGCTCTATCTACATAAACTATTGAAGAAGACACCGTATGAGCTACTCACAGGTAAGAAACCCAATGTATCTTGCTTTAGAGTATTTGGTAGCAAGTGCTTTATTCTCAACAAGAAGGTAAGATCCTCAAAGTTCACTCCTAAGGTCGATGAAGGATTTCTATTAGGTTATGGCTCAAACGCTTACGCCTATCGTGTTTTCAACAATGCCTCCGGTGTAGTTGAAATAGTGAGAGATATGACGTTTGATGAGACTAACGGCTCACAAGTGGAGCAAATTGATCCTTGTGTGTTAGGTGAAGAAAATGCTAGTGAAGCAATCAAGAAGATGGCCATTGGAGAGATCAAGCCTCAAGAAGGAGTAAATAATCAAGACGATGAGGACCCGTCTCTAAGAGTAGAGCCATCTACTTCTACCCAAGATCACGTGGTGGATCAACAAGTTGAAAAAGAAGAACAATCAAATGAAGAACCAATCCAAGCCACGCCTCATCCACGGATTCATCAAAGCATTTAAAGGGATCATCCGGTTGACAATATCCTTAGGGATATAAACAAAGGAGTATCTACTAGATCCCGAGTCGCTAATTTTTATGAATTTTACTCGTTTGTTTTCTTTGTTGAGCCCGTGAAGGTAGAAGAAGTTTTGAGTGATCCGGATTGGATAATGGGGATGGAAGAGGAGCTAAACAATTTCATGAGAAACGAAGTATGGACATTGGTTGAAAGACGAAAACAAAATGTGATTGAAACCAAGTGGGTGTTTAGAAACAAGCAAGATGAAAATGGGATCGTGACAAGAAATAAAGCAAAATTTGTTGCTCAAGGGTTTACTCAAATAGAAGGTTTGGACTTTGGTGAGACTTATGCCCCCATAGCTAGAATGGAATCCATTCGTATTCTAATTGCATATGCTACTCACCATGATTTCAAGCTTTATCAAATGAACGTGAAGAGCGCGTTTTTGAATGGACCAATCTCCGAGTTGGTGTTTGTTGAATGGACCCAAAGACCGAAGCATCCAAACCATGTCTATCAACTTCACAAGGCACTATATGGCTTGAAGCAAACTCCTCGAGCGTGGTACGAGTGTCTTAGAGATTTCTTGGTAAAGAAAGGTTTCTCTATCAGAAAGTCCGATACTACTCTCTTCATTGAGCATGTACATGATGATTTGTTCGTATGTCAAATTTACGTCGATGACATTATCTTTGGTTCTACTAATAAACAATTTTGTGAGGAGTTTAGTAGAATAATGACCAAGAGGTTTGAGATGTCAATGATGGAGAAGTTAAACTTTTTTCTCGGATTTTAAATCAAGCAACTCAAGGAAGGAACCTTCATTTGTCATTCCAAATACATTAAAGACATGCTCAAGAAATTCGATTTGGAGAATGCAAAGCCAGTCAAAACTCCAATGCAATCAAATGGTCATTTGGATGTGGATGAAAAAGGTAAAGCCGTCGACCAAAAGGTATATCGATCTATGATAGGCTCTCTTCTTTATCTTTGTGCATCTAGGCTGGACATTATGCTTAGCGTGTGCATATATGCAAGGTTTCAAGCCGCTCCTAAGGAGAGTCACTTAGTGGCCGTTAAAAGGATCTTGAGATATTTAGTTTACACTCCCAACCTAGGGCTTTGGTATCTAAAAGGATCATCGTCTGATCTTGTCGGCTATTCGGATGCGGATTATGCCGGTTGCAAAGTAGATAGGAAGAGCACTTCGGGGACTTGCCAATTCTTAGGTAGGTCTCTAATTTCTTGGACTTCCAAGAAGCAAAATTCCGTAGCCCTTTCTACCGCCGAAGTCGAATACATCGCGGCGGAAAGTTGTTGTGCCCAACTTTTGTGGATGCGACAAACTTTGAGAGATTATGGTTTGAACCTAAACCAAATTCCACTTATGCGCGACAATGAGAGTGCCATCAAAATTGCCAATAATCCCGTGCAACATTCCCGAACCAAACATATTGATATTCGCCATCATTTCTTGAGAGACCACTCCACCAAAAGCGATATTGATATTAGACATGTGAGAACCGAAGATCAATTAGCCGATATATTCACCAAGCCACTTGATGAAAGAACGTTTTGTGCACTTAGAAATGAGCTAAATATCCTTGATGCTAGTAACGTGGCTTGAAATAATGCATGCCAATTTTGTTTGAAAATTGAAAATCCTTGTTTTGTTCTAAAATTCTTGCAAAAATCTTGGTTGCTCTTGTGTGTATTAATATACTCATTTTAGTGAGTTAGTAATCCTCATATTTTATCTAAACTATTTTAAAATCACTTACCTATTTTTCTGCTGAAAACCATATCGGAACATCCGATTTGATATCGGAATGTTCGATGTTTAAATCGGAACAATCCGGTGTTACTACGGATTATTCCGATGTGTGGACTGCGGGTTCTTTTAACTGCGCTAGTAAATCTTTTCCCTTTTTACCCCATTTCTTTTACCGCTTAGCCTCGTCCCTCTTCTCCCTTTCCTCTTTCTCTCTCTCTCTCTCTCTCTCTCTCTCTCTCTCTCTCTCTCTCTCTCTCTCTCTCTCTCCAGCGCCAACCCCGTCCTCCTCCTCCGGAGTTTCGCCTCTTCCCGACCGGAGATTCCGAGTCCTTCCGAAGCAAGCCCTACTCTCTTCCTCCCCATTGCCGACCGTTGGAGAACCTCTTCCCCTGCATCTTCACCTCCAAGGTAATGGTGGATCTTGGCACCCCGATCTATTTCATCTCGTGTTTTTCTAGCAAATGTGATTGGGCTAAGTGTCTCTAAATGTGCTAGGATTAGTTCCTTGTAATGGCTTTAGTCATTGTTGAAGACGTTTTGGAGATTCAAGGTAGCTAGGGTTTCTTCACTGAACTGCGCACATCGGACTATACATCGGACTATCCGATATTGGCAGCAAAAGAAACCTAGTTCTTTGAATCCTTTCTTCCTAGAGTCATGTCTGATCCTATGTACCTTTGTTATCCAGATGGTTAAATCCAAGGGCAAGCAGACTGTAGATGACTCTAGTGGTCCTTCTCAGCAAAGGAGGACAAAGGCGAGGCATGACCCCGCCAGGGCTCAATCTCCACCATCTACGACGCACATGTCCTCTCCTAGGGCTATCTTGTTCATTGAGTCTGCCCCTTCATCCAGTCGTCCGAAGTGTTCTGTGAAGAGGACAGCTTCCAGGACCCCTTTAGGATCTCCTTCCTCTAGATCACCCCGTCAGCAGCGGTCATCAGCAAGGGATGATTCATCCAGACCTCTAATAGGTCCTTTGGAGATGCACGAGTCAGTTAGAAACTCGTGTGGCAACTTCTATCCTCCTAAGCCGATGAATTTGAGAGGTGACTCAGTTCGCATCAGAAGGAAAAGGAGGATAGACCAAGAGGAGTACGAGAAACAAGTAACATAGATCGTCGCTTCTGGAACTATTTCTAGCAAGACTTCTATGACTCGGTGATTCTTCCAAAGAAGACTCCTATAATACAGATGCAGTGTATTGACTGGGTGTACATTGAGCGACTACATGATCCTGTATTCGATGAAGTGATTAGCATCTGTGATAAGTATGATATCAAGGATATTATGGGGCTGAAGTACAACTGGAACAATGAAGTGATAGCCCAATTCTATGCCACCCTGTATTTTGGCACCGACGAGTCTGAGTCACTTAAGTGGATGACTTGTGGGAAATATTACAGTGTGACCAAGGCTCGTTTTGCCAGCATTCTGGGTTTCTCTCCAAGGCTCTGTTTCAACAAAGACAAGCTTCATGAGTATGACCCATTGAAGATAAACAAGATTGGGTGCATATATGATGAGTCTCAGGACTTCGAGCTCGGGAAGGCGAAAGGCTTGCTTCCTATCTATGTGGTGCTTACCAGGATAATAAGGAAGACCCTCATCCCAAAAAAGGGAGATGCCTCGAGCATTTTGGGCTATTCTAGGAACCTGCTATACTGGATTGGATCTCAGTCCCGACCCTTTGACGTTGTGGACTTTATCTGGAATGAGATTCGCCTTAGTTCCTTAGAACCCAGGAGGAGCTGCACTCATGCTCCCTACATCATGAGGATGATTGAAGAAGTGGCTGAGTCTGCATTTGTAAAAGATGTTGAGCATCTCGGGTATCAAGTTCGAGTCGTCAAGACTCCCACTCGTCGCTCATCACGTGGATCTCCATCTACTCGATCTGCTGCTCCAGCTTCCTGTTCTGGCCCATCCTCATCTCGATCTTCATCTCCGATCAAGGCTATGCTGAGGGCAATCTTTTGCCTAGGCAAGGATGAGAGGCGTGCTCGCCAGAGGAACACTGAGAGGATCAAGCAGAACACTCAGAGGCTCAAGCAAATTCAGCGTCACCTAGAGATCTCGTGCTCTCCAGATGGTTCTGAGGTCAAGGGAGTGAGGATGATGAGAACATCAAGGGCTATGAAGCCGCCTTCGACCCGCCTGCTCAAGACCCTCCTGCTCATGATGAGAGTGATAGCGAGGAGAGAGAAGAAGAGGAGGATGAAGACGGCGATTGACCCTTTTATGTGCTTTAGCTTATTTCTCGCCTTTTTTGTATATTGATGCCAAAAGGGGGAGAAAGTAAAGCTTATGTATCTTGTGTGTTGTAGTTCAAAAACTTTGTATCTCTATTATCTCTGTCGTTGTTTGTGAACCTATGAACTTGGCTTGTAATGTTTATTTGGTGCTCAAGTATTTGGTTTTAAAAGTTTTAAACTTTGATGCTATGTTATTGAGTGCCCAATGCCATGCCATATGCATTTACTATTACTGCATTTATCTACTCATTTGCCCCCTCGAATGCAAGGATATAGGGGGAGTTTCTAGTTTTTCAATTCGTCCACATATTTAGGGGGAGCTCCACTATATTCTTGACCATTCAAAAGAGATTTAACTTTTGGTTTATAAAAGCTTTAATGTGTTTGTCATTAATCACCAAAAAGGGGGAGATTGAAAGTGCATCTAGGCCCTATGTGGGTTTTGGTGATAGATGATAAGCTTATTAAAGATCTAATCAATTTATTTAGTGTTGGACAGTTTCAATATTAGAAAATAGATGTGGAGGACTCTTGGAGACCGTAAGGATTAAAGGAGAAGACGGCGTTAATTTTAATGTAAATCTTTTCTTTTGAATTGAGTTTAAGGACGTGTCGTACTATTAAGAGGGATGCGACGGAAAACCAGTTTTTAGAAGTTCTAAGTGCTCTTGGTCGAAGATTCTTGACACACTCTTTCCACCAAATCACTTTGAGGGTGTTTGCTTTGAAAACATATCGGACTATCCGATATGGTCCGGAACATTCCGATCGACCCCTCTCTGTCTCCAGTCACAAAAATATCGGAATATTCCGATGTTGGTCCAAAACATTCCCATCTGAACCGGAACCATCCGATACACAGTCCGATTGACCCCTCTCTGTCACAAATAGCGAAAATATCAGAATATTCCGATGTTGGTCCGGAACATTCCGATATATACCGGAACTATCCGATGCTTGTTCTGATCGACCCCTCTCTGTCGCCAGTTACAAAATTATTGGAACATTTCGATGTCAGTCCGGAACATTCCGATATGAACCGAAAAAATCCGATCCTTGTTCCGATCGACCCCTCTCTGTCTCGTTGCAAAAAATATCAGAATATTCTGATGTTGGTCCGGAATATTCCGATATGGATAGGAACTTTCCGTTACTTGTTCCGATTGACCCCTCTCTGACTCGCTATGAAAATATCGGAACATTCCGATGTTAATATCGGACTATCCGGTGTCTGTCAACAGTAATGGCGAGTTTTGACTGCGTGGGTATTTATTCCCCTCCTCCTCCCACCGGCCTGGGTTGCCTCTCACACATATTCTCAGCTGAACACTTATTGCAACCCTAGCTCTCCAACTTTCAACTTCACTCCACCATTAATTCCATTGAATTCATCTTTGAGTGGGTGAAGAAGCTAGATCTAGAGACTTCGTGTTGATCAAGCTTCGATCTTGAGCACTTGATTCATTCTCCAAGTTAGGTTTCCGCCGGATTTGTTACTCTTGGAGTTTGAGGGCTCCTAGAAGGCTAGGAGTCGCCCTAGAGCCACCGGTGCTTGGTGTGGTGGCCGGGGAGAGTTTGTGAAGGCCGGTTTCTCCTCCGAAAGGGAAGAATCCATTGAATGATACCGGGAGTGCTTGGTGCAACCCGGGAGGTTAAGGGTCAAGGGGGACCCTGGCTCAAGTGTGACCGAGCCGCCTCAACGGAGACGTAGGATCCCCTCAAGGATCCGAACTTTGGGAACAACTACTTCGAGTCTTCTTGTGTTTGTGGATTCCTCTTGCTCACTACTTTTGTCTTGCTTTCTAACCCTATTTGGTGCAGGATTTACTGTTCTATCTCTCTAGTTTAATTTTCCTAGTTTCAGCAATATCGGATGTTCAGATTCTAGATCAGATAGTCTGATTCATATCGGACTATCCGATACTAACATCGGAACATCCGATATTGACTTGTTCCGCTGCATTGTATTTGCTGTAAAATTTTGTAAAGCCTATTCACCCCCCTCTAGGCTACATATCGATCCTTCACATGGTCTCTGTACAAATAGGCAGACCGGTACCTCGCACCGTCTTTAACAGGCAAGACCATACCCTCGCAAGGCCTATGTCTTCCTAAGTGGCGGCAGACGCACCCTCTCAGCGAGGTGTGATCCCCTTGAGCTCAACTAAGGCCAGTATCCTCGGATCTTCAATATCATCAGAGTGTAATAATCATTGTCCAAAGGACAGTACTTCGCACTTAGACAGACCTAACACCTAAGTGCATGAGAATTCTCCCGTCTATACCGTTTATCTTGATAGTTGGGATTATCGATCATCTATGCTATTACCCGGTTGATAGCTAGGCTATGCCGTTGTAACGTTGATAGGATCAATCCGTTATGTCTATACCGTAAGCGTTGATAGGCAAGGGTCAACCCATTTTGACCTAGACAGCCACAGCTAAGCATTTTGAAGTGATATATTAATTAGAGGCAGTATAACAAGTCCATAGGCAACAAATGACTGGTTGGAAATAAATTCAAGGAGTTGGTGCTTATTAACACAATTACACAAATTAACACAATTACACAAATTGGGGAGTATCTAGACAATTACGTAGTTGCAAATAAGTAAATTGGTAAAGTAAAGCATGCATATTTTCATAATTTAAAACAACATAAACATTTGTAGAAATATAGACAATTAAGTAAGATCTAGAGAATTTGGCTTGCCTGGCCCTTGAGCGTTAAATTCCAGGCCTTCAATCTGTCCTTCCTTTTCATAAGGATCTAACATGAAGATACAAATGGCACAAAAATCTCATAAGAATGTTGTAGCATGATGCATGAAAATATTCTATAATCATGATGATTTAAGTAAAACTATCGCAAACCACTAAGTCTTACACATTTTTATTCGAAACTAGTAAGAAGGCACGTGCAACGCACGTCAGATAGTACCTTCAAAGGTAGCATTTATGAGAAAACACGCATATGAAGCATCGGAAACATACCAGGCATTCATAGTTAAATTTTTTTCAACAGTGCTAAACCCAACGTAAGTCATATATTTATGCATCGTGATATAGAAGAACCCCAAGACTATGATTCAGATTGTACTTTAAAATAAAATATAAATATCCAATTCTCGGATACATGAATGACCCTCTGACATAATATAAATTAGACAAATGACATTACGATGATACGAATGCTAGATAGAAAAAACATGAAAATAGTGTGAAGATTAAAAACCAGATGATTCCTTGGCTCCTGACTCAATCCCTGTATCAAGGAATGACTTCGCCACCATCGGTAGTTTGTGTGACACGTAGTTGCAAAAGAATGTCTAGAGTATATAGGTTATTTTTTCTTGTGGAAACGGTTATATTTTTAATCGAATTAAATGATACGGGTCAATGCTAATTAAACGTAATAATAATTTGGATGTATTTAGATGACCCGGAATCATAGAAATTAATTGCGAAAAATATTGGATTGACCCAATGCGAATCATAGTTAATTATAGAGAATATTATTTTTTCAGGCAAGTTAGTGTCCGTCATAATTTATAATTAGACGTATTGGATTGACAAATCATAATGCAAAATTATTAGAATTTTATTTTTGATTAAACCAAAGTTAATCTAGGTAATTCATTTCTGAAGATACTGGATTGACCCAACGTAAGCTAAACTTAATTGTATAAAAAACTTGCGATTCATAGTAATTTGGTTATTACTATTAATATATTCATGCAATGCACATGCTCGTTGTATGCATATCTACATAATGCTCTTTAAAATGGCTTGGCTTGATTAGATTTTTTTTTTCATAATTACATGAAAAAACATATACTCATAGGATAAGCATGCTGGGATTGTAAAATCATTTGAAAGGAATCATTGACAAATAGAAGACGATATGACCCTTTTTATTTAGGAAGCAATGAGCATTCTGAATTGGAAAAAATAAAAACGAAACTGTAAGGAAATAAGATATTTCCTTACGGCACAGCGCCGATACATCAAATATTTGGACCATATCCTAATATTTATTTTGAGGAATGGACCATTTCCTAATCTAGATCTATAATTTCAACATCGAGATCAATGAAAACAGAGCGTGGTTTTTTGCCGCGGACTGCTGGTGGAGCAGACTGCACCTTGTGCAAAGAAGATGATGTGTTCAGTCTGGCACGATCAGATGCCCTAGCCGGAGGGGAAGTCGTACATGTCACTTTGACCTCCACAGCCATTGCATTGTTAGTTGACATGTCATACATCCGGGCTTCCACCTCATCCTTAAGTTTTGCTCTTTCAGGGGTGAGCGGCTCATGCTTAGCCCTGTAAAAAATCACGTTCTTGACGTCGTCCCTGACATGTATAGAATGGATGTCACTGAGTGACCGACAGATACCTGCGATAATAGGAATGACAGTAATTCGATTATTTAGTCCCATAATCAGAGATCTAGCCATTTGGAAAGATTGTTAAATGTACAGGAATGTTGTTACTCACTTTCCAACGATCCGAGCCCGTGGAGATGGGGTTCATGAATAAAAGACAAGGATGTTTCATTGCAATCAATGAAATGCGGAAGCATCGCATGGAACAACACATGGCAACATGTATAGATAAATATGTAATCAACATGTAATAGATCACTTTTCTGAGTTTTATCTCAGCAACGAAACACTACCAAAAGTTTTTTTTGCCATTCCTGATGCTAGTTGTGGCCATGAACGAAACAGGATCTAACCATATCCATGCTAGTCAAGCTAGATGAGTGGCAACTATAAAACAAATACCTCATAGCAGTAGCAGTAAGAAAAAGATAGGAGATATAATTTGAAATAACCCAATAAAAACTTGAATTACACTGACCAAACAATGATGAAAATAGCATTATGCATGGCAATCTTACTCGTGAACGAAACATGCCCGAACAATTTGCTATCAAGCTGCCAAACCAACAGTACCCAACCCAAACTCTTTTGCAACCTATTAAACCAATAAACCCAGACACCTAAATTTGAAGGAGCCGACCCATTGAAATTCTTGCTTTCAAACCCAGCTAACACCCTCAATCCCAACAGTTCCAACAGAGTGAACAAATATAGGATCTGATACGCATATAGATAAACTTACCAGACATGAAAAATTTAAGGTTCGATGCAACAATGATGGAGTTGTTTTGTTCGGCTTTCACCAGCTCCCCCATGCTCTTGAAGAGATGGGCACCAAGTTCAAGGAAGACTGTACCACTGTCATGTAAGACAATCAAAGTAAATTGTGTAATGAAACCACTTGTCATGTTCATTTCGGTCAAATAAACACACAGCCAAAAACATATGTATACCTTCCCGTGAGAACAGCGATCTCACGCACAACAAGATCACCAGGTGCTCCCACGTTGACCACCACCCCGACCACTTCTAAGACATGATTACCATTCATATTGGTAAAAGAATAATGAAAATGAAAATGGAATGAAATTGTGCAGTTGGAGAAGAAAAAGATAGATTCACTGAAGGTCTGGTCATCTCTTAGCACGGGAACGGCAGCAGAGAGATGTGGGGCAGACATTTCAGAATGCTAAAGCCTATTTCACTGGTCACTGGTTACACCCAAGAAGATTGTGTGGATGTGTCTAGCTAGCGCAATGCCATACTTTTATGGTGCTGGATGATGAGGTATCCTGGCACGAATTAGTATGTTGCAAATTTTTTAATGTGTTTGTAAAGCACTGTTGTAATGCATTATTAATCCATTTAATGGCCCATTAAACAGCAATCAAGAATGTGATTGACTAACGGTGAAAGTATATATGTAGGGATGTAAAAACTCAATTACCCGTAATGAATATTTGGCATTTGTAAAAGATTGTTGTAATGCATAATTAATCCATTCAATGGCCCATCAAACAGCAATCAAGAATGGGATTGACTAACGGTGAAAGTATATATGTAGGGATGTAAAAACTCAATTACCGTAATGAATATTTGGCATTTATCAAGCAATGAAAGAGCATGTCAGAGGTACGGCATAAAAAATAATCTCACGTTCCTAAAGTGAATCACCGGAGTTATCTGAAATAAGCTATTTTCATGTGTCCACAGTTAGAAACAGTGGACTTCGTGGCTCGGAAGATGTGGTACCCTATTTACAGCCCCCTTGTGAACGACAAATAAAGCTGACGTAGCACAGACACATGATTTCAAAATAAAATATATGTATTTGATAAGCACAGGCACATGATTTCAGTGTTTGATGGCACTTACCTGGCACTCTTTTCCTTCGCTGTCCTTGGCATCCTAAAAAAAATGAGGAAACTGGTTGAGATAAACACATTTTTGGATCACCCAAAATGAACTACAGGAAATGCTAATAGATCAGAGGTGACCATGATTATAAATGTTTGGATATACATTGATTTTGGATATGCACTGACATGTAAAAACATCTTCAATTGTTAGGTGCCTTTTATGGAGACTGACCTAGGACTGAATTTAGACGGACCTAGGACTGAATTTGTTACAATCTAAACATGGGACTAATTCGGTTTTCATACACTTGCCTTGCAGTGCTTGCCATGATGAGGATGCGGTGGTGGAAGTGCTATACTGCAATGCGATTAGGCGGCGGCAATGTAAGTCCTATAGAACACTGAACAGATTGATATCATTTTACTTTGAGGCGCGGCTGCGCGAAATCACTGAAAACAAAACAAAACGAACTGATTAGAACACATGTAGAGAGTGTTTACCTGCATTGCGCTGCTTGCAGAGATGGCTGTGAAGAATTGGGCGGTATCGAGCTCGGTTGAATGCCGAGGAAGGATCGAGGAAGGAGCTCGGTTGAATGCCAAGGAAGAACAGAACGATGAAAAATATATTTCAGTGGGCGGAGTTACCACTACCACCCAATCATATAATTGGCAAGATTTTGCTACCGTGATCTGCATTCGGATGGATGAATCACAGACACATATATGTCTCTCTCTCCATCGTTAATTACATTAATTACATTGATATCTTTCATTCTTTTGAATGCCCGCTGATCTCTCTCTCCATCGTTAATTACATTAATGGAGAGATTTGGAAATAATGATGACGGGTTGATTTGGAAATATATTTAATGTAAATAATGATGGAGAGAGAGACATGCGTATCTGAAATTAGGACAGCACCTATGTTGAAATCGGGGGTGCGCATGAGATTTTGTGAAATTGAGCCGTCGGATGAGGACGGACGACCTTGATTGCTTGTATCAACACCCCTACTGGTGCTTTTTATATTAGTATAGATGACACTAATTTATGTGCATGCATGATAGGATAAATCTACCCATATAGAGACCCCTAATGGGAAAATAATGTGACATACCCAAAATTAACCCATTTTTAGCATAAACTTTTTTCGCGAAAATCATTTATAAGCCTCTAGAAACCTTCCCTAATTTTCTGAGAATTTTCTAAAGCAACTTCTATTTTATTCCATTAAAGAAATCCCTTATTTTATTTTCCAAAGATATGAATCCCATAAAATATAAACTGTTATTCAACCATTATATTCTACTCATTTTTCTTGATTTTTAGAGACAAATTATATATTTTTCCCTACAATATTCTATGAATTTCCAAAGCCTAATCTATTTTTTGGAAATTCTATTAAACTCTTTCCCTTTTGGGAAATTCCTGGATTCCGCTTTATCTTCTGGGAATACGCCTTCGGCGTGTCTCCGGTGCGTTAAGTGGCAATCGATGGCCAAGATTCTTTCATCCAGATCTAACGGCTCACGTGCTGTCATGCCACCACCCACCGTACCACTTCGAGTTATGTAAATCCAACGGCGCCCATCATTTCACCTAAAATCCAACGGCACTCGTTCTTTCTTCCTTTTTCGGCTGCGCCGCCTTCCCCGAAACCGCCGCCGCTACTGTCGATTCCGACCCTTCCAGGCCATGGCAACAACTTCTGCAGCATCGCCACGTCGCCGCCGACCTTATCCAGCACATCACCGCCCATTGTTCGCCGCCTCTTTGCCAAAATTTCTCGCCGACGTTTCCTCCAACTCGCGGGTTTCCCCTCCAGCCACTGCCACGCCCCTCCACCTATAAATAGGCCTTCCCCAGAGCCTCCTCGACCCAAAGCCTCCTTCCTTCGCCACTCTCCCCTCCTCTCCTCACCGGAGCATCGCCACCAACGACCTCCTCTTCCACCGCCACGCTATGCCCGCCGCGCCGCCATCTCCAATCATCCTGAAGCCTGTCGCCACCTTGGTTAGTCTTCCCTCACCACCAATCGCACATACCAAACACCACCACCCCCATCTCCGGCCACCCTCGCCACCGGCGAACCCTACCCGTCGGTCCCCTCCATTCCCCTCTCTGTCTCACTGCCCTGCGGGCCCCCTTGTCAGCCTACGCTGTGCACTGTCCGCACAACACTGCTTCCTAATGGGCCGGCCTAGCTCCAGCCCAGTTGGCCCATTCCAATTTCCTTTTTATTTTCTAAATTCCAAATGTATCTTCCCATTTTATATAAAATAGCAAATTCCCTCCAAAAAATTACCAAAAGTTTAGAATTCAATCTAGTATTTTATAAAATATAAAATACCCGGAAAACTGCTTTTTAAATTTATTTCTATTTCCAAAAATCCCAAAATTCCAAATAAAAATAATTTATCTTAATATTTTATATAAAAATATATTTTTAGGATTTTCACCTTTTATCTTCAACAATTTCCATCATATCACCAGTCGAGATTGAAGTATCACTTTGTTTTGACGCAAGGCGTGCTAAAGAAAATGATGCTATTCAAGATGCTTATATGAGGGCAACTCTCTACCTGACAAGGAAATATGAGCATATCTTAAAGAACACACCTTATAAATACTTTCCTTAACAAGGATCATCCGGATGTAAAGTTGAAGGACCAAGTCCAAGTCACTCTTGTTGCCCTACCATAAAAACTTTGGTTCCTCTTACTCTTATCCAACAAATATCTGATCCAAAAGTTGAATGAAGAATGTCATGCCTTGAAAAATGATCTTTTCTTCACCCAAATTCAGAAGGAAGCATATAGCACACAAGGCACCCATGAGCAGGTGGAACAGGCACAAGAACAGTTAGGAGAAGCTCCATCGATCGGATGTCGAGAGTATAATAGAAATAGAGGCCAGAACCCATAGAAACAGTAGATCGAACTCATGATGAAAACTAGGAGAAAGAAAACACCTTCCAATTACCTTCAATTTCTCATAGGAAGGTGACATGTAAAATACCAAAGAATAACCCTGTAAAACTAGTAATCCCATCAAAAGAGCTAAGATATCATTTTTTTTCCTTAGAAATGTCAGCACCCTTGCAATATTACTTTTGTAATATTACTCCATATAAATAAATTTTATAAATAAATGCTTGTGATGAAAACCCTAAGCTTAGAATTCTTTGATTGAACTTTTATTTGCATTATATTGAATTTGATTTTATTTCTTTATGGTCCTTGAATTTTTCTAATGGCCGATAATTAGGGCCAAACTCCGGATGTTACTCTCCCCCAGATATTAGCCAACTTAGAATGGAAAAATCGAGAAACAACAGAATTCCATACCCAATTACTTAGAAATTTTTTTGATAGAAATCCAAGAAGAAACAATGACACCCAAGGCCTAGGAAGTAGATGGGCAGATTTTTATAGAACCAAGCCACCTACATTTTGGCAATGTTGTAGACCCAATGAATGTTGATGATTGGTTGACGGACATTGAATGAAAATTGAATATATTATTAAATGTATTGTTCAGGACAAAGTATTATATGCCTCTCATCAACTAACCCATCAAGTAACCGCCTGGTGACTCTCTATCTGGAAACCTATCTCGACAAGAGAATGACATCACTTGGACAAATGTTAAAGACGGTTCCAAAGGCCACCATCTCCCAGATGAATTACTAGAAGAAAAACAGAGGGAGTTTGAGACTCTAAAACAGAATAATAAATCTGTTTTAGAATATCTTCATCGATCAATTTAACTATCTTTCCCGTTATGCAGCTGATGATGTTAAGGTACCAACAAAAAATTTGAAGAAATTTGTTAATGAATTACAATCATCCTTACAATATCAGTTAGCAGGCCATGATTATCCTGATTTTAAACCTATGGTAAACAAGGAATTAGTCATGGAAGAAAAAAAGATAATCTAGAGAATTACAAAAGAAAAAGGAATGAGTTTATAACCAAGGTCATAAACATAAGAACAAGAAATAACCCTAACCCAAGGAATCAACCAACAAGGAGAATGCCTCCGCCGGCAAACCCATCAACTTTCACCGACAAACCGTCATCCCTCTTGGGAATATAGAAAACTTCAAAATGCGTGCAGTGCTTCTCCTGTTTCCTCACTTCAATCATGTATTATCCACCTATGTAATACAAGCAATATTATCCTTATAAATAATTGTGGTATCGATGGTATAAATGACACATGACTTTTGAATGCGGTCACCATCCTTCTTGGTCAAACACACTCTCGTGTGGCTTCATATAACGAAATTACGTTAGAGTGAATAGTGGATGTAGTCATGAGCGTCTGCTTACATGATTTCCATAAAATCATTGTACCGCCAAACCGGTAAACAAATTTAGTCTAAGACTTTGCCATATGCGGATCAGACTTAATTCCCGCATCCATGTAACCTACCATGGTTCTCGGTTGATTTCTTCAATAGAATAACCCGAGGTCATGTGTACCCTAGAGGCACCTAAAGACAGTTTTAGTGTCAGCTCAATGTCTTCTGATTGACGCTGCACTATATTGAGCCAATAACTTAAATGCAAATGCAATGTCAGACCTAATATGTGTTGGCGATTTTTATGCTATTAGAAATAATCCGCAAGTGGACGGATATCGCTTGTAGTTTTCCCCCGAGAGTATTCCAGAGTATCGAATCCATAGGGAACGAGGGAGAACGATAATTCTAATATCGATATTATTTAATGTACCAGCTAGCTAGTTAACGGGGGGTAAGGATAAGATAATATAATAAGATAATAAGACATGTGACACACACACAGAAAGGAGTATAAAAAGATAAGTTAGACAGATTAGTTGGGAGGACAACGAGAAGAGTATAAAATTCCTTAATAGTGCAATTAATTATCAGGTTGAGCTAGCAGATATGAGTTTTGAGGTTTGTTTTAAGAACTTCGTCAGAGCTCGGCCGATTCACTACCACCCGCTATCAGTTAAGAACAGCGAATGGTTATGACCACCCCCCAATTGGGCCTACTGGTCCAAATCCTAACGCAGTGGATTACGCGTGAGATAAATCTCGGATGGATAGGGCTATCACCATCTACCACGAAGTACGTTGGAATGGGTGTAAACCAAGTCAGAGATAATCTCAGACACCACGTCTGCTATTATATCCAATCACTCATCCCCGGATCCTAGGAAGGCGATCCAAGTTCAATACTTAGGCCATTCTAAGCATATGAGAATGAACCCAGACTTAGAACTAGATGAACTTAATCAACCACTCTAATAATTCACACTTTCCACTTAGTGTAAATATGCTCAACACAGATGATGAAAGACACATATTATAAAAGCAAAGTCTTACAGAAGGGAAAGGATACAAGAGCTATCATCTAAATTCCCGAAGACGATTCCGGAACTCCGAGCTTCAGCTCGACCCAACTCTAACTCCCAAACTAACTACTCTAACAAGTAAAGAGTAACTCCAAATGAGAGGGATTTGGTGTGGTGTGTGGTCTCAAGTGAGGTGAGGGGGTTCTTTTAGCCAATGAGTGTTCTCCACGCAATGGGACACGTGTAAGCATGCCACCATCCGAAGGAGAATCCAAAGGAGATCTCGAGGCAGTCGGCCGACCGGGCTTCGGTTGATCCAAGCCATCCCGTTCGCCTGGGATGCTTCTTGTGCGGTGTAGATCTTCCTCTTGCATCGGTTTTGGCAGATAAGGTCGGTAGAATTGACTTCCTTAAGAGCCAAGTCACCCAATTGTGAAGGAAGTGATGTCCTTGGATCAAACCGACTTGGCTGGATGGCGTAGATCTCTTAATTTTGTGCTTCTTAACCACCTTGGAGAAAATGGAGTCGATTGGACTAAAAGTCCAGGTCGGCCAGCCAGGGTCCGATCGGTCGACCGACTTCTGAACCCGGTTCAGCTCCGGTTTTTCTCCACTTTATTCCTGTGGACAAATACTCACCAAAACTTGTGGAAATTTATTAGTTTAAATAAAATGCGAGCATAAACATTGATTTCCCCCAAATTACCGGAGTTCCAGTGTATGTTGGCATATAATTTGGAGTTTAATGGACACCAACACTATGGTTGGCAAGATACATTCGTACTTCAATTGCACTAAGGAACTTCAGGTCCAAACATCTCCTCATTTTCTACCTCTGATTTAAACAGTACTTTGTCCACTTCAAGGGACTTTACTAGCTACCATGGGGATTAAGTTTATTGCAACGTCATATATCTTCTAGATATAACATATAGCTTCCGAGTCTTGGTATTTGTAATTATCTCTAAGTGGTTCAACTACAACCAATTAGAAGTCTTACCTTGGCATATGGTCATACTGCTATAACCACTTATTTTGGCATTCAGGGTAATTAACAAATTTTCCAGTATCGCCAATTTATGTCGTACCTTTAGGGTACGAGGGGACACTACCACCCTCCTGACTTATGGTAGGAGATGCTCATGTGGCGAACTTTCGGTCTTTATGTTCCTCATTTCATACTATCGAGTATCGATGAGTCATTGTCCACTTCTATGGACCAATGGTGCAAATCAAATTTTAACTGGTAATCACTCCTCCTTCAAGGAAGTTTTTTTCTTCAGGAAAGTGTTCTTACTTCTGGAAGAATTATTAGGTATGAGTTTCACATACATGTCACAATATTTTGTATCCTTTATCACAAGAAACAATGGATCCTTTTGAGATCTCAACAAGGATTTCAAAAATCCAATAACTGCATATTTATTCATATAATATGCAAGAATTAATATATGGTAGAACAATGTCAATAATAGGAGAGCACCGGTCTCAAAAATCTCATCACCCTGACCTCGCTGTGCGGTCAGTTCCGACGACCCCAAGCACCGCCAAGCCTCTGCTTAGCCACCTCATGCCCTCAATTGCGTTTCCATGCCATCAACAACCTAGCTGTGGCCACCCCTCGCCGCCGGCGACCATCCAGCCGATACCCATTCAAATCCCCCATCTCACAGCACAACGGGCCCTTATGTCAGCCCAATCCCGTCTCTGTCCGCTGGACCCTGCGCGTCAGACCGCGCATAGCACCGCATGTGCACACGGGCCTTGCTCAATTCAGCTCCAACCCAAACACCCTTTAATTCCATGTATGTTTCCTATTTACCAAAAATGGCAAATCATTTTTTCCAAATTACAAAACCCTTCCAAAAATTCCAGAAAAATCTAAAAAAATCTTGAATCCAATTTAGAATATTATAAAAATATAAAATACCCACTTTCTAGCATTAAAATTCAAAAATAAATACGTTTTCCTCCTGTTTTATATAGTAAAATGCCTTTAATTTATTACTATTCCCTGAAAATCCCAAAACTTCATACAAAATTATTTTATCATATTTAAAATTTATATATATGATTTTTCATCCCAAAGCTTCGATAATTCCCATCCCTAGACCCTAGAAATTTTTTATTGCCAAAACCCAATCTTTGGAAAAACCATTAATCCACATATACACAAGTACACTATTGTTTCTTACCATCCGGAGAACTATCATAGTAATGCCAAAATTACGAAAAATTTGGTTGAATAATATAAAGGTAAATATAAATTGCGAAGGTATGCGACAGTGGACGGGATTGCGGCTAGTATACGTGGATTCCGCCACCTGGGACGGCTAAAGGGGGCTTCCGCCACCCCAGGTGGCTTCTGCCGTGCCAGATGGCGAAAGCCACTGGCTTCAGCCACCCCAGGTGGCAGAAGCCGTCTCTTGCCGCCACGTGGCCAAGCAGCCCTTCCGTGCGCGCCGACGCGCAACTCTGCCATCGCACTGACTCCAAGAAAACGGTTTCCGTATATTTTCCCGCCCAAAACATAATCATTTAATTAAATTGCATATTATAGTTTATTAAGCTGATAATGCAACATTTTATGTAAATTATAAATAGAAACCTGCACTAATATGGTTAGAAATATTATATTTGCATTAATTATTAGCAGAAAAATATAATATTGGGACAGAATTAGAGAAACTAGATTAAACGTGATTGATAAAATTTTTGTAAAATTTGAACAAGTTGCGCACGACTCTGGTGTTCAGTACGTGCTATTGTTTGATTTTGTTCACTCTGTTGAATTAAGTAGGAAAACTAAAAATAAGTAAACAATGGTAAAATTAGTAATGGTGATTAGTTCGTTGTGTCGGAGCAAGTAAACGGTTTATGATTTTGAAGAACCGGAGATTAAATAATAAAAATTAGGATTACATGATACAAGCAATGGCACGCGTGATGCATAAAACAATCTACCATAGTAGTGCATCATAACTAAACCTACATGTCTTAGGATATTAAAAAACATAGTTGTCATACACGATAATCATACTATTAGGTGCAGCGGGGGTATTTCCTTTTCGCAAAGGTGCTAGGTCTTGCTTCCCTAGCTCTAGCAGCCCTCTCGCCCTTTCTGGCACGGTCTGCCTCACGCTCATTGAACTGCCACTGTCGGTGCCTGAAACTCTCCTCTCACACGCTTGTTTCTTTTTTCCCTAAGGATGTCTTGCCACCATTCCTCGGCCCTGGCCCTACGCACCGCCGCCTCCCAGTGCATCTGTCGCTCCATTTCGGCAGCCTTCTCCACGTCCAAATATTGCACAAACTCGCATAATGGAGGCTAATAAGATTGAGGTTAGCATATGCGTGTATATGTTCGTTAGGGAAGAAATAAGTAAGAAGTGACTTACAGGGTACTTTGCCTTCTTCTCCATCTCGGCTGTTCGGTCGTACGCATAGTTTGCGCATTTCCAATACCTTCTCCCGTAAGTATAGATCGTGTCTTGGGACTTCCTCAAAATGCAAAGACTTCTGCATAAACACATGGGCGGCTGAACACCTTCTGGGACAGATTCAAAGAGAGACTCCCTTGGTGGCAATGGGAACTCCATGTCGCTGCCTTGATGCTGAGAGGTTTGTGAAGTGAAGTGGTTAGAATGCTCTTGTTGGTTGTGTTATTCGGAGTGGGACTGGGTGGGTTTAAATAGGTGATATTGGGCAACATGCTTGTATTGAATAAGACATACGCAACACATAGTTCGAGATGATTTAATGTGTCACTGCAGACCTTTGCAGTGATAAGTCACTTCAATAGGGACCGCTGGACCACACATCATGACCTGTTGTACAGGCAGTCTAGTCACGTCTGACATAAATATGTCGTGCATAAACTTTTTAAATGGCCGACATGTGCATGGCAGTGATGGGTCACGTCAGAGTCAGATGCTCAGCATGTCTACATTAACATTACGAAGAAAACACATCGGACGATAGCATGACATATATAAACAGTGGCATGCATGACACAAGCGCTGTTTCTTATAGTCGTGTGTCGATCTTACTTCTACCATGCCTTAGGGGAATTGAAAAGTATGTAGCATGTGGGTGCCAGCTAGCTAGCCGCGTTGCCTATGGCATGCAGGGCACAAGCGTTCCGTGCGGACGTGCAACTCTAGTGTACGCCTTGTTATTTCGAGACGATGTTTGAGATCTGCAATCCTTGCGTGGAGAACCATGATGTATGCATCTGCTGCCATTGGAAAAGGATCATCCATCCATGATGCCATACAACAATCATTTATCTGTTTTGCATAGGATAGAAAGTTAGGTTACATCTTAAAATAAATTTATTCTATATGAAGGTAAGTAAACTCACTGCGTATAGAGGACATCAGTAGAATCTCCGTCCGGTCCAACCAGAGACTGGCCTATCGAAGGTCTGCACCACAGCATCAATTCCACATACACACTAGGGCCAATCTCGAAAGATGTGAGGGCCGGGCCGCAGCATGGTTTACTCCGTGCGGTAGTTCTGTTTCATTTTGATGGGAAGGTCCTCTGATGGGGAATGGGTGTGGCCTCCTGGGCCGGTCGATTCCCACCAACTTGGCCTAATCCATGCATTGGTGGACCGTTGTTCGGCCATTCTACTACGATGGTTTGAGCAAATAGAGAGGGGGACAGCGATGCGTAGGTATGAATAGCACTGCATTGCACGGCCTCACTTATATAGGGAGCGGAACACTATTTTATGTAGGGGTAATAAGTGCCATCAATATTGCAGCACATGCAGTAACGTCGATTATAGGAACAATGAAAAGTGATATTATTGCCAGCGACCTCGACCGAGCATGCGTGATGAGTCGATTCTAGGAACATGCCGTCCTTTTGCGAAGCAGAGAGACAATGCTGATGTGACAAGTCACTTTCACAAACAATAACAATGTGTTGTTTGGAGTGAGACTGGGTGGGTTTAAATAGATGATATTGGCCAAGATGCTCGAATTGAATAAGACATGTAACACGCAGACAGTAGGACACTTTGGCAGTAAGGGGTCAGGTCGCACAGAGGGTAAGGCACTTTGGCAGACGTGTTAGTGGCCACATATCATATGGGCATGTCGTGCACAGACGTGTTAATGGCAAGTGCTAAGTGACAAGTAAGTAGTAAATGCAATGTTCATAATTTTCATAGTGGTAAATGCAATGGCCACAGATTTTACATGCTTACAAAGATACATGGACACAGATCAATACAAATTGTTAACAGAGACCGGATTTTACATGTTTATAAATATACATACAAAGATACATGGACAAAGAGCAATACAAATTGTTAATAAAGGCAGCTTGTAACATTTTATTGCGGTCCCCTTCTTCTTGTGAAGTCTTCGAGTGTGAAATGGAAAGGAGGTCGTGTTTGACGCATCCCCGTAACTTTTGATGGCCAAACCGTGTCGGATGATGAGGCATGTGTTGGTCAACCACCTACGATGTGGTGCCAAATTGGTATGATTGTCCAGTATATAAATTCCAATTTACGAATGCATCCTGCTGCCGTGAAGGAGCTGGTGCCTTCATGTACCAACTCGACCCGCCTGGCTGATCTGCTTGCGGGACGGGTGGGTACGGTGTACTAGTCGTATGTAACAATTCAGTGAATCCTACGCCCGACTCAGATAGTTGTTGCCATGCATTGTTCACATCGTCCCAATCAGCCATGATTTGCGCAGGTGCGTTGCCCTTATACCCGAAAGATTGTTACGTGTTGTACATGTCTTCTTCCCTCCCGACCGATTGAGTTGGTTCACGATTGATATCCAGCCCATGGGTGACCCGTAAACCGGTGGGGATACAAACGGTGTAAAAAGTGAATGTTGTTGGCTACCTATATCATGTGCCGATGTTGAAGCTCGTGCCGGATCGGGAGGGTTGCCAAACAGAACATGTCGAGGATGCCTCTCCATGGACATTGTCCTCATGGGTGGGGCCGAATGTTGTGGGATAGGCTCGTGCGTCTCGACAGACTCGGACCTGTCTCCGTACCTTCTATTTGTGTTGGATCGGTGGCTTCCGACTGCCCGTATTGCCGATCGCACATAGTCGCCCATCCTTCGAAATAAACTACGAAGGGGATTCCCACTGCGCGATCCCTCGGGCTGCTTCGTTTGGGTCATCAAGATGTTCGCCTCGTCCTGCATGTACACGCTCTCCTGTGTCTGTATTGAAACACATCAAGCCGTTAGGTACGTAAGATATGAAGTTCAAACATATGATCAGCTATGTGCACAGTCACATGTACTAGGCGGTACACTCATTCAACTACAGTAGCTGCGTAGGGTTGTTGATACTGCTCGACTGGTCGATCTAAGAGATGACATCTTGTTCTTACCATGTACCAATTACAGTAGGCATTGTAGTCTCGTGGATTGTAAGGTCCAACTAGAACGACGACATCCACGGTGGCTGTCTCCATCCATCGAGCGATGTGTGATGCGTGCTGCATGGTCCAGTTGGGGTTGTGTCCCTGGCCGGTCCTCTTGAAATAACAAATAGTCGGTGTGGTTAGTATAAAAATAAATAAAATGTAACGAGTGTAAATAAATGTGGTCGATAGAAATCATACCCATGCGAGCCACCGACGTCTCGCGGTGGAGGAACAGAGATTGATTGACGGTATCCAAATTGGCGCAGAACACGCTCCGGTGAGTATACCTCGATAGCGTTCATGCATAGTAGATTATATTTCATCAACCAGTAGGCTTGACTACTTAAGCAAGCTGCCGAGATGCGTCCTCCTTCTACTATTTTCTGTATAACACTTGGAGAGAACGGGTCCCAATACACATCATTTTCAGTCAGAAAATCCAGGTCAGCAACGACGCGCATATAGTACCCGTGATCAACCTCGGATGTACAGAGAAGCATGGCATGCACGTATTTGTATCCAAGTTGGGGCGTTCTAGCTCATGCAGATGATATGGAATGACCACCAGGTAGTACGCGTGCTTAACGTACGGTCGAAGCATAGGTAGGTAAAACCATGACAACAACTGGGGACAACCTGCCATGATCGAAGTATCCGCTGTCCTCCGACATGAATCGCACAAAGTGGGGTATGTGTCAGCAAATATAGCGGAGCCCTAGCTGAAAGCTTCTAGCTAGTTCCCGTGAAGTGCATCAAATGCGAACTGGCGAGCAATCCACACAAGATGCGTACCAACCGAGTCTCCATTTGTGTGCGTGAACATAACACTTTCAAGTAACAGAAGTAGGTATTCAAAGTGTCTGTTCACAGTCCGAAAGTCCGCCTCTTCTGGGCAATCTCCATACTCCACCAATATTTTAAGCCACGAGAATGACACTCCCTGGTCACTCTTCCCACCATATTCAACCCCGAACCTGTAGTTTTGTTTGAATGTTGTAAGTGTACAAATAGAAATGATTAATTGTCCAATTGATTGGAATAATAGATTGTTTCTTACCTGTTCTCTACGTAGTGCTGCCATTCAAGTCGTTCTGGCTTAGTGACAACAAATGGCCGACCCTCGAAGGTAAGACCCGTAATCATTGGGACATCTCACAACGTGATAGTCATCTCCCCACACGGAAAGTGAAATGTATGGGTCTCCGGCCGCCATCTGTCCGAAAGTGCGGTTAAGAGTTCAGATCACAGATGCGGCAGAGGCGTCATCGCTCCACCTGCCAAGTGTGCCCCGTCCATGTGCAATGCAAAGGGGAGCAATCCACAGTGCGCTAGCTATACACGAAATCTACCATCTATTCTTTAGGAGCCTGGATCCCCTCAAACGAAAGGGACGTAGCTGCGAAAAAAGGGTGTTATAGTAAAAATCATATACAAATTCGTAAAAAAAAAAGAATGTAATGCCACCTGTACACCGGCGACCATTTTTCTCGCTCTGTGCTTACAGTCGATCGCCTCTTTCAACAACTTCGGGAGTTCCATCTTATAACCTGTGTCAACTTAAGGGAACACAAATACATTTTGTAACCTGTGTAAACTTAATAGAATACAAATACATTAATGTAAAATATTACAAATACATTACTCAGATACATAACTTTGAGTTGGGGAATACTTTGTACTTTGTATCGCACCTCTAGTTAGGGCACCTTCGACTGTCATGTCCAGGCTGCCTGCATTTAGCACACAGTCTTAAACCACCCTCGGATTGTGAAGCATCCAAGCCACCCATTAACCGTGCGGAGGGTGGTCTTCCAGGTTTGTCTCGCTTAGTAGCTAGAAACGGTAACCATTTACCGAGCACCTCCATATTCCTACAGTTTCGATCTCCAAAGTTTCAAAATTTTGGCCTCCATGTGTCGCGGATTGCTTGCATTGTGTAGTACGGGGACACAAATTGGAAGCCATTGTTGCCACCAAGCTCACGGCAGGCAGCCAGCACGTGAGAGCATGAGATATGCTTCAAGCGTGGCTTGTTGCCCGAGCAAACTGCTTCGTAATTCCCAACATAACAAGTTTGCACGATGTTGCCCGCGCTAAACCCCGACACGCACTTGCTTCGGCAACTTACTTTGAATTCGTTCGTGGTCCTATCATATAGTTGGGTTAGATGGAATTGCCCCTTCAACCGTGCTTACTCGATTGCTCTGCTGCATAGCCACGGTCTCGAAAGTACTCAGTGGTTCGATAGAAACTAAGCTCTATGATTGAGCATATCGAGAGACCACGAACTGCTCGAAGCACGTTGTTGTACGACTCCGCGATATTAGTCGTCATTACCATATACCTAGCAAATGACACATACGCTTTATTAGTATAACATTCGTACATAAAGGAGTGTGATCAAGTGGCACTACTTACCGAGCGCCGTCAGTATCATGAGCTAGTGCCCACTTCTCCGTCGGTTTACCCGCGATCCACTGCGCGAACGTTGTGTTACGACGCACAGTCACTCCTTCGCCTTAAACAATATGTGTGGCTTCCTGCTCCTGATCTGCCACAAGCCTTTGTGTGCGTTTGTTCAGATCCCTATATATTGCTTGAAACTTACGCAATTGGTTCTGCATGCATATTGTCTGAAACTTCTTAACCAACGTGCGGCTCCGAAATGCAGTGTACAAATTTGCACCAAGGTGTCGCATGCACCACCTCAATTGAACAACAGGCCAAGCACAAGCAATATTCCCTCCCTTCGGAACATCCAGAGCATGCAATATTCCCAACCCACGGTCTGATACCACACAA
The DNA here is from genome assembly GCA_005191435.1 of Raddia distichophylla. Taxonomy (NCBI): domain Eukaryota; kingdom Viridiplantae; phylum Streptophyta; class Magnoliopsida; order Poales; family Poaceae; genus Raddia; species Raddia distichophylla. The sequence goes on from SPJY01012663.1 coordinate 29,604, forward strand.
ACACCGGTTCTATCCCTGACCACCCCAGTCGTCACAAACCGTAGAAACCAAAGCCAGTTATTGTTATTCTCACTCTCCACAATGGCAAAGGCAACAGGTAATATTTGATTGTTCCCATCGGCAGCTAACGCGGTCAAAAGCGTCATGCGGCAACTCCCCTTTAAGAATGTACCGTCCACACAAAGCACTGGCTGGAAATGCCTAAATGCTTCTATGCACAGACCAAATGCCCAATATAGTCTCAACAGGTACATATGACCTTCAGCATAGGAGTCATCTGCCAGCTGCACAGGCCGCTGGTCAATTGCTCATTCAGTGTCTGGGTTGGTCAATGCTGTCTGCCGCAATAAACGGGGAGCCCAGTTATACGAGTATTTGAATCCCTCAAATATCATCGTTAGTGCCTTTTGTTTTGCCCGCCAAGCAAGGTGGTATGGGATTACCATCCCTGTACCTCTGCATCTCCGCAATTATGGTGTTTGGTGCTAGTTTGATGTTTGACTTGACTATGCTAAGGAGTGTCTGGGCTATATACCTAGCATTCATGACCTTGTTCATGTTTAGGACACCCTCCGCGTTACAAGTGTGCGGTTCATACCGTGAGATAATAAAGTATTCATCATTCTTCGGTCTATGGGCCCGTACACGGTACGGGCACTCCCCCCTCTTTTTTACACCCAACCACATAGACGTCTCGCCCAGACAGAAGCACTTTGTGCTCACGACGGGTGATGATGCCGAAATTGAAAAGTGTTGCACCTCCTGCTTACTCCCAAAACTTTGTCCTACTTGTATATCGTTATGCTGATATCCCCAACTAGATATCTAGGAGAAATCAGCCATAACGTAGTTCACAGCTTGTATTTCGCGAAAGTATGCGACCGCAATCTTTGCATCATCCTCACCTTCTCCCGTCATGTCGACCTCATCGTCTTCCATCACCGCCACATCAATCTTCTACGCTACGACAACCCTATTATGTCCTCCAACCCTCTCCTCTACTTCCGCGATTTGACCTTGAGATGAGCCCCCAATCTCTATCGTGTTACTAGGAACATATGTAGCAGACTCTACAGCCATTGATGATATTTCGCTTGTGCCTCCCTCCTCTCGTGGTACCATTATAGCGTACACACCAATCTCGAACGCTTCCTCAACAAACTTTGTAACATACAAGTCCTAGGAACTTTGGTTCCGAAGCTCCACGGGTTGCACACTATATGCGAAGTGTTCGGGACGTAACGGGGCCGAACCGTTGTAGGCGCACTTTGAAGTTTCGCCGATCTATACCAAGTGTTCTAGCAACCACCCTATTAAGTCTTTAGGTTCTATAGGAAGATATATTGCGGCCTGTGTGTGCATGCAACTGTGCATACTAACAAAAATACCCTGCACTTTTGTTGGAGCATTTCCATAGAATATATGCAGCGTTGTACCCATAAAGATATGTCCATGTGTCATTAAAAAAATTGTCACTATCTATATATGCATTCTCAATCATTGCGAAAGTATGACACATTGCCACTCATCTATATGTGCATTAAAAAAATTATTTGCATTAAAATTGTCGAACACTTCCGCCACACTCAATCATTTGCATTACACTTAATTTAGTTAATAATGTAACATTTTATGTAAATTATAAAAAGATACACGCGCTCATATATTTAAGAATATTATATTTATTTTAAGCATTTACAAAAAAGTAATTCTCGGACAGAATTACTAAAACTAGAATTATATATTTTCAAAATATTATTTCAATCTAACATTTTTCTTCATTTTATTGACTAAAAAAATGCCATCTATAATAATATTTAAGGATGTAAAATCTCCTAAAATACGACTTAATATTACATGTGTAAATTTTTCATTAATATTTTCTTACAACTATTATTAATTAGCACACATACTTTTTTGCTCATGTGCATGCCTGCAGTATAAAAAACTATTTACGTAATCGACTATTTTTCTTGTGCATGCCTATGCAACAACAACCTATTTTTTAAATGAAATACTAAACAATCTATATATACGGTCGTGTATTTAATAATATTATATTTATTTTAACCATTTACGAAAAAATGTAATTCTGGGACAGAATTATGCACACTAGAATTATATATTTTCAAAATTTTATTTCAATATAACATTTTTCTTCATTTTATTGCCTAAAAAATGTTTATGCTTGTAAAATCTCCTAAAATACGAGTTAATATGACATGTGCAGATTTGTCTTTAATGCTTGCGCTCCCATTAATAAACCATATTTTCGTTTCAATTTTTTGTCCACGGTCTGCGTTAATATTTTCTTACCACTGATAGAAATTAGTTAGTACTGTAGTCAACACATGACAACATAATGCTACATTAAGCATGATCGTTTATTAAAATGTATACCTAGTGAAAATATCTCA
>SPJY01012699.1:0-11357 GCA_005191435.1 Raddia distichophylla
AGCGTGCTAAGTGCGGAGACGCCCTGCATCGAACACCGGACACCTTCAGGATAATCTTTCTGGTTGAAACACTCTGACAAAACTAAAATGGTTTAGACTTCTAAGTCTGGGTAAAACTTGCCTAGCAATGCTTTTGTCCCCAATTTGATGACATGGGACATGAACCTAGGAACGGTGAACTGAGATTCACCGACACATTGATAACTGATTAAGATGAACTTGGTACCTGGCATGCCAGTGTGTGTGATGCAATGGTTTGGTTATGGTTGGGAAATAAGATGAAGTAGACTGAGTCTATGCTTTTGATAAGGATCTATGGGCACCACATACGTAGTGTAGCAAGAGGGACACGGAGTGCTTTGCGGAGGCTTGCGCATAATGATGTGCTCTGCCCTTAATTCTGTAAATACGGGTCCCGCCATATCGTGTGTCAACACACGGACGATATCATAGCTGAAGAAGGAAACATGGGATAAGGCCCTAAATACAAAGATACGGTGAGCTGAGGCTCAACCGCTGTGGATGCGAAGTGCTATGCAGAGGCTTGCGCTTAATGATGTGCCCTGCCCCTAGCTTTACGGATACGGGGTCCCCGATTCAACACATGGCCATTGCGCGGTAGTGGAGGTGGATCTTATGGGTGGTACTAGGGTCCCCATAGAGCTCTCCACTTGAGGAACATGTGACCTGGTGCAGTCATTGCAGTGATCTAGACCAACCTCGCGCGGGCTGACAACTCGGGGGTACTTGATCCACAATGGGATCGTCAATCCCAAGACATGATGGTTGGGTAAGAAGTGGTTTGGCAGAGTTCTGAAATTGCCGCAGGATGGGTTGTGGTTTGGTAGAGTGCTGAAACTACCATAGCATGGATTAATACTGAGAAATACTTATGGTACGAAAACTCTCTTTGATTTGGATAAAAAGCCTTAGGTATTGGTCTTCTTTATTAAATGTGCCTTTTCGCGAATAAATAAACCTCTTAGCTCTCCTTTGATAAACCTTAAGCATTACTAGATGGTTGCTAACTAGCCAGTGCAAGTGAGGACAACGCATTGACTCTCGCATTTTTCCATTGTTTAGAGAAAGAGCCAATGGAGGGTGGTGCGGATCCGTATGAGTGGCACGACGATGGTAATCCGCAATACCAGGATAACGAGTAGACTAGTTATGAGGTGTCTAGGTTACCCCCAGTCGTGTGGGGTTACATAGCTGTTGGAGTATGTGTATAGTTTTCTTTCTGCTTGTGCTGCTTGAACTCTAGTTGTATGTAAGGCCTATGGCCGTTTGAACAGTAACTACTCATAGTCGTTGAACTATAATAATAACTATGTCGATATATGAGATGATCCAGCCATGTAACCGGCACTAGTGTACCGATACAGGGACTAGTGCATGGTCGGCTCCTTGTCTTGGAAGGTTAGCAAGGGAGTGGACACGGCCCCTTACACAAAAGATATTCCATTACACCAAAAGATATTCCATTACAGTGCTTACATATTGCCCAAAGGCATCAAAAGAATAAAAAAATATTTACATATGGCCTTTGCCATTTCGGTCAGGGATATCCTTCGCCCTGGAGGAAGTCTACCCATCGGAGTACTTGGAGTGCCTCACCGCCGCATATCTTCAAGCGTTGGCTAGAAAGGATTTTGCGAAGGCCCGACCACGAGGGTGCTAGAAGCGCTTCATGAAGTCTCGGATGTTCTGCCTATGCTCCTTGGGCAACTCGTCGGAAGGATACTCCTCGAGGTACTTGGTTGGACCTGTTGCACCCAGGAGGGTGCCTTTCCAGTGAGTGCAACGTCTCCAGCATCATCGTGTAGGTGAGCACCGCCCCAGTGGCACACTCCGTGCCAAAGACCACATGCCGCCAGGAGCATAGACAACCCATCCCGCAGCGAGGATAGCGTTATGGGGCCGACGGGGCAGACCGGTCGTCTTTACGGTCCCTAGTCACGGAAGCTCTTGGTGGACCCGCTGCGCTACGCCCAGGGTCTCTGCTTGGATCCCCTCAGCACTCGTTGCAGGTTGTCATGGGCCACCCAAAGAATGCCGGCTTCCGTAGATGTTTTGTGGAATCGCTCGCGAAAAAGGTTCGCCTCGGATTGGGAGGGCTTGAAAAATCATAGAATATATCTGTTGTAGAAGGTCCCCCATTTTCTGAAAAATTAAGCAAGGACCAGCAACAGCGCATGCCCCTTGGTGTTAACCTCCTGATTGGCTTCGAGCTCTTCGTTGCGCCCGCGAAGGTCCACCAAAGCTTTTGGCTCCGGAGCGCCATCATTTTTTACCAAACCACCCCCTGTTGAAAACCGAGCATGAGAAATGGATTATAAAAAAAGCCCGGTAACTTGGAAAGGAGGGAGAACCTAGAGGAGGTTGTCTTAGAGACCATGGAGCAGAACATCGGGCGGCACCCCCTCACAGAGAGCTCGAACGTCTGGGACTGCTGAGAGCATGGTCTCGGTGAGGTTATCAGAGAACATCGCCACGAGCAGAGCGGGCGTATCCTATGTGGTGGCGCCCCAGGCAGCAGGAAGGACGGAAGGCCCTGCCTTGCCAGAGTGGGAAAATCCTCATGGCGATGAACTCATCGACCAGAGCCCTCATGGAGAACTTCTGGCTAATCCTCCGTAGAAGGGGGAGTTGCGCCTCCTCGGTGCATTCCAAGGTTACTTCGGTGCGCTAACTGTCACCACCTCGCCTCGCTGGTAGGCGAATCTTTGATCCTTCTCGTCCACCCTCTTGTAGAACAAGAATAGTTTCCTAGATAGACCCGAAGATCCCTCCCACTTCTTCTTGATCGCCATTGGGGGAAGCAATCCTCTTTACCTTTCTTGACGACGAAGGTGACGCTCCCGAAGGGTATCCGGTGACTTTTCCCCTGCCAGCTGGCAAAGTTGGGCCCCGTATAGGGTGTGTGTGTGCTACAAGTGGAGCCAATTTATGGACATGCCGAACCCTAATCAAGACACTATATACCGAAGTTATGCCGCATTATAACAAATCTGATCATAAATAATACAACGTTTTTTCTCTTCTCTATGTGTTTGACTACCTTATTCTTGTTTGTAATCTTTGAACGTGGTAATAAGGGTTACTCAGCATAAATAAAGAAGGGGGCGACTAGCTAACGGACTCCCGTCCGAAGCCAGTCCGACGGGAGTGGATAACGACAAAACGCGCATGTGCAGCTCCACGCAAGCTATGTACGATGTCCCTCACGCTCGCCGTAATTGCGTTACATGACAACGGAGAAATGTGTTCCCTCTGGTGCACGAGAATTTCGCAACCAAATACATGTATGTTTGCCATCCATCGGGAGTAGCAAAAGTATTTCTTACTTCCTGTTTTCCTTCATTTCTTTCTTTTTTTTGTTCCAAATAGTACACTTGCATACCCCGCATAAGTAAAAAAAGTTCAAATTGTTTAAAAATAGTTTTAGGTTTCAAACAAATTTAAAATATTGAAGTATAAAAAATGTTGTATTAGGTTGGTATCAGGTTGTTGGTATTGTCGAGTTTCATCGTATTACTGAGGTATCGGGAAAATGGATGACACTATAGGACATGATCCTATTGGACTAACCTGGGATGGGATTGAATACGACAAAAAACGCGTCCCATACAGTTGCGGTGCTACGGAGAAAAAAGAAAAAAAATCTATTTGCAAAGTGTCGGATCAGAAGCATCATCGATTATCAGTTCAAAAAACCAGGTATCGAATCAGAACTTCAGTGGTATCATCAAGTATCATATCATAAGTATGATTGATTATCGGGTAAAAAATTAAGTAACAGATCAAAAGTATCATAGACTATCATATCAGAACTATCATTGAGTATCTGGTCAAAAAATTAGGCACCAGATCAGAATTATCATCGATTATCGGGTCAAAAAATAAGGAATCAGATCAAAATTATCATCGAGTACTGGAATAAAAAATCAAGTATCGGATCAAAATTATCATCGAGTATCGGGTCAAAAAATCAGGTTTCGGATCAGAAGTATCATCAATTATCAGATCAAAAAATCAGGTATCGAATCAGAAGTATCATCGAGTATCAGGTCAAAAGAAATCAAGTATTAGATTAGAAAAAATCAAGTATCGGATCAGAAGTATCATTGATTATCAGGCCAAAAAAATTAGGTATCGCATCAGAAATATCATTGATTATCAGGTCAAAAAACAAGTATCGGATTCAGAAAAAAATCAAGTATCGTGGATAACAACAAAACGCGCATGTGCAGCTCCACGCGAGCTATGTACGATGTCCCGCACGCTCGCCGTAATTGCGCTACATGACAACGGAGAAATGTGTTCCCTCTGGTGCACGAGAATTTCGCAACCAAATACACGTACGTCTGCCATCCATCGGGAGTAGCAAAAGTATTTCTTACTTCCTGTTTTCCTTCATTTCTTTCTTTTTTTGTTCCAAATAGTACACTTACATACCTCACATAAGTCAAAAAAGTTCAAATTGTTTAAAAATAGTTTTAGGTTTCAAACAAATTTAAAATATTAAAGTATAAAAAATGTTGTATTAGGTTGGTATCAGGTTGGTGGTATTGTCGACTTTCATCGTATTACTGAGGTATCAGGAAAATGGATGACACTATAGGACAGGATTCTATCGGACTAACCTGGGATGGGATTGAATACGACAAAAAACGTGTCCCATCCAGCTGCGGTGCTACGGAGAAAAAAGAAAAAAAAATCTATTTGCAAAGTGTCGGATCAGAAGCATCATCGATTATCAGTTCAAAAAACCATGTATCGAATCAGATTTTCAGTGGTATTATCAAGTATCATATCATAAGTATGATTGATTATCGGGTAAAAAATCAAGTATCAGATCAAAAGTTTCATAGACTATCATATCAGAACTATCATTGAGTATCTGGTCAAAAAGTTAGGCACCAGATCAGAATTATCATCGATTATCGGGTCAAAAATAAGGAATCAGATCAAAATTATCATTGAGTACTGGAATAAAAAATCAAGTATCGGATCAAAATTATCATCGAGTATCGGGTCAAAAAATCAGGTTTCGGATCAGAAGTATCATCAATTATCAGATCAAAAAATCAGGTATCGAATCAGAAGTATCATCGAGTATCAGGTCAAAAGAAATCAAGTATTAGATTAGAAAAAATCAAGTATCGGATCAGAAGTATCATTGATTATCAGGCCAAAAAAATTAGGTATCACATCAGAAATATCATTGATTATCAGGTCAAAAAACAAGTATCGGATTCAGAAAAAAATCAAGTATCGGATAAAAGTATTATCGGTTATCTTGTCAAAAAATCAGGTATCAAATCAGAAGTATCATCGATTATCAATTGAAAAAAAATTAAAGTATCAGATCAGAAGTATAATCGAGTATCCGGTCAGAAAATCAAGTATCGGATCAAAAGTATCATCAATTATCAGGTCAAAAAACCAGGTATCGGATCAGAAGTATCATTGAGTATCAAATCAAAAAGTCAAAGTATCATATTCAAAAAAAAGTATCAGAAGTATCATCGATTATCAGATCTAATAATCAGGTATCGGATTAGAAGAATCATCGAGTATCGGTAAAAAAAACAAGTACCGGATTCAAAAAAACCAAGTACCAGATCACAAGTATCATTGATTATCAGGTCAAAAAATTATGTACGGTTCAAAAGTATAATCAAGTATCGGGTCAAAAATCAAGTATCGAATAAGAAATATCATCGAGTATCGGGTCGAAAAATCAACTATCAGATAAGAAGTATAATCGAGTAAAAATAAAGTATCAGATCAGAAGTATCATCGAGTAACGGGAGTGGATAACGACAAAACGCGCATGTGCAGCTCCACGCAAGCTATGTACGATGTCCCGCACGCTCGCCGTAATTGCGCTACATGACAACGGAGAAATGTGTTCCCTCTGGTGCACGAGAATTTCGCAACCAAATACACGTACGTCTGCCATCCATCGGGAGTAGCAAAAGTATTTCTTACTTCCTGTTTTCCTTCATTTCTTTCTTTTTTTTTGTTCCAAATAGTACACTTACATAGCCCGCATAAGTCAAAAAAGTTCAAATTGTTTAAAAATAGTTTTAGGTTTCAAACAAATTTAAAATATTGAAGTATCAAAAATGTTGTATTAGGTTGGTATCAGGTTGGTGGTATTGTCGAGTTTCATCGTATTACCGAGGTATCGGGAAAATGGATGACACTATAGGACAGGATCCTATCGGACTAACCTGGGATGGGATTGAATACGACAAAAAATGCGTCCCATCCAGCTGCGGTGCTACGGAGAAAAAAGAAAAAAATCTATTTGCAAAGTGTCGGATCAGAACCATCATCGATTATCAGTTCAAAAAACTAGGTATCGAATCAGAACTTCAGTGGTATCATCAAGTATCATATCATAAGTATGATTGATTATCGGGTAAAAAATCAAGTATCAGATCAAAAGTATCATAGACTATCATATCAGAACTATCATTGAGTATCTGGTCAAAAAATTAGGCACCAGATCAGAATTATCATCGATTATCGGGTCAAAAAAAAAAGGAATCAGATCAAAATTATCATCGAGTATTGGAATAAAAAATCAAGTATCAGATCAAAATTATCATCGAGTATCGGGTCAAAAAATCAGGTTTCGGATCAGAAGTATCATCAATTATCAGATCAAAAAATCAGGTATCGAATCAGAAGTATCATCGAGTATCAGGTCAAAAGAAATCAAGTATTAGATTAGAAAAAATCAAGTATCGGATCAGAAGTATCATTGATTATCAGGCAAAAAAAAATAGGTATCGCATCAGAAGTATCATTGATTATCTGGTCAAAAAACAAGTATCGGATTCAGAAAAAAAATCAAGTATTGGATCAAAAGTATTATCGGTTGTCTTGTCAAAAAATCAGGTATCAAATCAGAAGTATCATCGATTATCAAGTGAAAAAAATTAAAGTATCAGATCAGAAGTATCATCGAGTATCCGGTCAAAAAACCAGGTATCGGATCAGAAGTATCATCAATTATCAGGTCAAAAAACCAGGTATCGGATCAGAAGTATCATTGAGTATCAGATCAAAAAGTCAAAGTATCATATTAAAAAAAAAGTATCAGAAGTATCATCAATTATCAGGTCTAATAATCAGGTATCGGATTAGAAGTATCATCGAGTATCGGTAAAAAAACAAGTATCGGATTCAAAAAAACCAAGTACCAGATCACAAGTATCATTGATTATCAGGTCAAAAAATTATGTTTGGTTCAAAAGTATAATCAAGTATCGGGTCAAAAATTAAGTATCGAATAAGAAATATCATCGAGTATCGGGTCGAAAAATCAACTATCAGATAAGAAGTATAATCGAGTATCGGGTCAAAAAATAAAGTATCAGATCAGAAGTATCATCGAGTATCAGGTCAAGAGTATCGGATTTGGCATTGGGTCAAATGTATCATGCATCGTAAGTATCAATCGTGTATCTGGTCAAAATATCAAGTCTCAGATCAGAATTATCATCGATTATCAGGTCAAAAAATAAGTATCAGGTATGCTTATGAAATTGAAAAAATAGAACCTGAAAATTTATATGAATTAACTAGTGGCTAGATCTCAATTTTATAAGAATGTTTTTGGTTTCGATATATTTGAGGACATATAATCATAAATAAAAATTAATAGTATATCACTATATCTAGTCATGCACGTGTGGTAGTATATCTAGTCATGTACTCATGTACGTGTAGTACTAGCATGACACACAAACGTGAGCAGCACCTGAAAAGCTGCGCCGACGTGAGAAGTATACGCGATAGAAGCAACCATGCGAGCGTGGGAATCAGTTGCTAGTTGCTAGCGAGCGCGGGGATTAGGTGGTTTATCGCACGAAATCAGCAAACACGACGAGCGTTGGTTGGGAGCGCGTTTGTCGTTTCCTCACCCGTCTGAATCGGATGGCTTGAAGCTATCCCGTTCGGAAGGGAACCGAACGGGATCCCGTCCTCAAGTATTTCACATAAAGAATAAGGGCCAGACAACTTAAAGATATATGATGATTGGGGCACAAAAAATTAGCTTTGCATTGTGTTTGTTGGTGGACGATGGATCTAACACAAAATAGTATGTTTGCAATTATTTCTAGATTATGATGGGACGACAATAATTTCGTCTTTTACCAAAGAAAAATTTAATAATATGCAGTTTATGCAATTGAACCATAAAATAGAACTAATCGTACTCATCAACCGTTATTGTCAAGAACAGCTGGCCAGATAAAGATGGTCCCCCGGTCTTAATTAACGCGACGACATAAATACCTAATAACTGTCATGACCGTACCGGAGCAGTTTCCGACCGGAGTCCTGGAAGAACGCCGCAACGGCCACCCCCTCGCGGCCCACAGCCGCGCGCACCACTCCTCCACCGCGCAGCTCGCGCCGTGGAGCAGGAAGAATGCGGCCATCTCGCCGGTGGGCGGCCGCAGGTGGAGGTAGCACACTATCGCCTCGTGCATCAGCCCGGAGACGAGGAACGTGGCCAGGACGCCCGCGGCCTTCCCGGCCCGCGCGCGCACGGGCTCGTAGACGGACGGCCGGAGGGTGGCTGAGACGATGAGATTCCACCGCCGCCCCCAGAAATTCCGCAGCGACGACGCCAGGTACGGCCGGTCGAACTGCGGCTCCATCTCCATGCCGAGCGCGGCGCCGGCAGCGGCGATGCAGGGGAGCAGGAGATCCATGAACCAGTACATGTGGATCCCGTACAGGGAGAGGCGGGCGTAGAGATGCAGCTTGTTCACGAACTGGTAGAGGTGGAGGAGGGCGGCCGTCACGGCGACCTTCACCGCGCAAGCAACGAGCGACGCCGATTTGGCTTTTGACGCGGCCGCCTCGGCCAGTCTGAGCTTGACGGGGAGGAGGGCGGTGAAGACGAAGGGGAGCATCGGGAGGGCAGGGTCGAGTGGCCCGCGGCCGGCAGCGAGGAGGGCGACCTTGAACGCGCAGAGCCACGTGAAGAAGAAGGCAGCGGTGCCCCGGAGCATGGCGGAGGAGGAGAAGGCCAGGGGAAGGGCCGCCAGGAGCGGGAGCACCGGGAGCAGGGCGGCGAGGCGTGGGCAGCCGGGCCGGAGGAGGGATGACGCCGCGCGCGCGTACAACGCGGTGGCCGAGGCGGCGATGGAGACCATCGGGATGCTGTCCTTCATCATGACCTGCATGGCTGTAGCGGCGGCGGCGGACGCCATCGAACTGATGGAACGATGGATATATAAATGGATTACTGCCAAGTGCAGACACTCTACAGCCGATCCAGAGCCATTTAATTTGGTCGTCGCTTTTCTGTCCAGCACTTGACGGGCTCGTTTGGATGGTTACCCTCACGCGCCGTGCCTTCCGTCACCGCACCCGCAACTTTTGGTGCGCGTTTGGCTAGAGGTCGACGGAAGGCTCGGGCGTGAAACCGAAGACGCACCAATAAACAATAAACGGGGACATGGGATTTGGCGAGGGCGGAGAAATTGGACGTCGTCGCTTGCCAAATCGTGTGAGGGCGTGTCTTGCAATGGCGCTCGCCCGCAGGTGCCATGGCTAGCGGCGGCGTCCATCCAAACAGGCTCGACATCTCGAGCAGGGATAGATCGAGGAGTAAGGGCCACCGGGGTCATTACTGATCGTTAATACAACATAGAAATATCTTTTTGAAAAATATCAGCGAAAATCAAACAAAATTTGCTTTTCAAAATTTTGAATTGGGGTTGAAACCGATTAGTTCCTTGCAAAAAAAAGATGGTGCGATTGATAGGGGCAAAGAGCACACACGTGCGTGCACATAGGTTATGCTATGCGTGTGGTGCTTGTCTAGACACAGTAGAGCAAGGTGAACTGTGTGCCAAGAGGAATGCTTGAACAGGCGAGTTATATTTTTTAAAAAAACCCAACTGAATTTTATTCCTTTAAAATACATAAAATGTTTCAAACAAATTAGTACTGTATGTAATATTACTTTATGGATTTTAATTTAATTAAACTAAAATTTGGCCTACTTAAAACCGTGGTTTGTTTACTGATTAAAACAAAAAGAAAAGAGATTTATAGTAGTTTTTTGACCACTTACTTAACATTTACTTCTATAATAAAACTAGGGACCGAATTACCAACAAGTGGTTGTTTTTGAGATTTATGATACCCATAACTAATAGCCATACAACACACACAAAAAAAAAAGACAAGTCAAAAAATTATAGAGTTCAACCACACTATATGTCGGCACTGTTTGGCACATCTAGCTATAGGGCTACAGTGATGTATTTATAGGTTTGGAACTAAGAGTTCTTGGAGAACAAAAAAAATGATATGGAATCGGTTATGGTATGTATGCGTCCAATATGGAAACGGTTCCTAATTTGTATTAAACTCCAACAAACTACACCCTGAAACGAATTTGGATCATACATATAAGCATCTCCACCTTGAGTAAAATTCCTCGTGGAGTAAAAGCAAAATGTAGTTCTCAACAAAACATAACTCTAACAAAGAATCCTTGTGTGCCAAAGTCCATCAGACTAGTATGAAAGACCATAACAGTTGTCGTTGGCCTGAGCCAGACAACTAATTTCTACTGGGCTGCCTCGTGGAGCAACTATGCGAAGCTCGCGAAGCAGCTCGGTGAAGTGGAGCTTAGACCAAGAGTAGCTAGCCTATGAACTGATGCTTAGCCATTATTCTGGCGACCCCTATTTACAGTAGGGACCATACCAATACAAACGCTCCGTTCAGGCGCAAAGTGACAGTTGGAGAGTCTTTTCTGAGAAAAGACTTATTGGCCCCAGACCTGCTCCCTTAAGCGATGGTGCCAAGGGAAAAACACCCTTAGACCCAGGGCAAGGGCCTAAATGATCTTATCTCCTTAGCTAAAGCAGGGTTACAAAGGGGATTACAAGGGGGCCCAGTTGATATAGCCAGCTTGTATATTTGCCTGCCACGCGATTTGATTCCTAACGCCTGCTGCATACTGTACTCGCTTTCTCCTAGCCTTCTTGGCGCCCATGAAACCTCCCTTCCCTCGCAGTCTGGCCTTAGCGTATGTGGCCTCCTGTCGTTGGCCCGATCCAGACAACCAATTTTTACGGAGCTGCCTCGCGGAGCACTATGCGAAGCTCGCGGTGCGGCTTGGGGAAGCAGAGCTTAGACAAAGAGTAGCTAGCCTTTGAATTGCTGCTTAGCTTTTTATTATTCTGTGGGAGCTATTTATAGTGGGGGGCTGTTGACACCCAAATTTGGCAGCAAAATCGGATGTGATAATGAAGGGTAAAATCGGAATTGCAGGTTGAGTCCAGAATTGGGTCTAATCGGTAAAG
>SPJY01012718.1:0-13644 GCA_005191435.1 Raddia distichophylla
ATTCCCAGACGCCGACAATGTTAGTCTCAAGTTTTATAAATTATTTGAATTCAAAAATTTTGAGAGGCGATTTTAAATTTCGTTGTGGACTGAAATGACCGAAATCTGCGAAATTTTGATGAAAGAAAAATCCCTTATTACATGCACATAGCACGTACAACTGCTTTCATAGTCAAACAAAAGAAAACAGTTCTAATCGTTAATTAATTTCCATTTCCCTGATCAATAATTCAACGCGTATCATTGTTCCCTTAGGCGAGCGACGAGTTATTAAGAGATAGAGTTGTTTTTCTCTAACCTGTTCTACCTAGTTGCTTGCTGCAGCAACCAAGAACACATCATATATACACTCATAGATTTAGGTCCTCTTTTGGTTGAGCTAAAGTTTGTTATTTATATACCGATTATTTAGTGTAAGTATTGTGAGATTTTTTTTCAAACATCTTAATTTTTTAAATAATTTTCGCTTTTCAATGCCGCATTTTAAAGATTCTCATTTTTTGGTTTAATAAAACTAAACAAAACCGATCGAAGCACGGGTAAAGTGAGCCTGAAGTCCTGAACACGCTCTCTCTCTCTCTCTCTCTGTGCTTGCTTTCTCGCTTACCAAGTTAACGCCAAAGCAGCTTCGGTTTTCCACGTAAAGTATATACCCTCTACGTGGATATAAGAATTATACACTTGCAAAGGAAGAGTTGCACTGGAATTTCGCCTCTGAACTACCACTTGTTAATTTTGCAGCAAGAGGTGGTTGCCCAGATGAGAACCACCACCTTCTGAAAATAAAACTCAGGCAATGAACTGAAGATTCGCCTTAGCACAAACAACACTGCTACTTGTTATTGCAGGTGGCACTGAATTACTACATGATTGCTAAGTCGACCGAATCCCAGCTTTTGATAGTGCGCATTAGTTTTGACAGTAATAAGTAATCAAGCTCCGATCGAGCTCACAGTATTCGTGCAGTGTAAACTGGGAGGTTTAAGTTTAACTAATATAACTAAGGATGTGCTTTGCATTTGTCAACAGGGTGTGCTCATTCTACCTCACCAAGCACGAGAAGCCGCTTTTCAGAGTATATACACTCGCATAGTAGGACAACTACTACTCTTGCTTGTAGTGAATTAAGCTTAACTAGCGATGTTTCTTCTAATTAGTTCGTCCTCACAATGTCATCACTCATGGTTGAATACCGTCGGCTGGTAGCTGCGTCTGCAGCTGGTGAATCCTGAATCTCCACGCACATCGAGGCTCTGCAAGTTGGCCGTTTTCTTCTGCTGTTGCAGTCCTAATCGCCACATAAGCTGAGCTGAGCTTAGGCCGGTGCTCTATTATTGGCACCATCAAGGATTTGATTAGCTTAGAGCCGAGAGCAGCGTCACGTCCGGCACGGCTGCAAAATGACATGTAACCTATGTCACCTCCGCTGCTCCTTTTTCTCCCGTCCCCGCAGCCACCTGATAGCTCACGGTTTGACCCGATGACCATTGAGGCCTCACTTCCCGCCTCTTTCGTCAAGCCACCGGCCGCCAGCTTACTAGCGGATGCTACTGTCACTGGGCCCGCCCCCTTGCTCGCTTCACCGCCGCTTAGGCGCTCACGCCCTAAGACGTCCTCCACGGCCCAGCGTAGCTCTCGTCTTGCCTCAAGGCCGGTTCTTGCCCCCGCGGGCTCCTCGCGGGTGCTAGCCATTCGTTGGGTGCAAGGGATTCTCGCCAGGCGCCTTGTGATCTGCACCGACTCCTCAGTTGATGACTTGGCCGCTCAGCTCTAGACACTTTTCACCAGCGCTCCTTCGGAGGAGGCCGTGCGCTTCGCCGTTGTTGACCTCTGTGGTCTCTCGCGCCCGGCGGTCACCCTGACCGAGGTTGGGCCTGATGGGCTTGAGGATTCCCCCATCTCACCCCATCTCGACCCGATATAATATTTAGTGTGTGCATGTGTGCTCGTTTTCAAGCTTCCCTTAATGAAGTGCATCTAGTTGCCGTAAAACGCATTTTGAGATACTTAAAACTCACTCTTAGTCTAGGACTTTGGTACCCCAAGAAAGCGCGTGTTGAGTTTCTTGGTTATTCCGACTCGGATTATGCTGGTTGCAAAATAGATCGCAAAAGCACCTCGGGGGTTGTCACTTACTAGGACGCTCACTCGTGTCATGGGCTTCGGGGAAGCAAAACTCCGTGGCGCTATCTACCGCGGAGGCGGAATATGTAGCGGCGGGGAGTTCTTCTGCTCAACTCTTGTACATGACACGGATGCTTAGTGACTTTGAACTAAAATTTGAAAAAGTGCCTCTTCTTTGTAATAATCAAAGTGCGGTAAAAATTGCCAATAATCTGGTTCAACATTCCTGTACTAAGCGCATCGACATCCGTCACCACTTCATTCGTGATCATGTTGCCAAGGGTGATGTTGTGCTTGCATACGTGAGAACAGAGGATCAATTAGCGGATATCTTTACCAAACTCTTGGACGAGGCACGGTTTTGCAAACTAAGAAATGAACTAAACATGCTAGATAGCTTAAACGCGTGTTGAGTGTTTTAAATTTGGTTTTTAGGTCTTATTTGAATTTTTTCGATTACTTTTTGACCCTTGTCACATTTAGGGGGAGTTTGAGTTTATCTCATAATTTCACAACTCTCCTTTATTGTGAAGAAATTGGCCCTTGTCACATTTAGGGAGAGTTTGAGTTCATCTCATAACTTCACAACTCTCAATATTGTGAAGAAATCAATTTGTTTTGAGTTAGCACATTTTGCCCCATATATTAGACCAAAACAAATTTGAGCCTCCTAGTATATCTTATATCTTCTTACCATTTCAAAATTCTCAAAATTTGAAAACTCGTCCCTTTGAAAAATGCTTCATTTGAATAAATCTTTTTGATAAATATCTCTTGTTTTAAAGGATTTGAAAATGTTTTTTTAAAAAAAAACAATATGTGCTTAAACTCTAAAATGGACCATATGCTTGAATTGACATGACAATTGCATTATCAAGACATATTTTGGGTCCATACATCTTCTTGATCTAAAGATCAAAATTTGGGTTTGGATGTGGATGTTGTTTAGAACTTACCTCTTATATATCTCATCCCTTCAAAATTAAGCCTTTCAAAATTGCTTCGAAAAGTGCTCTAAAATTTAAATTTTCTTAGTTCTTGAGCAAAATAGGAGTGAAATCCATTCAAAACCATTAAGATTCAAAATTCTATATAGGTCAAGCCCATCCGGCCTCTCGGATAAAGTCCGGTGTTAGTTGGCTAGGTTTCGGCGGATTTTTCAATCCACCGGACCCAATCCGACCACCACCGGACCCAGTCCGACGGGCTGGCAAGAGAGACGGTTGTTATCCTCTCTGTCGGACCCGGTCCGGTGGTCTCCGGACCCGGTCCGATGAGTTCAGCCCTGATTTTGGCTAAGTACCGCCTGCACCTCCACTGTCGGACCCAGTCCGACGACCTTCGGACCCAGTCCGATGGAGCATACTGTTCACTTTTTCTACACGCAGTGGCTCTGTCGGACCCAGTCCGACGGCGTCGGACCCGGTCCGATGGCTGGATCGCGGCCCCTTTATTCTGAACCGTACCTCTCTGTCTTCCTCTCTCTCCCTTTTTGCCTCTCTTCTCTCTCTCTCTCACCCCAGGCCGCCGCCTCTCCCTTCCTTCGCCGGCGCGGCTTCTCCGGCGATCTCCGGCGACCTTCGTCTCCACCATCGGCCTCCCCTCGCCCTCCTCTTCTATTCCCACCGCGAGGATCCTCGAGAGATGTCTCGATCTGTGCGTGGTTTCTCTCTCAAGCTCCTCTCCTCTTCCGTACCGGAAGAGGCCTTGGAGACTCATCCGCATGCACGGCGGGGTTGGCCTTCGACTAGGATTCTGTAAGCCGCCTTGAAAGGTCTCGATTCTCTTCTTTTCTTTTCGTTTCCTAGTGCTAGGTTTTCAATCGATTTTTCCCGCGCTCGTGTATTAGGCCTTGTGGAGTGGTTGGAGAACTTGGGTAATTAAGGTCACTGGAGCGACAAGATGTCTCGGCGTCTGAGAAATTTGGGGAGATCAATTGCAAGAGCAATGGGTACAGGGGGCAGTGACAGTCAGGGCGGCAGAGGCGACCGTGATGACACTACTTCCGTGGGCAGTTGTGCACCTCCTCGCACTAGGAGGGGCACCCAGCAGCAGCGACAGCAACGGCGTGATGCCGTGGATTGGACTCAGCGGCTTGCAGGGGAGTCTTTTGTGACAATAGATGATGAAAGTGACGAGGATTATGTCGATGAAGCCGAACAGGAGGACATCAATGCATCTGAGTCTTTGATCCCTGAGGATGAACCCGTGGATGATAATGTACTTCTCCTGAGTATGATCGGACCCAGTCCGACCACCACTGGACCCGGTCCGATGGGCTGGCTGGCCAGGCAGTTCTTAGCCTCTCTATTGGACCCAGTCCGATGGTCATCGGACCCGGTCCGATAAACACAGTCCTGTTTTGGCTAAGTACTCATCTGCATCGCTACTGTCGGACCCAGTCCGACCGAGTGTACTGTTCGCAGTTCTGCACGCAGATGGCTCTGTCGGACCCGGTCTGATGACTGGATCGCGGTCCAATTTTCTGAACCGTACCTCTCTGTCTTTCCTCTCTCTCCCCTTGTCTCTCTCCCTCATCCCAGGCCGCCGCCCCTCCTTCTCTTCGTTGGCACGGCCTCTCCGGCGAACTCCGGCGATCATGCCCTCCATTTTCAGCCTCCCCTCGTCTTCCTCTTCAATTCCCACCGCGGGGATCCTCGAGAGACGGCTCGATCTGTGCGTGGTCCTCCTCTCAAGCTCCTCTCCTCTTCCCTACCGGAAGAGGCCTAGAGGACTCCTCTGCACGCACGGCGGGGTTGGTTTCCATCTAGGGATCGGTAAGTCGCGTTGTAAGGTTCTCGATTCACTTCTTCTCATTCATTTCCTAAGTGCTAGGATTTGAATCGTGTTTTCCCGCGCTCGTGTATTAGGCTTTGTGGAGTGGTCGGAGTGGAACGATGTCTCGGCGTCTCAGAAATTTGGGCAAGTCAATTGCAAGGGCAGTGGGCGCCGGGGGTAGTAGTGGTCAAGGCGGCAAAGGTGATCGAGGTTCACATGATGACACTGCGTCTGTTGGCAGTTTTGCACCTCCTCGCACTAGGAGGGCACCCAGCAGCAGCGACAACGACAGCGTGATGAAGTTGATTGGACTCAGTGGCTTGCGGGGGAGTCCTTCGTGACCATTGATGATGACAGCTATAAGGACTACGTAGATGAGGCTCAACAGGAGGACACCACTGCATCTGAGACTTTGATCCCTGAGGATGAGCCTGTCGACGACAATGTGCTTCTCCTAAGCATGGAAGTGTTGAGAAGAAAGCGGGCCGTTCTACATGATAGGTGGTTCCCTGAGAATAGAGAGGATACAAATGACTTTCGTTTCCATACCAAGTTTCAGAAACAGCTCCTTTTGTGTTTCTCTAGATAGCAGAAGAGCTCGAGGGACCCACATTATATCGATTGGCATGAGATCACCGCATTCATGGGGCCCAGCATATACAATTATTTCAATA
This sequence comes from Raddia distichophylla, assembly GCA_005191435.1. Taxonomy (NCBI): domain Eukaryota; kingdom Viridiplantae; phylum Streptophyta; class Magnoliopsida; order Poales; family Poaceae; genus Raddia; species Raddia distichophylla. The sequence continues at coordinate 5,577 of SPJY01012718.1, forward strand.
CAACTCCTGGTCTGGCAGATCTTTTATCCAATGCTCACCTGACATGGGGGGATGAGAGACACTGTGAGTTCTTTGCTACCATGTTGCCCGCTAATGATCAATCAGAGTTCGGTTATTATCATTCCATCGACGGCAGGATTCACGGTCTGTCTTTTGCTGAGATGAATTACGCACTTGGCATCCCTAACTCTGGCGATGATCTGCATGGTTTATCCTTTGACACTGGGATGTGGTCGGCTAGATATCCACCAGAGGAGGACATTCGTTTTATGTACTTGGACCCAGAGGCCGACGACTACAGTGTTGAGAAGTCAAATCAGTTGAGGGCAGACCCGGCATTGATGCATGTCCTTCTCAGGCGCACACTCTTTGTGCGAGGTGGAAACAGAGATCGGATTCCCCCTATTATCAGTTGGTTTATGCTATATGTTTTCCGGAGGAGTTTGATCAATATAGGTGCAACACTATTTGGAGAGATTGATGATGCCATCTATAGGGAAGTTGCCAGACCATTGCCACTTGGACCATATATTGGACTTCTGCTTTCCAAAACTGGCAGAGTACCCGAGGAAGAAATTGGTCAATGGAATATGAAGATCAGAAAACATCAGATGAAGCAATTTCTGTCCGCTCTTGTCAGTAGGCCAAAGGTAGGTGGGCCTGGCGATGCTCCTCCTCCGGGTCTCGCTCCAGCACCGGCACCTGCATATGTACCTCCTCCTGCTCCTTCTGCCTCAGGTGCTCATATGGGAGGCCATGGCTACCCTGCTGCTCCTTCCCCGTGGTTTGATCTAAGCCCCCTGCTACATGAAGTGCAAGCCCTTCGAGCTGATCAAAGCACCTATCAGAGAAAAATGAGAGCTGACATGAATGCATTCAGGATTGATATCACAGCAGATCTAGCTGCCAGTCGACAACAATTGGACACCATGGTTGATCAGCAGACCTATCTGCAGGAAGAGTTAGGAGTGATGAAGTCTGCGATGATGTACATAGGCACTCACTTTATGCCCTATACTCCAGAGACAAATCCTTACAATTGGTACACTGATGCTCAGAGTGATTATCAAGAGTATATGAGAGAGTCTCAGCAGGTTCCTCAGCCAGGTTTTGTTCCAGCCTCAGCTTCAGCTCCTCCTGTCGGTGGTTCTCCATCCCGCTCTACTAGATCAAAATCCAAAAGAGCGCGCTCCTCTCCTTCTAGCAGTCTGGGTGGACATAGCGGCCATGGTGGCGAGCGTGAAGATTAGGGTGCTTTTCCCTATGTGTCACTTGTTGACAAAGGGGGAGAAGAATAGAGCTAAGTCGTGGTGGTTGCTTAGTGGTAAGAATAGAGCTAAGTCGTGGTGGTTGCTCAGTGGTCGTGTTGGTTGGTTCTAGTATGAATTATATTTTGTGTTGGCTTGTATCTTTGGTTATGCATGAACTTAGGGGAGTTTTCTTTCTTTGTGCACTAATTTGTCGAGCTGTGGTTTCTTTTAAACCTTAATATTGTATTTGTGCTCTCCATTGTATCTATGTGCTTTGTATCTCTTGTTCCTTCATTTTTGCACTAACCCTTTTGCAGCTCAAAAATATAAGATCTCTATTTTGTCGTCAAGTACCACAAAGGAGGAGATTGTGAGCATCATTGAGCCCTAATTCTTTTAGTAGCATTGATGACGTATGCTTTTGCGCTAGGGAGTTCTTGGACCTTCCACGGAACCCTAGCGAGGCTTCGGCGATCATTTGAGCTGCTTTAAGATAATCTAAGCATGACCGAACGAGTGAAGAGGTCATGTGTAGGTTTAGGAGTAGCTAGGTTTTATTTTCGTCGCCCATGCTACAAGAGGGGTCTAATTGTTTCGATCGTGCCGAGTCTCTCCTTGTCTTAGCCCTCAAGCCATCCACAAATAGTTAGAGATCCCAACGCGTTAAAAATCATTTGAGCCGGGTCTTTTCAGTGCTCATCGGACCGGGTCCGACCGCCATCGGACTGGGTCTGCAAGCCCAAACCCTAGAATCTCTTTTCTGTTGCTGGTCGGACTGAGTCCGGCGCTGTCGGACCAGGTCCGACCGTCTCCGGACCGAGTCCGACAGTGCCATGCTCCAGCACCTAAAGCTCCATCGGACCGGGTACGATGGTACTTATGTCAGCCGTTCTGAGGCATGGTTGCAGCCATCGGACCGGGTCCGACGGGTACTGTAACGGCTAGTTTTTGGAGTCTTCCCGAGCTCCAACGACTAGTTCCTCTCCGAGGGGTATAAATTGATTTTGGTAGGCAGCCATTTATGAGGTTTGATGCTCCACTTCACCTATAGCCAACATCTACTCATCTTAGGGGTGTTCTAGAGCCATTCCTCCACCATTTCATCAACCACCTACCTTCCCCAAAACCGAGTTTTATGGAAGTCCTTCGATTTGGCATGATTGAGGCGATTCGGGCTTATTACTCTTGAAGACGGTGTTCTTCTTGGAGGAGTGGGCTTGGGAGTAGGCCTTGGCGTGTGGCTACTCTTGAGTTGGTGTGAAGGTGACGGAGTCCACCTCGCCGGAGTGGCGAGTGGCTCAAGAGGGAGCCGGTCCTTGTGCGCAAGGGCTAGCCTCAACGGAGAGTAGGAGTGGTGACTCCGAATTTCGGTGAAACAAATACCGTGTCACCTCTCTTGTCTCATTTACTTCCGCATTTACTTCTTGCATGAATTGTTATAAATTGCTTGATTGATTTGGTGAGATGAAATAGATTGCTAGTGTGTGCCGTTTAATTTGCTTTCGCTTAATAGGGCACTAGTTTCTAGAATTGGGTCACTCTTAATCCTTGTTGCTTAATCAAGTATAACCCAAATAAATTAAAAATTGCCTATTCACCCCCTCTAAGCCTTAGAGTTCTTTTCAAAGGAAAAACAGAACGGTGCTCCAGGCTCTCACCTACAACAACTGGATCGCGGACCTGCGCCAAAACTTCACCCTGCTCATGATCCCGGAATTGATTGCCATACTTGTCGGCCTCGCTTAGACAAACCTTACAGCGGGAGATCCTTATCAGTTAACTTGGCGTCTAACGGTGAACGGGGAGTTCTCCGTCAAATCGGCCTATCTTCTGCAGTTCGAGGGCCGTATCGCCAACCCAACATGGAAGAGGCTGTGGAAGACCTGGGGCCCTTCAAAGTGCAGATTCTTCCTTTGGCAAGTGCTACACAAGCGCATCATGACGGCTGACGCCCTGCTTCGCCATCAGATACCAAATGACTACTTCTGTCCTCTCTGTAGGCGCAACTTCGAAACTTCAGAGCATCTCTTCCTACAGTGCGTTTTTAGCATTACAATATGGTAAAGACTAGCTGTGCTGCTGGACTTCCCGTAAATCAACCCAACCTGCTGGATACAGACCGATTGCTTCTGGAGTTGGTGGACCAACATAGTCAACGGACCGGGTGATCCTCGCGCAGTCTCCTCGGTCATTGTTGCCATAATTTGGCACCTCTGGATTGAACGCAACAACCAGCTCTTTCGTCAGGTCGACCGGCCGAGCGCAGTTTTCCTGATCTTTTTGATTGATGAGCTGTGGCTTTGGGCTGCATCAGGAGCCAATTTTGTAATTAGTTAACTTAGTCCCCTTGGCCCACGGGGGGAGGGGCCTTTTCTCTCCCCTCACCCTGTACTTCCTCTCTTTTGATCAATACAAGGCAGCTCTCCTGCCCATTGTTCAAAAAACAAAACCTATGTCACCTCAGCTCAAATCAAATAGTGTCGATCGATGGAAAGGAAATGGGGATATTTATTACCGTCGAATTCATCGTCGCCACACGTAGAGCCTTCGATTTTCCCGTTTCTACTTCGCCCAAGTCCCTGCGCAGATTTATTACGTATGCCTAGCTACTCTGTGCAATATCATGTTTTCTTTGGAGGTGATTCTCATATACATTGCTCCCTACGTTGTTTTACGCATCCCAGGAGTTAAATTTTGTAATTTTTGACCAATAATATATATAATCATATATAATTTTTGTGATAAAAAAGGTACTCTTAGATTCGTATTTGAAAGTTTTTATAATGATTATAATTTTGTTTCTACAAATTACGTTGGATAAAAGAAATAAAGGGTCAAAGTATTGTTTAAGAGACCGTACCGAATCAAACTGTACTTTATAAAAAACAACCGAAGGAGTAATATTTTTCAATCGAACAGACAAAAGCGCCGCCATTTCATTAAAAGAGAAAGAAAAAAAAGAGTACACTCAGGTGCTAAGCTACGTGGGTGAAAGTAGAGACCGATGCACTAACCCTACCTGGTCACATCCTCTTGGATCTTGCGAACAAGCTCCAGGGACGAGAGGCTATAACGACGAAAGATACACCATTCCTCTTGTTTCTGATGTTATAGACAGTGCATTTGATTAGGCCATTAAAGCTTCGTTCAAAGCTTCGTTCATCCAATCATCCACCTTCGGTTGTGCTTTTGCAGACTTTGCTCACCGGTCCTTAAAGTGAGAGTGGTGCTACAATGGATCATTGCTTGGAAGGGGTCTGGGGTTGGGACTTGGGAGTCATGGAGGGATCGACGAGTGAGGCAACCCTTTCCTCGTAAGGATATCTATGGTGTGGGTTCTGTCATGCCCTCACGACTAAGCGAAATATTTGCACCATGACTCAGCTTAACCTTTCCAAACGGAGGAGGCTAGGACGAAGGCGACACATTTTTGGATCCGAATATTGTAGGCTGAATCTAGATTGACTCCATGAAAAAATTGTGCGTTTATTATTTTTCACATGCATAAACTATTTTTAAGGTGTTGTATACATGTATGCTTAGGCGGAGCTACATATCAAAGGGGAGGAGGGGTGGGGGCACGAGCACCACCAAGATCTTAGAAATTAGGCTATATGTTGCAATAAGTGCACCTCATGAACCTAATAACTGTGCACTTAGTAGGACAATCCAACATATGAGTGAATTCTGATATTTTTTTGTTCTAGCTCCGTCCCATGTATGCCGCGTGCATATCCTCCGGTCTATCATATTGCTGGGTTTTTATTAAATCCAACATATGAGTGACTTCTGATATTTTTTTGTTCTAGCTCCGCCCCATGTATGCCGCGTGCATATCCTCTGGTCTATCATATTGCTGGGTTTTTGTTAAAAAAAACATGTTGCACATCCTGAAGAACAATTTATATGACGATTCTTCGTTTTCTACCACAACAAGCATTAAAAATAGAATTATGTATAGGTAAAAGGTAGTGTTCTTTATCTAAAAAGGCAAAAATGTTTGAATTATTCCATCAGCAGCTTACGGCCCTCGCGTCGCTCTCTGGGCAGCTCTAGGGCGACGCCGTGCCCCAGCCAAACCCATCCTAAACCCTAGCGCCGCCGCCGGTGGCGGCCGGCCGGCGGCGGCAACGGGCCCCTGCTCCTCGGTCTCCTCCTCCCCAACTCCTCGGTCTCCTCCTCCTCGCCCGGCGACGGAGCTCGCGCCTGCTCGGCGAGCGGCCGCCTAGTTCCAGTGGCGGGCGTGTGATCTGGCGAGCTCTCAGCGGCAGCTCCCTCTCCGGCGCCGTCCCTTCCTCCCTCGCCAGTGCGGCGGCGGCCTCCGCACCCGCTGCAACGGCTAGATGCGGTGGCGGCCTACGCGCAAGGGCGGCTCTAGCGGTGGCCTCGGCGCCCTCGGTGGGCAGCGGCTTCCCCGGCGACCCCACCGTGCCCTGTTGTTGCTCGCTCCGTGGGACGGCGGTCCCCGCGCCGCCAAGCTCGGCGGCTAGCGGCCAGTGCTGCAAGCTGGTTGTTGGCGTCGCCCCGATGTTCCCTGGAGTCGGCGGCAGCCCGCCCAAATCTTCGTGGCGCTCAGATCTGGCGTCAGCTTGCCATATCCGGAGTCTCCTCTCACCGATCTAGCATTAGATCGCTTGAGGCTCCTGGTGGTGTGGGTGGATCACTGGCTTTCCGTCATCGCGACTCGACCCCCTGTTCCTGTTCCAATTCTCCTGCGTCCTTGTGCCAGATCTGGCAGGGCCGCACCAACCCCCGTCTCGCTGGCCCCTTGCAAGGGCGTGGTTTCGTTCCCCTTCACCTGTCTCCCGTCCTCTCGTCGCGCGTTGTCCCTCGCTAGACACGTGGCTTCCCGTCTTCTTCGTCCCTACCTTTGCACGCAGTGGTGGAGCTCGGTACCGGCTTTCTCTCTTTCTTCTTTCTTCCCTCCCTCCCTCCGGACCCGTCTTGGCGGAGACCATCCGAGGGGACCGCTTTGTATCGGGCCAGATCTGATGGCAGGAGGCCCGATTCTGGCGATGTGTTTGGCCGGAGCGGTCGGAGCGGGTGTGCTCCAGGGGCGTGGGTCCGGCGGCCTCATAGCTTGGCGAAGCTCGGCACCGGCTTCTTCTCCTTCTTCCCCTCCCCTGAGCCCATCTCGGTGGAGGCCGCTTGGGGGGCCTATTTCGGTAGCTGATCAGAGCAGACGGAGCAGGTGGGGTCTAGGGGCGTGTGTTCGGCGATTCATCGGCTCCTCCTGTGGTGGGGTGGTCGGCCGTCGCCCGTCCTTCGGCAGCGGGGCAATCCCTGTCTCTAGCCTGGTCTCATCCTCGCCTCCTTGCCCTCCCCTCCCTACGAGGTGCTCGGTGGTGCAGGTTGACGTTTATCAGGGTTAGTGGTGGGTTTGGCTTGCGCTGCCTGAGTGGCGTGGCGTCTGGTTTTCTTCGCTTCCCGTGTGCGGGCCACCAGGAGTGGTGGCCCCTTTTCGACGATGTTGGCTGGTGACCTTTCTCTGGCAACGTCCCCGTTCTCTGCTTCTTGACTCGGTCCCGTCCCCGCCATTTTTTCCCTCCCTTTCTCCGAGGTGTCAGATGGCGTGGACGGCTTCTTCCGCGTCGGGGTGGCGGCGTTCGTGCTCGCTCACCGGCTCGATTATCCTGTGCTTTCAACTTTCGGCGGCCTTTGCCTTTGCGCTAGTAGGGAAGGTCTTGGGCGAAAGCCCCTGCCCTTTCGGGCTGGTGATGGCGTCACCTTTGGTGTTGTTACCTCGTTGGAGGCATCACCCTTCGGACCTTGCCATGCTCCGGATGAAATTCCCCAACGGTTTTGCGATGGCGGCGGGTCTTTCCTGTCGCTACCTTGTTGGAGGTGTCGTGCTCGCCGTTCGTGCGCTTTGGGTTTCCGTCGGTTCTATTGCTTTAAGGAGTCGCTTGTCGTTGTGTGAGTGTTGGTGGTGTTTTCCCCTTTTCGCTCTCCTATATCTCTATCTCTTGTTCGGCCTTTGCCCTAGGTTTCGCGGTGGGGCTGCTTTCCATCCTCCTCTGTAGGTGGTTTTCTCGGCGGTGGCCGGAGGTGTGTCTGGCTTTAGCCAGGGTTGCAGCGGAACGTTGTGGTTATACCCCGTGCTTGCACGGGCTTTTTATTTTTGTTTTCTTCTACTGATTAATGAAACAGGACGGCAGTTCTCCTGCCCCTCTTTCAAAAAAAAAAAAGAAGGCAAAAAGATGGTACTATGTCAAACAATTTTTGTTGAAAAAATAGATCAGGCGCATGGATGTGAAATTGTTGGTCATTAAAAAAACCATCAGAGGTGAATCTCTCAGGCTTTGTAATTTTGCGCCAGATGTCTTCTTTAGCCCAACACTTTTCTAGAACTCTATGTTCTTACTTTTAAATAGATAACAGTTCTGTTCTCTGCTTAAGAATAAAAATACATTCCTCCAAAGATTAATCGAGGATTAATCATGGTGAAGATAACAAAACCCAGCAGCCTGCTGCCTCTTCTTCTTTTTGAGCAAAAGCAACCTCTTCTTGAAAAATACAGAAGACCTTGATTGTGACATCAAGTACCAAAACTTCAGCAATGCATTAGATACCTGATACCTCTCATTGACATTGCAGTTGGAATCCCTTCTATTTTGAATTATCCACAACAAGAGGCGCATGCTAAAAGAGGCAACATGACATGAGGAAGACTAACTGAAAACCACAAGCTCTATAGTTTACTTACTCTGATTGAATACTTACATTATGTGACTTAAACAAAGGGTTTTTATCCATAAATGACAAAAAAAACCCGAGGTAAGTTAAGCTTTGGTGAGCTTCCAAACCACCAGAGCATG
>SPJY01012726.1:0-16241 GCA_005191435.1 Raddia distichophylla
CTTCTAAATAAATTTTAAAGTTAATAAGTGTAACCTTAGGTATGGCACGAGGTTGGACCTTATTCAGTGCATTGCAAAGAACAATGCCATTTCTCATTCAAAGTTGGAATTCCTCCTCAGAGGGCTCATTTGGCAGGTCCCTTGCACACACAACCCCAACCATTCTTCGCAACCAACTGGCCGCATCAAACCGTCTTATTGCTACATTTGTCAAGCCCAATAAATCATAAGTTCAGATTTTGTAGACACATACTGTCGGGGTTCGGGGTTCAGATTATGTAGTCCTAAAAACCAAGCTCAGAGCCTTTTAAATATTACTATATAGTTACATGGTGTTATGATTAACTCATAATCTACATTTTAGTTTTATGCCGGAAAAAGAGATGCACAAAAGACACAGCCATGAAATCGATGAATAAAGCAGTGATCCCACAAGTATATGCTCAACGCAAGTTCAAACTCAAACAAATACTGCTAAAAAAGTTTTAGCTATTACGATCCCACACATTGATGAACCAAATCACACCAACAAAGCTGCATTAAACTGCATCTGATTCTGATCACTCGCACGCCTTGCCAGGATCAAAGTTGGAACTGAAACGTGAAAATTAACCAACCACAATGCCAGCATGAGAGTTCATCCATCCGATCACTCAACTGCCAAGCCTAAATCTCTCGAATATTCAACTAAAATGACCAAGCAATATCAGTATCGTATTATGCCCTCGCCATCACCCTTCATTGACATTTTGGGCACGATCTGCGCAGTGGCCAAGAACTCACCGTCCTCATCGGCCTTGCGGGAGGCCATGTCGATGTCCGTCGTCCTCCCGTATTTCCGCAGCGTATCCCCCGCGACCGTCGGGACCCTCTCCTCCTCCGCAACCGTGGCCGCCATATCAGGCGACGGATCTTGTCCGGCCAGGCCCGCAGGCCAAGAACTCACCGTCCTCATCAGCCTTGCGGGAGGCCATGTCGATGTCTGTCGTCCTCCCGTATTTCCGCAGCGTATCCCCCGCGACCGTCGGGACCCTCTCCTCCTCCGCAGCCGTGGCCGCCATATCAAGCGACGGATCTTGTCCGGCCAGGACCGCATCCACCGGATCTGGCCGGCCTGGCCTGCCGTGGCCGTACCTGGTGACCACACAACAAGGATGGGTGGTGCACCGGCGGGCGAAGGGCGTGGCGAGGTGCGGAGCGGAGCGGGCGGAGATCAGGGGGGAGGCCGAACCGACATGCGACGGCGGCGGGAGGAGGAAGATACGGCGCCGGTCAGAGGAAGCAGAGTCGATGCCGGTGGGAAGAGGAGCCACCGCAGCGGGCGCAGGTAAGCGGGAACGGGAAGAGGGTGGTGGCGGCCGGATTGGGAGGAGGAAGAGAGGAGGCGGCGACCCGGCGCATCGGGGAGCTGCATCAGCTGGGCACGGCGTGATGGCGTGGGGGCACGAGCGAGGGGCAAAAAGGAGGAGGAGTGAGGAATGGGAACGTGGTTTCGGGGCGGGCCGAGGGTTGCGTTCGATGGGTGGCACCGGCGGGTAATTTTCATGCAACAGCGGGTGCATCTACAAAGGCCAAAAGGACTATATTGCACTACGTGGGAAAATGAAAGGACACAGACGAATGGCTCGAAGCAAAAATTAGAACTGGACGGGGACCTCAGCAATAAATGCAAACATCGGAGGGGTTTTTTGCAAAGCCCTCAGGGTTGTAGGGGCAGTACGTGGCATCCTGAGAAAATGACACGCGGGCGGTGAGGGTGAAGGGAGACCCCACGTGGGCAGGGCTGGACAGCGCCGCCCGTCCTGGGGGTTAGGCGAGGGCAGGTGGCGCGTCTGGGCCGTTGGTAGGGCCGATCCGACGGTCAGAGAAAATTGGATGACATGGCTGCTGCAAACGTGCGGCAATATGGCGAGCTGCGAGCTATAGAGCGTTTTGAAATGGCATGGGAAAGTTTTTTGTTAGCGGTATTGGATTACTTGCTGCATAATCAAAGACAATTTCAGGTCTTTAGTTTTATGTTAGTAGAGTCTATAGGAAAACAGAATGAGACTCCATGTAGTCAGTGTTTCATGCTTTGTTGTCGTTAGATTCATCCAAGATTAGTGTTTATCAAGTAGATACATGCACAACGACATTGTCGTTTGGCATACAAAGGTGTGAATGCAATAACTGCACAATTAACTGTTTTCGAACCAGTTACGGAGCACAGATTCCATGGAGTCCCAAATTTATATATCAATAATTTTTTTTGATATTTTGTAAGGGTTTACTAAAGTCGATCGTTGCCTAGGGTATACTTTTTTTTACATTTTCTATATTTTGGTTATTAGATAATAGCTCTCTTTAATTTACAGTTTTGGTTTGGTATAAAAGATGGATGCATCTGCTCACCAATGATAAATTAGCGAGAACCGTTGAGAAACTCTTCATGCAGAGTGAATACATGGCTTTCCCCATAAGTAGAGTAAATTGAACATGTATTATTGTTCTTTCACATTTGCTTATCTTAGCCTTTTTTCTACTGTTTAGGCCTTGTTTGTTTCAGATTAAATTAAATTAAATGAAATGAAAGTTTGTTGTTTTTGTATAAGTCAAATGGTGTAATATTTTGTAGTCATTTTTGTGGGATTTTTAAATAGTTCTTATAAGAGTTTGTAAAATAATTTTTTTTATAATTTTTGAATTCTTTAAAATGTCTTTTGAGAGAGTCACAAATTTGTTACAGTAAAACTCAACTCAAGGCCTAAGACAAGAGTCCACGACCCTTCGGTTTCCTAACAAAATAACTTGCAATTGCGTGCGACCAAGCATCCTAGGACCATCTTCCATCATTTTGTTATTTATTCAATTCCCTTCCTTATTTTTTCCTTTATTCCCTACCATCTCCAATAGGGATGACAATCGGATCGGGTACCTCCGGGTACACCCTCCTCATACTTGAACCTGAAATATTTCATGTATATAAACCCACGTACATACCCGCACCCGATAGGTAGTCGAACCTGAAATATATAATAAACTCATATATCAATATTGAATACAATATATATGACATTAATCAATTCAACTCTAGCCTTTATACTTATATTTATTAATACGTTGAACATATAAACTTATATTTATACTTTAGCCTTTCATTAATACATATTTATCAATACGATTTACCCTCTGTAGGCACCTGCGTTCGCTCGCTCGCGCAGGTGACCTTTCGCACCCATGCGCCCGCCGCCGATGTCTCCAGCTGCTGCGCCACCGACGCCGCCGCTCACCGCAGCTGATGTCGCCAGCTGTTGTGCCGACGACGCCGCTGCTAGCCGCCCTCCTCTTCCTCGGCAAACGCAGCGCCGTGCGGTTGAGGGCTCACGAATGCCGGGCCGCCCTGCTCGAGGGCGCCGCCGTCGCTTGCTCCCATGGCCCGCCTTTCTCCCCGTCGATCTGCTGTTCTTTACCCCTCTGATTTGCTCGAGCGGCAGTTTACATAGTTTTTTTTCACTTTTTTATATAGTTTTTTCAGTATTTCCATATAGTGAAATTTCTGTACAACCGTACTAAAAAAAAATCGCCTGCACTAAATGCAAAACGCAGGCGCCTGTGTTTTAGTAGGTCCCTTATTAATAACACATGGTGACATGCTATATTTTATTTAATTTTATTATTCCTTTTGGATACCCTAGGGGTATCCATGGGCACAAAAATAAACCCGAACCCAAACCCAAAACCCGAAAACTATACCCGAACCTGAAATATTTCATTGGTATAAATCCACACTCATACCCAAACCCATCGGATCGGATACCCGTGGGTATCCGAACCCATGGGTAAAATTGCCATCCCTAATCTCCAACATCCATTCAAAAGAATTCATGGAGAGAACAGAGTGAAAATTCATTTAGAGTGCATGAAGAAATTTTTCCTGAAGAGATGGCCCGAAGAAATATTACTAAATGCAAAACGCAGGCGCCTGCGTTCTAGTAGGTCCCTTATTAATAACAACATGGTGACATGCTATATTTTATTTAATTTTATTATTCTTTTTGGATACCCTAGGGATATCCATGGCGCAAAAATAAACCCAAACCGGAACCCAAAACCCGAAAACTATACCCGAACCCGAAATATTTCATGGGTATAAATCCACACCCATACCCAAACCCATTGGGTCGGATACCCGTGGGTATCCGAACCCATGGGTAAAATTGCCATCCCTAATCTCCAACATCCATTCAAAAGAATTCATGGAGAGAACAGAGTGAAAATTCATTTAGAGTGCATGAAGAAATTTTTCCTGAAGAGATGGCCCGAAGAAATATTGTCGAACATGATATAACTGCAAACCATGCCCGCACATGCACGGCATGGGCGCATGCCGGGCATGCCGGCATGGCATTTCGTTCATGACATGTAGCAGCACCCAAGTATGTGTCTATCATTATAAAAGTTTCAAAAAAACTTTGCTTGGCTCAAATTCGGTGATTTTTGTTGCAAATTTAGCAAAATGAGCAAGATAACAATGTGATTCAAATAAAGTACAGCTGTACAAATAAGTAAGCCAATAATACTATAAATCATGTATTCTCCAGATATGACAAGACAGACATATAAATACATGATCAACTCAAATACCATTGCTGCCATAAAGTTAAACCCAGCAACAAAACTCAAGGTTTGTCTTTTATTAGTGCTCTCAGATTGCAAACTGGGGTTGCTAAAGATTTAGCCGTCCAACTACAGTTTGGACAATATATCACTGGTTATTAATTCTGTAAATCAGGTTTAAACCCTAGAGCAGCACTGTTCATGCACCAAATTGGATAAACCAATAATCAATATGTACCCTTTTCTCCTCTCGTGGTGGGCCAAAGACACCGGCCCAAAAGGGCAAAAGCCCAACAATTTTTTAGTCGACGATTTAATAGACTAGGTCGATCATGAAAATTTTCATCCTCCATAACTTTAGCTCTAATTCACTTCTAAAGGATAAATAACAGATTTCTCCTCATTACCTAAAATATTGGTAAATCCCTTTTTAAACCATCATAGGGACCTCAAAGATGATGAACTAATTAAAGACACCCTTTATAGCACACCACTATCGGACACACCGATAGCTACATGTCAGATATATCGCAAAAAAAATAGTACATATTGATGCTTTGGCGACAACCTAAACTGCCTAGAAGCCCAAACTATACCAATAATGATCCGTTACCTACTGTGAAAGAGAGAGATAGAGTTCTTGCAAGCCAAAAAGCCAAGGATGTAGGTTTCATTGCTTCTGATTCCTCCCAGTCCTACCGTCCTAGTGGCAATAGTTGGTTGGTACATCTTGGTTGCATCCAGAGCAAAACCCCAAATCAACTCGCAATTCGCACGCACGCATGCATGCTAACTAGGCTGATCATCTCTCACGCATCACTTCTCCCGTCTCCCCTTCAGTTGGCCGAGGCTGTTTATAACAAGAGCAGTGGAAAATTAATGCCATTGATTTGCAGCGCTGGAACTTTGCAACTACCATGGAGCGACTTATTTCATTGCACTGTTGACGTGGGGACCGGATATCATAATATCAGTGGCTCGCAGTTTACTGAATTGTACAACGTTTTTTTTTGGACAGATTTGCTGAAGTTCCTTTAATTAGCAGCACTTTAATTTATCTGTCATGTTGTGCAGCTTGATCGTTATATAATTATGTTGGAACTCATGGTGAGAATATATCTAGTCTAAACCAGGGACCGTCACATTGGGTGATCAAAACTATCTAGTGTGAACATGTGAAGGCTTGTTCTTCATGTAGAATTACTCTGAACAGACCAGCTTGCCGACTGGTACTTGTTTAATTTGCTCGATCGAGTGGCTGCGTCGAACACGCTTACGTAATCTCTTTAGTAGGACTGGAAGATTAATTGTACTAGATTTTTGTTGAATATAAAGGCGTAATTTCTTTAATTTCACCATCTCCATGGTCATCTACCTACGCCAAATGTAGCCTTGTTAATGGACGGCTTTACTTCGTCTAAAAAGAAATCAGCAGTTACCCCTGATTTTTTAATTGCGTGGCGCTTGTTTTAGCTGAAATTTTGGTTCCTGTTGCAATTTTAAACCTTGGGCATATGTTTTTTCTACATTTCTGTTACCTATAAATGGCTATGAACAATGTGGATTTGTAGCCAGTGGTTGTGCTTGGTTTAATGTTACTCTAGTTGGATAAAAGGTGACTGGAGAATTATTTTGTTCTGGTGGCTGGCGATGAGCACCATCGATCATCAGTTATGACATGATATCGTGTAGGTACACCTAAGATTTCAGATTGGACCAGCATGGTTCATCCAAAATATTTCAAGATATAGCTGTGCAAGTCATGATATTCTAGCACAAGTTGCAACGTTATCATGTGAAAGATATTTTGGTCAGCGGCATTGGAATTGTTTGCAGCATCCTAAGTTACTTGTGTTTATAGGAAGAAATTGGGGAAGGCAGAAACACATTTGCAATGGGTTAGATGTTGATTTCAGTCATCTAACACATGTTGATTCCATGTGCATTTTTTGTATAATTATACTAGTTTTTAGTCTTATGTTAGTAGAGCTCACATAGATATGATTAGTTTTTAGGTTATTTTTATGGGTTCACAAATTAATTGATGTACAGGGATAGCCGGTTTGTTTACTGTAACTTGGGTCATAAAGTTAAACCCTTTGTGTAGGTTATATTTTTTTTCATTTTTTCTGTAGAGGTTAACTTAAATTAAATGCATGGGGTGTGACGGTGCCGAACTAAACTATAAACATGGATGCACATGCACTCTGCTAATCACTAATAAAAAATTAGTGAGAACTTGCAACTAGATCTGACCAATCAAGAATTACAAGCCTGTACATGCATGGCAGCACAGGCAACATTTCGTCCATGGCAAACAACAACAGCTACGCCAAGTGCAAAAAAACGTCTAGTAGACTGATATTTGAGTAGTTTCCGGTTAACTGTTAAGTAGCTTTGCAAAGATCAGCCATGGGATTTTCGTCGGCTGTGGCTTCAGGCCTTCGTAAACTGCACATCAAACTGAAGGGCAATTTCCTGATTCCACCCAGTCCTAGTGAAAATGGTTGGTTGCTAGTTGCTACATTCCGGGCTGTGGTTTCAGGCCTTCGTGAGCAGAATGGTAAACTGAAGGGCAATTTCCTGATTCCACTAGTCCTAGTGAAAATGGTTGGTTGCTAGTTGCTAGATTCCGGGCTGTGGTTTCAGTCCTTCGTGCGTAGAATGGTAAACTGAAGGGCAATTTCCTGATTCCACCCAGCCCTAGTAAAAATGGTTGGTGCTAGTTGCTACATTCCGGTGGCTTTCTAGCCTCCAGGCGAAACCTCAAATCAACTCGATGTATCTCACGTCTCCCCCTCAAAGTTGACCGCTTTCTCTGAAATCTAAAGGGCAGGCATGACATCAGGATGAGTAACTCTGCCCTTTTATAGGACAAGAGCAGATTGAGATGCCATTGATCTGTGATGCTCCACATCAATGGCATCTCCATAACATGGATCATGGACGGCTTATTTAACCATACGAACGTTGAGGGGACTGGGAGCAATAAATAAGCTTATTGAATCGCACATGTACTGAAGTATAACAATGTTTTACACGAATTTGTTGCCGAAGACTTTCTTGTTTAGACGGTTGTTCATCTGATATTTGTGTAGGTCGTTATATTATCTTGAAACTCACGATGAGGAGATAAGTCTTTGTTCCCCTCAACCTATCTTATCTGACTTATCTACTAATTTTATCTATTGATTTGACTTATCTCTTTGAGATAGCCTCGAGAATCTGATTCACTTCGTTCAACTTGTGTTTTAAAGCTTTAATTAGACAAGTCTTTGAGATAGAAAAAATCGATTTCAAAATTTTATTTTTAAAATTTAAACAAAGATAAATAAATAGATAGATAAGGCAAATAAGTAAGATAAGCTGGCAAAAACAAACCCTAAATAAAGATCTGCCACATTATGTGATCAAATTACTCCCTCCGTTCCAAAATATAAGGCCTATAAGTTTTTTTTTTAACACGGTATGTATAACTTTGACCATTATTTTCTTATAATATATTATCAATAACTATAAGATTAACATCATATGAAAGTACTTTTAAATACTACAAAATTTAACATACATAACACGAAACATAAATGTTTTTAGCTTAATTATCAGTTAAAAGTTATAAATGTTAGACTTTTTCGAATTCATGCAAGCCTTATATTTTGGGACAGAGGGAGTATCTCATAGGAAGGATTGTTATTCATGTAGAATTACTCTTGTAGCACCGGTTTGTCGATTTGATTTTAGTGCCTGCATTGAACATGTTTTCATAATTACTCAAATAGGCCGCAAGACTTTTGTACTATGTTACTGTTGAATGTAGAAACAGTCTCTCATTTCTAAACTAGAATGAGCTGATCAGGATCGGAGGATTTGTGTGTGTATATAGAGACACATGGGGATTACAACTGATAGTAAACACTCTTAACTGATTATACACTACCAGTTAGGTAGATGGGATGAACACAGTTCTCCTCTATCAACCTGAGTACTGGAAGATATATTTCAACACTCCCCTCAACCTCAACCGATCCCCACAAGGTTGAGATTGTTCCTTTGATGGCAAAATTATGTTCCAGGAGACTCTTGGTGATCACACCAGCTATTTGGTCTGAAGGTGAAATGAACCTTTTGTCCAGGTGAAATGAAAATCTACCTCGACATGTTTGGTCAGAGCATGAAAAATTGGCTTCACTGTAAGTTACGTAGCTCCAACTCCTTCTACAGATCGAGAGACTGCAACTATATTATCTCTGCCATTGCATTTGCTAAGGCCTTGTACTCAGCCTTTAGTGCTTCACCAGGATACTGTAGGCTGTTTCGTAGCGCACCATGGCACCGGTTTTATTTTTATTTTTATTTTTTTGAGCTAACGGATAGGAGCTCTGCCATTTCATTAAAGACGAGAAAAAACTTTACAAATGTGTAAGAAAGAAAGAAGGAGAGAGTGGGAGAGAGAGAAGGGGGGCAACAACGAGGCACCACAACGAACGCCTACGAACCCAAGCCAACCACCGCTGGCACGACACCCAGCGACAAAGCTAAAGACTAACAAGGGGCAAGCCACAGGCGTCGAGGGAGGTGAAGACAAGCTAAGCACAACACGCCGCTGGTTGAACCAATGTAAATGACAAACCCACTGGTTGACCGTTCTTTTTGCATAAGGAAGGATTCGTTTCACTGCTGACCAATACTCATCCATCGGTTTTTCCATGGATTGACACACCCGATTAACATCAAAGGATATATTAGGCCCTGTCATGGTAAGGTATTGGAGATGTCCAAGCATGCTTCTAAATAGGAAGCTATCTTCTTGACTGAGCGCTATACTTCTTTCCTCTGATATTTTTTTTTATCGAACGGGGCAGGTGTTCTGTCATTTCATTAAGAAGAAAGAAATAGCACAACACCAAGAAAAAACGGCAGCCACTAGCAAAACCGAAAGGGATGCATGACCAAAAAAAACGGACCGCGCACCACCTAGGCAATGCAAGGGACCGCCCACCACCACCACAACGCCGGACACAACCCACGCATAGGATACACGATAAGCGTTACAAAGGAAGACGCACTGCCGAAGGCAGGCCCAAGGCAACCTCCAGACCCAACCACCACAAGGGATGCACGGCCAGAGAGCAAGGTGTCTAGAGCCAACTGAGCCATCACCTCCTTGCGGGATGCACGGAGCATCATCACCACCACAGACCACCGTCATGAGGGATGCTCGATGAACCGTCACCACCACAAGGGATGCACGACGAACAGGCCGATGATAACACGTAAACTAGACGCCACCACCTCACAGGATGCAAACCTGAAATATTAACGCCAGGCCCACCTACAACAACACGAACTTGAAGCTCGGCCGCCAGCCGCCACCACTGCACGGGACGCAAAGTGAAGAAATCAAAGGAATTCTTGTCGGCGCCGCCACCAAAAACCTAGGATGCTCAGGCCTCAAAGACGCCATCGAGGCCTGGGATGCAAGACCAGCGCCACCGCCACACCTGGAGCTTCGCAGAACGCTGGAGGCACGGCAAGGACCAATGCCATCGCCACGCAGGATGCTTGGTAAGGAGCCGTCACCGCCGCGCGGGGAGATGACGCCTTCAGTCCTCAGGGCATTTGGGAGGGGGTAGCATGGTGATGCCTCCAGGAAGGAGAACGACGCCAGATGGCGACGCCATCACCAGCCCAAAAGGATGGGCGGGGCTTTCGCCCAAGAACCCCCACCAAGAGCCGCACTGCAGCAAACAAAAGGTCGCCGCAAATCCAGATCCGAGCCGCCGCAGCAGAGGTGAGAGGCACCTCCCGCCGCCACAGTCGGAGCCGGAGACGACTGCCAAGAAGAAGTCCCGCCGTCGAGCACCTCAACAGGGAACCCCGGCATCTAGGAGAAACGCCGGCACGCCAAGGAGGGGGGAGGCAACGAGGAGGAGGGCGCCCAAGGAGCCGCTAGCTGCCGTCGCAGCCGCCGCACATGTGGACGGGCAGCACGTCACCGCCACTACGAAGACGACGTGGAGAGAGGCCAAGAGGATAGAGCCGCCGGCCGCCGGCCGACGCCGAGGAGCGCTGCCCAGCCGACGACGCAGCCACCTTGGGACCGGCCTCACTACACCACACCGGTGGAGGGGCGCCAGCGGGAGCGCTAAAGGCCCGCTGGCGGAGGCGCGGCCGGCTGGAGGCCGCCGCCGCCGCCGTCGGAGGGCGGCAGGGGCGGGTAGGAGGCTCGGGGCAGGGAGGAAGGGGAAGAAGGAGAAGGACCGGCGGCGGGAGCAGTTTTCGCCAAATTCGTTCCTGAAGTCCAAAACCAATTTTGGCACGTCCCCGATCTTTCAAAACTGTGCTGATTTGGTCCATTGACCAGTTTTGACTTTAGGGACGAATTTGGCGAAAACGTGAAAGTTGAGGGACCAAACTGGCACTTTTTTCCTTAATATAATTACTCACTCTTAATACTATTTTTCTAATATCATTAATATCATTACTATTTTCTATTTTGGTTAATATATTTTAGATTTTTTAGTATTTTTCCTAATTTCATTAATATATAATGCAAATAACCATAATTGGTCTGGACGGACTAATCATGGCTGGCTGTCAAGACAACACTACCAATTTTTTAGAAAATAAGAGCGTGAAAATGTACCTTCTATGGACAAGTTCGATGCAGAAGAAGGCGGTGGCTAAAGCGGTGCGGCCAGGAGGTGGTACAGGTGGTTGCTATGGGGCTAGGGCGGGGGTGGGTGGAGGAGGGGAGGATGAAGGCAAGATGGCTAAGGTAGGGGCGGCTGGCAGGGCGGCAGCAGTGAGGCCCGACAGAGGTGTAGGTGGAGGCGGCGGAGCCCGGTGACAACGACACTGGTGAAGGTGGTTGCGCCAAGCGGTGGCACGGGAAAAGGCGGCGGCGCCCACAGTGTCGCAACGAGGAGACGTGGGCGGCGGCGGTGGGGCTAGGTGGCGGTGGTGCGATGTTCGGGATGAGGGAACAACAAGGCCGACTTGATAGCAGCGACAGAGAAGTGGTGTCTGTGGCGGTGTGGGACTTTGGGACTACGCGCTAATTCCAAAGTCCTCAAGCTACGGCCTAAGTCCCCGAGCCTCGATCGAAATCTATAATTGTAGCATTCTCAACGGCCAGTCCAACAACCGTTGAGAGTACACTGAGAAACTGGCGCCCAGCCCTCTGTCTCCCATCTTTATCGAGTGCCGCCCATCAACTGTCGAGAGAGATGCGGCCAATTGGTGCCCGTGGCCATCTCTCTAGACGGTTTGCCATGGTGAACGAGAAAGGTGCAGCCAACGGACACCCATTGCCACCATATCTCCCGACGGCTTGCTAGGGCGGTCGAGAGAGGTGCATCCAAAGGGTGCCCGTGGCCACCATCTCTCTTGATGGTTAGTATCTAGTAGTTGAGAAAGATTCTCTTTTTTCTCGAGGTCTAAATTCAAATTGGCCATAGAGAGAGAGCTCACCCCGAGGGCTTCCTTTAACTGCCAACGAGATAAATCATCTCTCTCAAAGGTTCCAAAGGAAAAAGGCATCAAGAGAGATATCTTTCTCAAGGGTTTAACTCTACAAGGCCTTTCGAGAGTCAACACACCTTATTTCAATTTTTAAAATAAAATAACAGTATAACACCAATATTAATGGTCCTAAATGCCTATTGTTGGCTTATACAACAAATGACATCATCGAGAAATTAGGTTTTTTTTAGCTTCCGGTGTGATGACCTCATGTAAGTGTGCGTTTTCCAATGAACCTCTAAGTGATGTTTAGGGAATAATATTAGGAGCACCGATATCATAACAAAACTAATTTTATTTAAATGCACTCATAAGAAATATTTAATATTTATGATTCCACATAATTGAATAAGCATGGTTAACATGGCATTTTTATTTTTTAAATTTATTTCTCAAATATCTTTGTATTATTGATTACATTGAAACAACTATACTAATTTGTGCATTTGCTCGGGAGGTGCGAAAGTAAGGTTACGTATATTATTAGCAACACTCTCGTTCATACGACCCATGCACATACAGTTCATTTTTCAAATAGTTTCAAATGCTATTCTTTTAAAAAAGGTACTAAATGAACCTTACACACAATTCATACATAGTCCATAATAAATATCAAAAACCAATTTTTAAACAAATTATTAAGCACCCATATTAGTTATACAATTTTTTTTTTCAAAAAGTAACATGTATCAACAACATAATCGAACACAGTTTGCTATCTTAAAAATTAGGAAAAAGTCTACATCACCCCCTGAACTATTGACCTCCGTCTACTTAACCCCCCAAACTATGAAACCGGGTATTCTACCCCATAAACTTTGCAAAACCGGGCAAATCACCCCTGGAGCGGTTTCGCGGGTGGTTTTGCCCACGTGGCAGCTGACGTGGCGTTTTCATTTCTTTTAAATTATTTTTTATTTTGGCCCACATGACAGCCTCCTCTCACCCACTTCTCCCTCTCACACACACTCTCTCTCATCTCCCCCTCTCTCTCCCGGGCGACGGCGGCGGCCGGCGTGGAGCGAGGAGGAGGCGTGGGCTGCGGCGGTGGTCGGCGCAGAGCTAGGAGGAGGGCCGGGCGGTGGTGGCCGGCTGGCCAGCACGGGGCTAGGAGGCCTCATGAGGTTGCATGTTCGAGTCCGCACCCCGTTGCGCTATTTTTCTAAAATAGCTGTCTGCACGGTTTTACATTAAGCCATCAAGAGTACCCCAGTTGAGAAAGGTTTTGCCAACGGGCAACAAAGAATACTTTTGATTGTCTAATGTCTGGCCGTAGAGAGTAAGCTAATGACGTTTCTTTTTAGACTTTTGGGGAAGAGACACGTGCATGAGTCTCGACGGCTGACGTTTCAAACGAAGTGTGCAGTATTTGCTGGTCATATCCAGCGTTCTGAATGTAGTTTCAGTTTCGTATAGCATTGAAACTGAAGGTTTCAACACTGCTTGGAATTGTGCAGAATGGGCATTGTAGAGAATCCGACAAGGTTTAGAGAAGAGGGATAGAGCAAGAACACATATTGTGGGGCAATTTTCGGTTGTTTTTCATTCAACAGGAAAGCAGCAACTTACAAGTTACAACTTACAAGCATGTAAACTACAATGTATAAATAGAACGAATTGACTCGGAACGTGCCATCCCGCGACCCACATTACCTGCTACTTGAAAATGAACTTGACTACTTCTAACTGCCAACTGAACATGCAGAAGCCACATTGTTCAAAGATACAAACGCACACACACACACACACACACATTTGCCGGCGCCACCTGCACCAGCTGCGCCCACTTCCTGCCTCCGCTTCCTGCGGCGTCAAACGGATCAATCGTGACCTGATCAAAGCTTGGATAGATCAGCAATTAACCCAACATTCTCCCCCTTAATTCTGATCTGGGGAGAGATCTCGAACTCCAATCAAGTACTTCATCTTTCCGAGCTTCAGACCTGACAGTGGCTTAGTCACTACATCAGCTCTCTGTTCTTCAGTGCCAATAAAAATAACAGTTATCATTCCTTCTTCAATGCACTGACGAATGTAGTGATACTTCACATCTATGTGTTTATTGTGCCCATGAAACACTGTATTTTTCATCAATGCTATAGCTGATTTGTTGTCGACAAAGTGTCACTGATTTCATTGCCATGCCAACAAGTTCAAATAGCATGTTCTTAAACCACATAGCATGGCATATTGCACCTGAAGCTACCATGTATTCTGCTTCACAAGATGATAATGCCACTGTCTTTTGCTTTTGTGATGACCAAGAGATCAGGCTAGTATTCATATAGAAAGCCATGCCACTAGTACTTTTCCTGTCATCAAGGTCACCTGCCAGATTGCTATCACTGAACCCAACAATCATCTCTGCATCTCCTCTTTTCTCATAGCTGATGCCATCATATATGGTGCCTCTCAAATACCTGGGAATCTGCTTGACAGCCCTTTGATGCAAGAGTGTGGGTCTCTCCATGTACCTGCTTGCAACATCCACAGCATATGAGAGATCAGGTCTAGTATGAAGGAGATATCTCAAAGACCCAATTACACGCCTGTAACCAGTTACATCCACTGGTTCACCACCTGGATCCTTGTGCAATTTGCACTTCTGCTCCATTGGAAACTTGGTAGCATTGCACCCTGTCATGCCAAACAGCTCTAGGATTTTCTTTACATATGCTGACTGCATCAGAGTGATTTGTCATCACCTTGTGCAACCTCAATTTCTAGATAAAAATTCAACAATCCTAGGTCACTCATCTCAAACTCCCTCTGCATCTCTTGTTTAAAATTTGCTATTTCCTTGATCCGTGCTCCTATGACAATGTGGTCATCCACATAGACACCTACAGTTAGCCTTGTTTTGTCATCACCCCTAACATACACAGCCTGATCTTGTGTACATTTCTCAAGACCAAATGATTTCAGATAGGCATCCATCCTTGTGTTCCAGGCTCTAGGGGCCTGCTTCAAGCAATAAAGAGCTTTCCTCGGCAAGTACATATGATTTTCTTTTCCCTTGACTACAAAACCTGGAGGTTGTGTCACGTACACCTCCTCCTCTAACTCACCATACAGAAATGCTGATTTTACATCAAGGTGGTGCACTTGCCAAGCTCTGTTTGCAGCTACGGCCAAGATCAGCCGTACTATATCAAACCTGGCAACAGGAGCAAACACCTCATCATAATCAATGCCAGGTTGTTGAACATATCCTTTGGCTACTAATCTGGCTTTGTATTTTACTACAGCACCATCAAAGTCCTTTTTCACTTTAAAAACTCATCTAAGACCTATGGGTATCTTTCCTGCTGGAAGCTTTACCAGAGACCAGGTGTTGTTTCTTTCAATAGATTATATCTCAGTTCTCATTGCATCCTCCCACACAGAAACATCTGCTGCTTCACCATAGCTTTGTGGTTCATCAAATTCCAGTAGCAACATTTCATCATCACTCTCTGCACCTGAATTCTCAAGAGTGCTAGTTTGTTGCATAATTTCAGTCAAGCTTCTATGCCTGCCATGACCAGCACTTCTACTGCTGACACTGTTGCTGTTTGGTGGTGATACCTCCCCTTGAGCTTTGCATACAACACCTAGACCCTGAGGTGTACTCTGAACTCTCTGTTCAGACACAGGAATTTCAGTGGCTCTAGTTGACAACTCTGTTGCAGCTACTCTAGCGCTTGCTCTTGTCATTGGTCCAACTTGTTCCTACCTAGTTGGCCCATGACCCTAGGTATGAATTGAAATTGATGGCACTTCTTGCACAACTTGCTCAGAGTTTGCTTCATTGCCCATACCAGCTTCTGCAGCAGATGACATTATGTTGCCTTCAGGTAGTACTGCCACTAGTGGTTCTGGTACAACGAACTCAATATTGTTCTCAGTATCTTCACCCCCAGTCCCACATAGCTTGCTCATCGAAGACCACATCTACACTGACATGGATCTTTCTCCTTTCAAGGTCATATAATCTGTTGGCCTTGCTACCCTTTTCAACTCCCAAGTACACCATTGCTTGACTCCTGTCATCTAATTTTTTTAGATTTGGTTTTGTAACTTCTGCATAGGCAGCACATCCAAATACCCTCAGATGGTATCGCTTTCTCCCTTTTATGACT
>SPJY01012750.1:0-38194 GCA_005191435.1 Raddia distichophylla
CACATGCATCCCCTCTAAGCTTCCGCAAAAAAATGCTTCGTGTCGGCGATCAAACCGCGATGGACAACATGACAACTATGTGTACCCATGACTTGTATAGATGATATCCATATGAATATGCGGGAATTTCAGAGCCACAATCCTGGTTGTCAAGTGGCCAAACAAGAGGAATAAATTCAAATCTTGCTTTTGGAAAGAGATCATGACAAAACCTCAAAGCAACTTAAAAAATGCAAAAACAGATTCTTTCAGAACTTGTCCTCTCATGGAGCAGGAGGTTTGTGGC
Organism: Raddia distichophylla; assembly: GCA_005191435.1. NCBI lineage: Eukaryota > Viridiplantae > Streptophyta > Magnoliopsida > Poales > Poaceae > Raddia > Raddia distichophylla. Next base: position 287 of record SPJY01012750.1, read on the forward strand.
TTTAAGGTGCTCTAAAAATCATGGGTCTTAATACTTTTTGGGACCGACTACAGTGCAGGCGCCTGCATTTTGCGTTTCGTGCAGGCGACCCTTTTTTCAGTATCTCCCTATGTGTCAATGTGTCATGAAGCACTCCACCAAAACTCTCCTTAAAAATCCTTACAGAAAAACATGAAAATGCAAACAACACAAGCTGCTTTCTGCAAAGCAAAAGCAGATTCTTCGGAGTTTGTTTCTAATTGGAGTAGAGAGATGATGCCTTTCCGTTGCTCCAAAAATTGTGGGAATTTTTGTACAATGAAACCACGAGTCTTGAAGCTCGCCACTAAAAATCATCTCAAGAATCCATCCACAGAAAATATGAAAAATCAAACATCAAGAGCAGTCAAGAACTTCGAGCAGAATGTTTGGGGCTCGGTTTTCACTTCATAGCTCCGAAATGGAGAAACCAATGGACTTCAAATGTTTACCACAGATGGATATATGAGTCACGCATATTTTCCAACCAGAATCATCCCAAAATGATAATTCTAGATTTTTCAAAAAATATTTTACTGGCTGCTGCGTGGATGAAAATCTCTAGACAGATTTGCAATAAGTCAAGAACTTGATCTCTTGCCTCTCATATGGTTGCAAACAGTGTGGCAAATCATATTAGTAACCTCAAGACTTCATAGACCATCAAGAACCAGCAAGAAATCACCAAGACTCATCACTAAATAAGAGTTCCAAAAGGGGAAAACAAAAGAAACAAGAACTTGGAGCAAATCAACACAAGATGATCATGAAGATGAGAGATTTCATTACATAGGAGTTGGGATTACAAACCACACTCCATGTGGTAACAAGCACTCTAAGTTCCACGGAGCAAATCAATACAAAATGATCATGAAGTTGGGGGATTACAAACCACAAACCATGTGTTCACAAGCACTTTAAGTGCCACCCTTATACACACAACTCACCCTCTCTATTTCTAAAATTTTTAGGTCTAAGGGGATGAGGAGGAGGTGCTGCCCTCCCCCTCTATTTATAGCCCAAGGGTGAGATGCCCTAGACCCTAGAGCCCATCTCCACCCTTCATTTCAGGATGAGTGGTGTACAACCCACACACTACATGACACACTCCCAGGAGGGAATATTATCCTCATATTCCCTCGGGGAATATCCTCGCAGCTTCCTCGGTCGTTGGCCCACCGGTCAGATCAACTTTGCCACCAGGTTACCGACGCCGCAGCCTCCAGTTGCCTCGGATTCCTTGCCATGGCTAAGCTTCTCGAGTACACCACCTCATGTGACCGCCAAGTCATCGAACCCGGCTGCCTGCACGCCTCCGGACGCACCAGCCTCCAGCTGTCCCATGAAGAAAGGATGTAATACATAGAGTTACAGGCCAAATGCTATGACTAATGCTTATATCACGAAAAGGATTCATCCCATCCGTACTCAACCCAAACCTTATGCTACTCACTTTGTCCACAAAGTCCGAGTATGTTCTATCGAGTTTCCTCCATTGGAAGCCATCAGTAGGTTGTCCTAACATTCCGTCGTCCTTACGATATTTTTTGTGCCAATGCATCATCTTGGCATGGGCTTCTTTAGTAAATGAACGCTTCAATCAGGGATTATAGGGAAATACCATACCGCCTTACCGAGGGTCTCTTCTTCTTAGGCTCCCCCTCTTCCTCACATGGGTCATCACGCTTGACTATATACCATAATGCTTTGCAACTGGACAAGCATCCAAATTCTTATACTCGTTGCAATAAAGGATACAATTATTATGTCATGTATGTATCTTCTGTACTTCCAATCCCAAAGGGAAGACAGCCTGCTTGGCTTCGTAAGTAGCTGCAAGCAGCGTGTTACCATTTAGAAGGAATTTTTATGAGACATAACAACTCGTCAAATCCCATATCAAACAATCTATTAGTCGCCTTCCATTGCATCAGGTCTAGTGTGGTACACAACTTTGTGTGGCCCTGTCACAATTTGGGTACAACAAAGTTTTGTCCACAGCTACCGGAGCTTTTCCAATTGTATTTCATTGTTGAAATCTCTCTCTCCATCATACATCATCTAGTTTAGCTCATCATCAACAATCCTCCTAATGTATCCGCAAGGGAATTGTATTTGGCAGCAATGTTGACCGGGTCATTGTTATCTCCCTCTTGTTTTTCATTGCCTTCCCTTGTAATCTCTTCTTCACCGTTCTTGGTCCAACAATTAGAGTTTGGCATGAAACTTTGGAAACACACTACGATGACTAGAGGGGGGTTGAATAGGATCCTTGAAGATTTTTTATTTGTACAGGTGCTTCTCGAACTCACCCACCTTCCAAATTCAAACACTGTGACAACTATGTGTATCCCAGGTTTGTATGGTTGAGACCCATGAAAATATGAGGGTGTTTTTTTAGTTACAATCCTAGTTGTCAAGTGTCCAAATAAAAAGGGTATCAATTCAAACCATGCTTTAATAAAGTATATCAGGCCAAATCACTAAAGGCACTTTTTAAAAGGCAAAAGCAGATTCTTCAGAATTTGTTCTAATAAGTTTTCTCCCTATTGATCAATGAGTCTGGAAGAACTCCACCAAAAATCTCCTAAAAAATCTTTGCACACAAAATAGTAAAATTCAAACACTATAGCCTATCACATATCTCGTCCAGTAAATTTGGGGCTCGATTTTCACCACACTACACCCAAACAAAGAATATCCATGACTTCAACATTATTGTGTTGATAGATATGGAAGTCATGTGTTGCGTCCCTGCATTCACCAGGATCAACAACAATTGATTGCTAGTCCTAGAGATCAATGCTATCAACTTGTGAGCGACAGTTTGTTGCACATCATCACACAGCCAAAATAACTAAGAAAATATTATAATATGGAAAAATAATTATTTCACAACTACTTATTACAATAGTTTAACCAAAGATGATATAATATTGTCCATAATATATTAGAGCGCAGAAATTTAAATAAGAAGCAGAAAATAAAGATGTGATGATGCTCCAATCCGACCCTTGAGCTACAGCTAATCCTGATCAAAATCCACGACAGTATCCTTCTAATCCTGAAAGTAAACCGAAACCGATTCTTCTCCTAAATACAAATGTATCCATGTATGCATAATGAGTACACGACTACCCAACAAGAATCCTTTTAATGATGTAAGGGTAATAACAAGGATGGGATGGTTATTTTGCATAAATATCTACTCTAGTTAGATCATTAAAAGTGTTGTAAATCAGTTTTGTAGAGCAATTAATAGTGATATATATTTCCCCAAGAAGAACATGCGGAGCTTGACTTCCCAAAGCCCTTGTAGAACAAACCTGCCTCGAACAAATCGAACAACATCAACCCATCAAGTTAAATTATTAACACATGAGACTATCATGTATGACCTTCTTCCCCTCCCATGACTGTGGGAATGGCTATCATGATAGTTTTAACCTCTGCAGAGTGTTGCACACTTTACCCATAACCCTAGTGGTACTTTTATGTCTTAACTCTTTCTTAGGAGCCTAGAGCAAGTAACGATACATGGCGATTTATTAGTTTCTTCTATTAACACTGATACCCCCTCTAAGGTTTCCACACTACGGGTCCCCCTCTTGAGCAAACGAATCTTAGTGTTCGATATTTTCAAAGTACCGTATATTAACAGTTTTCACTAACTACTAAATCAGTACTAGCACATGCTGCAAATCATGTTGACGCTAACACTTATTGTTTCGCTTATTTGGTTTGGTTGGATAAGCAGACGCCAAGAGTCATTTACAAAGGTGTCTACCTCCACCATATACCTCAAGCCATACTACCAAATTAGCATTGTTTCTCGCCGCCAGTCGACACCACGGGGAATCCTTTGTCCTCCTCTCTCCGGTGTCCTCTCTCCCAATTTATCTCTCTCCATCTTCTTCCTTCTCTACTCTCTTGATAGCCTTCTCTGATGAGCTTTGCCTTCTTGGTGGCTAGATACAGGAAGCACGGCGTGGGGCTCACAAAATATTGAGAAGAAGACGTGCAGGAGAAGATGCATCCCTGTTTTCGTGCATGAAACATTAAAAATGTTTGAAAGAAACATTTAGGTTTTCCTGGTGAAACACTGTTTTTTCTTGGTTGCGCGGCAAAACATTGTTTCGTCATTGCTCAATCATGTTTGGTCCATGTTACATCGGTACATCCGACATGTTTAAATAGTACACCGTATATTTCAGTACTATTATATGTCTACATTCACTACCAAGAAAAGGCACAACTGTATCGGTTCGCAATTGCCTCTAGTATCGGTTTCTGAACCGGTACGCACGCGCAAACCCGGACTGATGCCCCTAGGCATCAGTTCCATATAACTGGTACTGGTGTGTGCTAGCAATACCGGTTAGTGGGCAGACGTGGCAGCGCGCCCTAAAGGCTTGTTAGCACTAGTTGGAGAAACCAACTGGTACTAAGGAGCTTTATGCTATTGTGTGCTATATATAATTTTGTCGGGGATTAAATCACGGCCCATTGCCATGGCCCACTCCCTGAAGGCCTAGTCGAACAGCCTACTAGGGTTCAGTTCCCTGGAAGGTTCTATCTGGCCCATATGTATCCTGCCGAACAGCCTCCGGGTTGGCACGGTGCGTAATGGCCTAAGATTCCTGTTTGAGTCCGACTCGAGCAGAGTTCTGCGCGACTACGTGAAGACCCGGACGTGGTTCCCCGGATTGGATTAGGAGTTTGGCAGACATGGCAGCGCGCCCTAAAGGCCTGTTAGCACTAGTTGGAGAAACCAACTGGTACTAAGGTGCTTTATTTTATTGTGTGCTATATATAATTTATAATATTCCCTATTATTATAATTTATATATAGCTAGTTGGTGGGCATGTGGCAGCTAATCCTAAAAGGACCTTTAGGACCGGTTGGAGACACCATCCAATACTAAGGTGCTTTTAAGCTGTTGTGTGCTGTATATAATTTATAAAATTATTTATATTCTAATCTCCACTCCTTTAAAGTACCAATCGGTCGCGGCGGCGGTGGTGATGGTGTCAGTGCCAACTTACAATCCAGAGCCTCCATCTCACACACCCTCTATCTCTGCCGTCCGATTAGTAGTCCCAATCCCACCAGACGTCGATGCCCACGATCTGTCCCATCCTGCCCACGATCACGGAGCGATACCAGTTTGTCGCCACCGCGAAGCGAGGTCTTCCCAGACACACAACCGGCGCATCCCCTCCCACGGCCTCTTCCCGCACGAGCACCGCCTCCCTCTACCTGGTCCGGTGAAGACGGAGCCGCGCCTCCCGCCGTCTCTGTGCCGCGCCACCATCCCCGGACCGCCCCGGCCCCGCGCCACCGTGCCCGCGCCGCCCGTCCCCGACGCTGTTGCATCCCTCGACGCCGACGCTACAGCGCCCTCGCCGCCTCTACCGCCACCTCAAGCGCCCCCGCATTTCCTTCGTCGCCGGATCTCCCTCGACGCCGACGTCCTTGACGCAGTCACCGTCGCGCCTCCCGCCGTCTCCGTCCCGCGCCACCATCCCTAAATTGCCCCGGCCCCGCGCCACCCCCCGAACCTCGCCGCCCCGTCCCCGACGCCGCTGCAACCCTCGACGCTGCCACAGTCACGCCCTCGCCGCCTCTGCCGCCACCTCAAGCGCCCCTGTGGCATCTCCTTCGTGTACATGATCCTGGGCGGCGGCTACTCCAGCGGTGAGCTCTGCATCAGGCTGTCTCCAACAGGCTCCCTTAAAGCACACTCTACCCTAAATTAGTGGATGGATTTTTTCCCTATGTGCTCCAACAGCATTCCCTATTCCGTTCCCTAAAATAGAGTTTTTCTCTCCATCCCCTTATATATAGGGGTTCTCTCTCCAGCCCCTATACAATTCTCCATATAGGGAATGCTGTTGGAGATGGAAGAAATATAGGGTGAGATTTTTTTTAAAGGAAACCTGTATATGAGGGTATAGGGGATCAAATTTAGGGATTCCTGTTGGAGACAGCCTCATCTCCGAAGAGGCCGTACGCACTATGTTCCCCCTTTTTTCCCATCCCATCCGTAGTCAAACCGTCGATCGGTAGATATGACTGCGCCGGGAATGCTTCGGATTGCCTGTGTTCTTGCTCTTGAGCTGAATAAGGAATTGGAAATTGGAATTGGTCTTTGCCAAGAATGCTAATAATTATTTGTTGGGCATATCTATTTCTTTACCCAGACGACGTTGGCTTCGCCCCATTACCGCTTAAGCTGACCAGTGGCTCGAGCACCGACGAGTAGGGCAACAGAAGCGGGTGACGCCGGAAGGGAGGACAGGAGGTACGCCATGGGGATTTGACAGGAGGTACGCCATGGGGATTTGGTTTGCTATATGTTCCGTCAAATTTATGAGTCACGGACAAGTGCATTGTCAATTTTATGGTTTGCTATATGTTCCGTCAATTTTATAGCTACATTGTTATATGGTTTGCTTTTATATAACCAATTTTTCACTCCCTCCCATCCATTTTGAAACAAGGTCTGATGAAGATATGCCCTACTGTCTGCAGGGTAGATTCAATTGAAAAACTTCGAGAAAAATTACCATCATTGCGAGCAGAGATAAAAGACGACTGTAAGTTTCCCTTTAATGCAAAGTTGAATGCTTGTTCTATTTTTCACTTGGTTACTTAGTTTAGCACATTGGAGTCCATTTTGAAGGTAGTGCACGCATATTGCTATGCGGGGCTGAAACTACTCCAGTCTGTCCGGTTGAAGTTTAATGCCAGCATCAGTGTTGTACCACCCCTAAGCCAATTATGACATTGACAGGTGATCAGGCTTAGAGATAAGCTGTATCTTCTGTTGCTTTCCAGTTAGTTTTTTATCCACTAAATTTAGCTAAAGATGAAATTTGTTGAGATCGATTCCTTGTTAGTCTACCATGTTAGGGCCATCTCTGTATAATGAGATTAGGTGCAGAGTTTGAAATATAAGAAATTTGAGAAATTCAGAATTCCTCTTATCTTCCTCCGTGCCCTTGCTGTGTGTTAGTTGCAACACAGTCTTGAATTTTGCTAATTTATACTCTGAATCTTTGTTGTTCGAGAAACTGAAATTGCACTATGTTTTGAGTGTCCGTAGAGTGTACTACAGCAAGAATCTGAATGAAAAATTGTGCTATAGCATCGTTCTTGTGAGCGTTACATAGCAGTAGCCTTTTACTTCAACAAAGGATTGTGCTGCATCTTCTTTATTTCTCTTTTGGCTGACAATATTTGTAGTATATGCTATTCTTGGAAGTCAAGAATGAGCAACTGATGATCTATTTGTCTAAATGAATTGTACGTGCGTGGAGGGCTTGACAAAGCAGAGATTTACAGCATTGTCCTATCACCAAATGCCAAGTGTCTGGCAGTGTACAGTGACAAAGGAACTATTCATATTTTGAGTCTAAGATTCAGGGCCTATTTGTTTGCCGCTGCTGAGTGCGGCGCCGCTGCTGCGGCCACGCCTAAGGTGCGGCGGCCGATTTCAGCGCCGCAGGTGAGGCGCACCGCAACCTCCAAAATGAACTGGACGGAGGCAAGCGAGCTGAGGCGAGGCTAAGGTGCGGCACGAAGCCAAATGAGCGTCGGCCAGGCGTGGCGGCCGCGACTGCGGCGTGGAGCGATGCGGCCGCCATCCAAACAGGCCCTCAGACTTGCAAGAGAAAATACAAGCAATGAGCAGTGCAGAGTTGAAGGAACTATTCATATTTTCAAGTCTCTGTTTGTATTGTATACACTGTATCATGAGGCTACGTTTAAGGGGGCGTTGTATATTGATTCAGCCCATTAATTTAACAAAGCGACAATGTGATACATGATTTAGTAATTTGTGTCTATCTAATCTATTTAGGCAAAGGTACTGGTATGCTTCGTCTAGGAAGCAACGGTGAGCTTTCCCTACATGAAGGTGGCAACTATGGCGATCCGGAGGAGCAGGAGGAGGTGATATTATTGGTTGCATATTTTCTACTTAATTTTTCTAACATGTCTAGATTTGCCATATACAGTGTGTGTTATGTTGCCAATTTTCAATTTTATAACCCTTTGTTGATGACTTCATGTGAGCATCTTTTTGTTTGTAAATATAACTAGCAAATGCACTGCATGCCTTGTTCTTACATTTCTGAAATAGATACTTGGGAAGTAGTTAGTGACAAACTTCAGAGTGAGGTCAAAACCACCTATCCTTGTGGGTGTTGTGAAGGATACAGAGAGCTTTTTGACTTCTGTATGTGCAATCCTCCATGTCTTTGAGAGCATAGAGGAAGTGGTCTAAATCCAAATACTTCGTGTGACTTCTTTTCTCGTACATTTTCACGTCGTGCTACAGAGACTTTGTTTTTCGAAGGGAGTATCATGTATCAGAAAAATGATCTTAATTATTGTCGGTACACAAGGTACCGAGGTGTCCTCTCCACATCCTCCAGAAGGGGGTAGAAGACGGAGTTATCCAGAAGGACCAAGAAGACCGGGTCTGGTTCCGAGTGGACTGGCGGGCACGTGGGCCCCATCGGTCGGAACTGGGCCCCAAGGCGCAGCGCTCTCGGCGAGCAGGCGGGCGATCAGGCCCCAGCGTGTGGGCGAGCTCCTCAGCGTGCCAGGCGAGGGTCCCACAGTCAGGCGGGCGATCAGGCCCCAGCGTGTGGGCGAGCTCCTCAGCGCGCCAGGCGAGGGCCCCACACGTCAGGCGGGCGATCAGGCCCCAGCGTGTGGGCGAGCTCCTCAGCGCGCCAGACGAGGGCCCCCACGTCAGGCGGGCGGTCAGGCCCCAGCGTGTGGGCGAGTTCTTCAGCGAGCGCGAGAGGTCCCTCACTGTCAGGTGGGGCCTGCGCAGCAGGAAGCGTCCTGAGGGGAGTCTTCTGGGCGAAGGCTCTCCCCCGCTGCGAAGGACAGACGCATTAAATGCGACATCACGCGCGGGTGGATCGAAGAAGAGATGATTACCGCCACAGTGACCCCTGCGGGTCTGATCAACTGTCACTGTGGCTCTGCGGAATTGATCGGCAGAGAGAGAGAGTTGGGCGTCATCAGGACGGCCGCCCGCGTCAGGCGGTGCAAGCTGGGGCCCGCCTGTTCTATCACCGGCGTGTTCACACGGGTCAGAGGCCACTCGCGACGCACGCGTGGGCGGCGCCGCTCAGCAGCAGCACGTTTTCGTCTCTCCTGTCTAGTCTCTCAGGTCTTATCAGTGTACTCAGCGTACTGTGTAACCTACCCCCTTGGTTCTCTCCGCCAGCCCACGGCTCGTATAAAAGGGGAGGGGAGAGAGGGGGGTGAAAAAAAGGAGGCATTCTGTAAACATTCCCACACAACCAATACACGAAAAGAGCTAGGGCTCGGCAGGAGTAGGACTATTACCCGCAAGGGGGTCCGAACTTGGGTAATCGCTGCGTGTCTCTCCTTGCCGTCTCCGACGCTCGAATCGAACTGAACCCGGGCTGATCGGCTAGCAAGATAGAAATCTGATAGGGGTGTGATCCGTTGTGGTTGAGCGGAGAACACGCCGTCAATTATCATGATGTATTGAGTTTGAACATATGAGTGTTATGACATGGAAGCCATATATGTCATTGTTATTGTAAGGCTATGAGCTAATTTTTCACAAGTTGCTTCGAATTCACTTTTTTGTTCTAATTTATGCTTGCTTTCATCCTTTTGTAGTCCGTGGCAAAGCACGGGCAATGTACTAGTTTATATATGTCAGTGTCTGGGAATCGCGCTCCTGAAGAGCAGCGGGTCCACGGACCGGCAGACGAATTTGTAGTTGGAGTGAGGCCCAACGACAACCCTTCTCAGCAGCCCAGCTGGTGACCGAGCCTACGGGGGCTCAGGCCGCGTGGTCTTCCTGGACTAAGCCTGGTGCGACTTGGCGATCCGGGTACTGATCTGACGTACAGCAAAAGGGAAAGGAGGAAGAGAGAAACAAACCACAGAAACACGAATGATTTACCCTAGTTCGAGCCCCCACTGCCGGGTAATAGCTCTACTCCAGCCTTGTTGATTATATGGTGGAAAACAGTACAAGGGTGCCGAGACCGGGCTTGAAGGCACCGATCCTGAGTTTATCGAGGTATCTAAGGACTACGGCTACTGCTAAATAAGCTTCGGATGCTTGGGTGACTGCACGGTGGAATCGGGATCAGACTACCTGAATCTCTTGGCCCGAACGGATCTGGGGCTCTTCCTTTTATAGGCGCGGCGGGTGGCCCGGAGCTGATGCGGTGGGCCCCGCGCCTATCTCTGCTTTAGCGGCGGTGTTCCTGTCTCATTCCGAGGCTCTGTTTGGTCTCGAGCCTGCAGGGAGAAACTGGTCAGGTCAGTACTGGACACGTGTTTGGCTTGTAATGCCGATACGGGGAGAAACCTTCTTTAGGGAGAAAGCACTTTCCCTTTATCCCCAATATAGCATTGACTGGACCGAGCAAGCCTCACGCCGCCCGTTGGGGGCGTTGCGTAGCGTAACAACCGTTCGCTGCCTGCCAAGGAGGGCAAACGACAAACCAGGCTGTCCGCGTGCTCTTCCCCGGGCTGCGGGCTCCCGGGGATGCACAGTTCTTTCCGGTCAAGACCGGAGAAAGTGTGGTGGGACGCGACGGCTGTCGCCACCTTCCCACAGATAGACGGACTATCCGCGGGACCATCTCCCAGGCTAAGGCTAGCCCGGGAGGTGCGTGACGCCTGCTAAGGCGTGGTTTTGACCTGGTCAAGCCCGGGGAAGACCCTGGCGAGCTAGGCGCTTCCTTTAGTACGGCCAGGGGCGGCCATTTAGATCTCCGGTATCTGCGGTGGGCCGGTACGGAATCAGCCCAAGGCCCACCTCAAGGTGGGTCGCTTATCAATCACCAACAGCCAGCTCCCGAGCCTCGAGCGGGTCGCGCGGCCAGCCGGTCTGAGGTTTAGAGAAAATCCCCATCACGCGCCGCGCGGGAAGATTTGGCTCGGGAGCCGAAGTCTGAGCATTGAATTTGATTTGGCGGAAAGGTGGAGCAGTTACGCCTCCTTGGGCACGACTCCCACAATCTCCGCTTCAACCGTTGTCTCCTTTTATAAGGCAGCGCTTCGCAGGGGGAACCCACACTGTAGAATCATCCCCTTTGCCTCCGTCCTCATCTTCCCTACTCGCTTTCTGCCTTCTCGCTCCCCGCCGCCATGGTGCTCATCGGAGACAGCGTTCTTTCGATGGAGAGGATGGCGGAGCTTGAGCGGGACGGCTTTGTGAAGCCGGGCTCGTGGAGGCTCCCAGGCGTAGATCGGGAGCCAAGGCCTGAGCTTGACGAGCTGGTTTGCTTCGAGAGCTCGGCTATTTGCGGGTTCCGTGTGCCGGAATCGCAGTTTATGACGGACGTCTTTGCCTTCACGGAGCTGCGGCTAGAGAACCTGTCCCCACAGTCCTATGTCCATCTGTCCATTTTTGCGTTCTTGTGCGAGGCACACTGCGGGGTGCGGCCAACGGTGAGCCTTCTTCAGCACTACTTCGAGCTGAAACCCGTCGGCCACCGCGTGGGCAATGGCGGGGTCTTCTACTTGACCGCGCGCCGGGCCCACGGGAGCCAATCGTACCCGGAGTACGAGGTGAGGACGAAGGTCGACGGTTGGGCCCGGCGGTGGTTCTACCTGAACCGCGAGGACTCGACCCTGGAATACTCTTCGGCCGCGCCGGGTACTCCGATCTTCTAGCGCAGCGAGATCCTGCCGGAGGATCAAGTTACGGAACACGAGATCAAGGGGCTCGCCAAGAAACGCTTGACGGGCTACGACGTCGTCATCGGCTTCATCCGGCACTGGATCAGCCCGCTGGGGCGCCACGAGCGGTGCGTCAGCGACATGGACGGTTGGGAGGACCTGGACCGGGACTTCCATGAAGGTAGGCGCGAGCTGCAATCTTATGTTTGATTTTACGTCGGGGCACGTCATGACTGTTTGCGACGTCACGCAGGACTCTCGGCCCGGGAGGTGGCGCGGATCGCGGGGATGCTGTTGCCTATGGAGTCCTCATCCCATACGATTCGTGAAGGATAAACTGTCCAAGGTAAGCGCTCGTAAGGTGTTCGATTGAATCCTGACTGCGCGCGTCTTCGAGGCCTTGAGGGACCGAGTTGATCGTTTACAGCGGACATGGAAAGTGGCTAAGAAGGCCACGCAAGCCCCGGGCTCTGCTAAGGAGCCCTCGGTTGCGCAACTACTGGCGGCGCGCTTGCCGCCAGAGAGGTCGCAGGCGGCGTCCAGCGGGGCGTCAGCCTTGGCGCCGACCGGAGTGAGCTCAGCTCGGGCAAGCGTGGAGACGCACACGAGGAAACGCATAGGTCGAGTGTTGGGCTTTGAAAAGATCCTTGAGCTCTGTTCTGTGCGCGTCCAGGGCGTGGCGCCTTCGAAGAAGAGGAGAGTGTACAGACCCGTCCCTATTAGTGACGATGAGGATACCACGCCGGTGGCCGGTCAACCGCTGGCAACGGTGCCGCCGCGGGGGCCCACGAGGAAGGTTCCCGCAGGACGGAAGAAAGCGGCCGTGCCTACCACCAGCCGCGTTGGCGGGCTGGAGACGGAGCTCTTTCTGCGCCCAACGCCCGGAGCGCACGAAGGCACATGGTTGGAAACAGCGTGTAAGTGTCTTCGCGTCTTTTGCTGTCATTTTGCTTCCGCATTTGACCGCCATGCGCATCTTTGATCCCAGTACGTAGCGCCAAGGTGGCGGTCGAGGCGCTACCTCCTCCTGCTGAAATCAGGGCGGCTGAAAACGCGCCGGTCGAGACTAAAGGAGAGGGGTTCCTGGTGCGATCGCTGGAGATTGCTGGGCTGCTGCGACCGACGAACGCGCGAGGAAAGGAGAGACAGTCATTTCGTGGGGGGTCATCATACTGCCTACCGGTGGTGGTACTGGATGCGTCTGAGGAGGTCGCGGAAACCGTGAAGGTGAAGATCGAGGAAGCCTCGTTGTGGGTTACACCCCTACGCGTTGAAGGGCGCACAGCGCATGGGTGGTGGCCAATCGACCGCCGGGGGATCGCTGATCTCTTCAAGGCCCCGGTCGGGGAAGTGCCCCAAGCGCCTGATCGACGCATGCTGCTGTTCGGTTGGGATTGGCAGGTGCGCGTGCTTACGCCATCGGGCTGGACGGATGTTTCGCTGGCCAGTGTGGCTCCACTGATGTCCGCGGGCTGGATATCCGCGAGCCCGGAGTGGGTGGAGCGACAAGTGGGCATTCGAACGCGGCGCTCTGCCGAGTGAAGCCCCCGGAAGGTGAAGATTTATCCGACCCCTGACCTGACAAGGGAGGATCTCATGCGGCGCCTCGACGCTGTCCCGGTAGGCGAAGCGAACATCGCCCGTCAGCGTATGGAAGAAGCGGAGGCCGAGGCGGAGCGTTGTCGGCTGAAAGCGGCAGGTGTGGTGGTGCCCCCTCGACCACGTCCGGTCTTGGCAATGGGCACTACACCCACATTCCTGCCCCCTGTGGAGGGCGAGAGCCTGGTAGAAACGGAGCTCCGGGCGACGAAAGCCGGCCTGGCCTTGGCGGAGGACGCGGTGATCAGACTCAAGGCGCAGCTTGTGGAAGCGCAGTATGCCGCTCAGAGGGATGCGGAGCGAGCTGAGCTGACGACGGAAAGGCGGAAACTCGCGCAGGAGGTCCTCCAACTTCTGGGCGAGCTTGGGCGGTCCCAGGAGGTCGCGGAACAAGCGGTCCGGGCGAGGGAAAACCTCGAGGAATCCCTGGTAGCTGCCAAGGCGGCGCTAGATGCCCAAATTGGTGGAGGTGAGCGGCTGCGGTTGGGGCAACGGCCCTGCTCTCGGCAGCACCACCATCATTGCCGCGCTCCGTGCTATCGGAGGAGAGCAGCCAGGACTCGGTAAGCTGCTTGCCTTTGCTGTATCATCAGGCGCACGTCCACGGGTTCGATCGATCCGTGCGTGGCGTCGTTTGGGAGAGGCTGAAGAAAATGGTCACTGTCCACAAAAAGGTATATCCTCAACCTGTCCAGTACGCTTAGGCACTTAATTTTTGTGACTTGACTCGTTTTCCTTGTTTTAGTTCTATGCCCTCACCGCCGGCACGTCCTCCTTGATGGAAGTAGCGAACGAGCGGTCAGATGAGGACGCAGTGAAGGTTGAGAGCCTTTCTGCCGAGCTCACGCAAGCCCGGGCTGAGATAGAGCGCTTAAACGGGCTGGTTACCGAAACCGAGGCGCACGGAACCTCTCGCGCTACCGAGCTAGAGGCTACGCTCCGGTCAACGCAGGAGAGGGAGCAGGAGGCCGTGGCAAAGCTTGCCAGGGCCCAAGAGGCGGAGAAAGCCGTGGTGATCCAGACCCAGGTAGCCCGTGAAGAAGCAGACAGGGCCCGAGCCGCTTTTGATGAGGAGCGTAGATGCAGGGAAGTAGCTGCCAAGGAGTGGGAAGCTACTTTATCTGAGCGCAATTCTACTGTCCGCAGGCTTGAGGAAGCCCGTGACAGGCTCGTGGCGGAGAATGCTGCACTTCGCGAGGCTAGGGCGATGTCCGAGGCGGAATCTGAAGCCCTGAAGAAGCATAAGGAAGAGCTCGTCGAAGCCCGGGCTAAGCTGCGCCAGGAACAGAACGACATGGCCTCGCGAACCATAGAGTTGCTTCAGGTGCAGACACGTATTCGGGACTTAGAGACCGAGCTAGATAGGCTCAAGTTGCAACGCAATTCATAGTTTAACCCGGTCTTCCTCGCTCCAGAACTCAGCACCGTAAACGTTTGTGTAATGTGCATTTTGTTTTTGAGCGCTCGCTTAACGGATAAGCACTGCGTAGTGTGTGGTGGCCAAAGGACTTAGCCGTTTTTCTCTTAGTTTATCCCGTCAAATCGTACGCACTGTGGGCTCTACAGCGCGGCACAATGTTCCGCTGACGGGAAGGGCACGTTCGCTCGGCACAGATATGGAGGCGAAACCGCCCACGCCGGTTCATGCACCCGGCCTAGGCCACGCGTCAGACAGGAGCCGAAGCTTCTTAGCCAGCGCACGAGAGAGAGAGGAAGAAAAGCAAGGGAGGCAACAGAGGGGAGGAAAATGTCTTCGATGAGCTGGTCATCGGACGACAGGGCTTGGCTGGTGGCGACGACGGAGGATCTTCCGCCGCTGCCTCCTCTGCCGCCGATGCAGCCCGGAGAGGAGGAGGTGGATTGGCTAGGCCCTGTCGTTGCGGCGCAAGCGGCCGAGCTGGCGGCGCACGCCCAGGTTCAGGCCGACGCACAGGCGGACCAGGCGCTGGCGGCTGCCTTGGCGGTGGAGGAGGAAAACGCGGTGGCGGCTCAGATCGCTGCCGACGCCGCGTACGCCGCCGCGCTCGCGGCGGAGGAGGTTCTGCCGCCGGTCGCGGCGGATCAGGAGATCGAGGCAGCCGCGGAAGCCATCGTGGCGGTGCCTCCTCCGCTGCTCATGGATTCCATCATCCACGGGCGGCGGAGGCGTCACCCGAGTGCGCCGAGGCCATCGGTGCCCGCGCCGGACCCGCCGACGCCGCAGACTCAGCTGGCTCGCCGCCAGTGCCACTGGTAGGCGTAGCGAGGTAGTTGTAGGATTTGGGCGCCGCCATAGCTGTAGTAGTGCGGCGTCCTTTTTGCGGTAGTCCAGGATGGTGAGGCCTCCTTTTGGTTGTAAATTCCTTCGTCTTGTTAAAAAGAATCCTTCTTTGTGAAATGCAACTTCTTTATGAAATTGTCTCCTTTGTTCAATATCTTTTCCTACGTGAATCTGAAATGCAAAAACGGGAGAACTAGATGAACGTAACGAAGCTCTGCGGAGAACTTAAGAAATTTTTAGCAAGCAGGTTGCTTTTTGGGAAGATTTGTTTTTGGTGCGCCTAATCATCCAGCCCCCGGGCCGTGGCCAAGTCCAAGTGCGATCTTGGAGTTGGGCGTGGTCTAAAGACTTAGAGTGACTTAGAAAAAATTTTGCGCGAACTCCTAGCCCCCGAGCTTCATTTGGGCCGCGCACAATGCGGGCTTAGCGAAGTTAAGGATTTGGAAAAAATTTCACGAAAATCCCCAGCCCCCGAGCTTCGTTGGGCCACGCGGCGATGCGGGCTTAGCGTAGTGAGGGGCTTAGGAAAAAACTGGGCGCAAAAAATCCCTCAGGCCCCGAGCGCTGCAAGGCCCAAGTTAGCCATCCAAACAAACCTGACGTGGGCTTACTGTACCTTTGGGCCGCGAGAATTCCACATTGCGCAGAGATTCACTATGGTGCGAGAGATCGGCTTATCCCGTCGTGGAAATGCTCCGGAATGCTTTATCCTTAGCCCTCGGGCTTTTGGCCACGGGCTTGTTTGAGATGATCATAACCAAACCCGACGTGGCTCGTGAATGGGGGAATTATTTTTTGGAATTGAAATTGAATTGAAAAGAGAGGAGACTTATGACCTAATTAAGCGTAGAAGCGTCGTAGCAGGGAGATGTTCCATGAGCTAGGGAGCTCGTTCCCGTCCTTGTTGGCGAGACGTACTGAGCCCATGCGCGCCGCGCTGACTACTTTGTATGGTCCCTCCCACTTGGGGTTAAGCTTGGTAGAGCCCGCGAGGTTCTGAATGCGTCGTAGAACTAGGTCTCCTACTTGCATGGTCCTTGTGTGTACGTTTTGTGCTGCGTAACGACGCAGGGTCTGCTGGTAGGCCGCAGCCCGGAGTAGGGATTGCTCGCGGCGCACCTCAAGTAGATCGAGGTCGAGCTGCCGCTCCTCGTCGTTGACCACGAAGCTAGCGAAGTCAACTCGATCGGATCCTAGTCTCACTTCTGTTGGGAGGACGGCCTCAGAGCCATAGACGAGTCGGAAAGGGGTTTCTTCTGTAGCCTGGCTGGCCGTTGTTCTGACTGCCCAGAGGACTGAAGGTAGCTCGTCAACCCAACCCTGTTGCTTTGCCTTGAGGGCGTCGTAAACCCGCTTTTTGATGCCTTACTAATCACCAACAGCCAGCCCCCGAGTCTCTAGCGGGTCGCGTGGCGAGCCGGTCTGAGGTTTAGAGAAAAAAAAACCCTTACGCGCTGCGCGGGAAACTTGGTTGGGGTTTTTCGGAGCCACTGGGGCCAAAAGGTTCGAGCATTGAATTTCGATTTGACAGAAAAGTGGGGCAGTTACGCCTCCTAGGGCACGACTCCCACGATCTCCACTTCGACCGTTGCCTTCCTTGATAAGGCAGTGCCGTCGGGGTAAACTCTTACTGCAGAACATCCACCCTTGCCTCTGTCTTCATCCCTCCATCTCGCTTCTTGCCTTCTTGATTCCTGCCGCCATGGTGTTCATCGGAGATAGCGCTCTTACGAGGGAGACGACGGATGAGTTTGAGAGAGACGGCTTCGTGAAGCCGGGCTCTTGGAGGCTTCCTGGTGCAGACCGGGAGCCAAGGCCCAAGCCTGATGAGCTGGTATGTTTCGAGAGCTCGGCCATCTGCGGGTTCCGCACGCCGGAGTCGCAATTTTTCACTGATCTTTTCGCCTTCACGGAGCTGCGGCCGGAGAACCTGTCTCCGCAGTCCTTCGTCCATTTGTTCATCTTTGCGCACCTGTGCAAAGCGTTCTGTGGGGTACGACCCACGATGAGTCTCTTCCCTAGGAATGTAACTAATTTCAAAACTCGTGAAATGCTTCTCCACTTTCCTCACCTCCGCCAGGTACCGCGCCATCGAGTCGTCAGTTGCCTGAAACTCCTCCCTGACCTGGCGGACGACAAGCTGCGAATCCCCTTTCACAACAAGCCGTTTAATGTCGAGCGCAGCGCTTTCTCTTAGACCTGCTAGTAGGGCTTCATACTCTACGGCGTTGTTGGTCGCTGCAAAGTGTATTTGTATGACGTGCTGGAGTTGCTCTCCGTTGGGAGAGATGAGAACGAGGCCGCATCCTGATCGCCCGAACTGGTGTGAACTGTCGAAGAACAGAGTCCACCGACCTTCTTCCCTATCTTGACCTGGAGAGCTTATTTCGTGCTCATCCGGCTTGGTCAACTCTGCAACGAAATCAGCCAGGGCCTGGGCCTTGATAGCGGTACGGGATACGAACTGGTTGTCAAACTCACCCAGCTCGATTCCCCACTTCACGACCCGGCCTGTGGCCTATGGGTTATGGAGAATGTCCTTGATCGGATAAGTGGTCGGGACAATGATATAGTGACTTGGAAATAGTGACGCAACTTGCGCGAGGCCATCAGGAAGGCATAGCATAGTTTTCGGGATAGCGCTCCTTTGGTCCGGTGAGCACTTCACTCACGTAGTAGACGGGCTGTTGCATCCCTTCTTGTTCTACTGCCAATACCGCGCTTGCGGCGTTTGGTGTCACTGAGAGGTACAACAGGAGGGTTTCCCGAGCTTAGGAGTGGTGAGGACAGATGGCGAGGTGAGGTATTGCTTGAGCTGTTGAAACGCGGCCTCAGCTTCCTCAGTCCACTCGAACTTATCGTGCTTGCGTAGAAGTTTGCAGAAAGGCGCGCTTCGATCTCCAAGGCGGTAGATGAAACGGCTTAAAGCCGCCATTTTGCCTGTTAGGGAGTGGATGTCCTTTACGCAGGTCGGCGACTTCATCTTTTCTACGGCCTCAATCTTCTCGGGGTTCGCACCGATACTTGCCCCGCCGATTACGTAGTCTAGGAGCATGCCGGACTTGACGCCAAAGACACATTTCTCGGGGTTTAGCTTGACCCGGTGCTATCTCAGGCTGTCAAAGGTTTCCCGTAGGTCGGACACGTGGTCCTGGGTGTCTTTGCCCTTGACTACGATATCGTCTACGTAGACTTCTACGTTGCGCCCTATTTGATCGGGGAGAGTTTTTTGCATGAGACGCTGGAACGTGGCGCCAGCATTTCTTAGACCGAAGGACATGGTCGTATAGCAAAATATGCCGAAAGGCGTTACAAAGGCGGTTTTCTCTTCGTCCTCTTTACACAACGCGATCTGATAGTAACCGGAATAAGCATTCAGGAAACTCATCAAAGCTGAATCTGCTGTAGCGTCAACTAGCTGATCTATGCGTGGAAGGGGGAAGTTATCCTTGGGGCAGACGGAATTAAGGTCGCGATGGTCAACACACATGCGCCATTTACCTCCTTTCTTCTGGACGACGACTGGGTTCGCAAGCCAATCGGAATGCTGTACCTCAAGGATGAAGCCCGCACGAAGCAGCTTGCCGAGCTGGTCTTGGATGATTTTGGCCTTCCTGTAGGGAACACGCCTCTGACACTGCCTTACCGGTTTCTTGTCAGGCCGGACAGCTAGCCTGTGCTCGATCACCTCCCTTGGGAGACCAGGCATATCGGACGGTTCCCATGCAAACGCGTCCTTATTAGCCCGGAGGAAGGTAATGAGCTCGAGTTCCTATTGAGGCTCGAGGGTTGTCCCCACGTGGACCACCTTGGAGGGGTCTGTCTCCGTGAGGACAACGGTTTTGGTGGGCTCCTGTGGCTGCAGTGCCACCTTTGGGTGCGCTGTGGGGCGCTCCTTGCCGCTGGGACCACGAGTAGGGAGCTGTCCTACCATGGCCAGCGCGGTCTCGTCGCAGTCGAGGGCCGTCTTGTGGTATTCCCGGACGGTGATGACTCCCTTTGGCGCCGGCATCTTCAGGCAATGGTAGGCGTGGTGGGAAACCTCCAAGAACTTGGAGAGCGCGGGACGGCCCAAGATGGCGTTGTAGGGGAGCTCGGTTTCCACCACCTCGAAGGTGATGTACTCCGTCCGGATGTTGGCGGAAGAGCCGAACGTGACGGGCAGTACGACTTGCCCGACGGGGCGAAGCGACGATCCCGTGGAAGGGAACGGTGATGTCTATGATCTTGGAGCGCGGGACCTGCATAAGGCCTAGAACGCGCGCCGTGATGATATCCAGCGAGCTCCCGCTGTCCACGAGGACGCGGTCCACCCGGGTGTTGCAAATGGTGGGGCAGAGTACCAGCGGGAGGCGCTGCGGCATTAAGAGCTCGACCGGACAGTCCGTCACCGGAAAGGTGATGGCTTGGCTGGACCAAGGCAGGGACTCTGCCGCGGGCTTGCCGCTGAGATGTGGAGGACCTCGCGAGACGCGGCCTTTAGCTCGCGGCAAGTGGTGTGGGCTGACGTACCGCCAAAGATGACGCGACGTGTCCGCGGGCCTCAGGGAAGCCTTGGTCTTGGCCGCCCTGCAGAGTGGGTGTTGCGGCCAGCGTAGAAATCCTCCATCTGGCGGGCCCACGTGCGGCAGTTGTGCAAGTCGTGGCCGGGGCGCTGGTGGAGGTGGTAGAAGAGACTGGGGTCATGCAACGGGTCCTCACCTCTATTCTGCTACTGCTGCGGGCGGGGAGGTCGGCCTTGAGGAGGCCCCTGGCCGCCGCGCGGTCTGCCTCCGGCCTGGTGAAGTCGCTGCGGTCGCTGCTGCAGCGGGCGCTGCTACGGCGGACGTTGTGGCGGCGGGTGCGCCGGCAGAGGGCGCTGCGGCGGTGGGCACTCGGGCTGATCGGGCTCGACGGCGGCGATGAACTTAGCGGGCTGCTCCTGCCACTTCTTCTTCTTCTTGTCCGTCTTGGCCTTGCCTGGGCCGTCGCCGACCTTGGCCTTCTTCTTCACACGGCACCTCTTGCGCTCAACTGTCTCGGAGGCGTTGACGTAAAGGGCCGCGGTGCGGAAGAGCTTGCTCGCGGTATAGACCGGGTGGAGCTCGAGGTCTTCAGTGTAGCGTCGATCCCTCACGCCGTCCTTGAAGGCCTCGATGATGGCCTCATCGGAGATGCAGGGAATTGTGTTGCGGGCCCTGATGAACCGGCACACAAAGTCCTGGATATCTCGTCGTCTCGCTGCACCACCAGATTGAGATCTTGGGGGCGCCTAGAGCGAGCGTAACACCCCTGGAAGCTCGTGCGGAGGGCGTCCTGCAGCTGAGCCCAGCTGCGGATGGAACCGGGCCTTTGGTTAAACAGCCGGGTTCGGGCCATGCCCTCGAGCACTGTGGGGAAGTAGTTGACCATGACGGCCTCGTCTCCTCCCATGGCCCGGACGGTGGTGGTGTAGATGGTGAGGAACTCCTCGGGATTCTTGCTCACGTCGAACTTCTCGATTGGCCCGGGTTTGAACCTCGGCGGCCACGGCGTCTCATGGAGAGCGCGGGAGAAGGCGGGGCATCCTAGCAGGGCCTTTGGGGGAGAGGCATCCCGACGCGGCCCTAGGCGGGAAAACACTCCGCCCGGGGCACGCGATGAACCTCCAGCAGAGGAGGCCATCTGAGTCTGGCGCGAGCGACTGTGGCGACGGCGGGAACGCTCCTGAGCGCCGTCCTAGCCGGGGCGGTTTTGAGTGCCGCAGCGGTCAGAATCGTTTCCGCGCCAGATGTCCGGGCGGCCGCCACCAGTCTGCTGCTCATGCTGGTCGATGCCGCAAGTGATGACGCCGACGCCCTCGGCGATGGCTGGACACAGGTCCGCCATGGTGAAGCCACGCCGGTCCCTCTCCAGGTCACGGACGACCGTGGTGATGGCGCGCGCCCTCTGCTAGCTGCGCAGGAGCGGGTTCATCATTGTCTCGATGAGAGATTCGACCGGCTGGCAGCCCTGAGGGGTGAGCTGGCTGTGGTCCTCCTCGCAGATCCCATCCATGGTGCGACGGATGGCATCGTTGAAGAATTTCCTAACCTCTGTGCG
Organism: Raddia distichophylla; assembly: GCA_005191435.1. Taxonomy (NCBI): domain Eukaryota; kingdom Viridiplantae; phylum Streptophyta; class Magnoliopsida; order Poales; family Poaceae; genus Raddia; species Raddia distichophylla. The sequence goes on from SPJY01012750.1 coordinate 21,922, forward strand.
GCGGCGCAGCTGCTCCTGGGTCTCGTCATTTTCAGCGTCGCCGTCGACCGCGGCCGCGAAGACGCAGCGGGACGTACGCGAGGCCAGGGGGAATGTCCCAGTGTCGCCAGCAGACGTAGCGGAGTCACCAAGCAACTCGAACTCCATGGGAGTCTCGCTGATGTGGGTGACGGAAGGGTCCAGCTCGAGGAGCGACTCCTCGGGGCGAAAATCTACCCCTGGGACGCGAGAGGCGTCAACCTCCATCTCGTCGGCCCCTGCTTCGGTGAGGTACTCCTCTCGCCAGCCCTCGTACGATGGGACCAGGTCGTCCAGATCATCGCACTCATCGAACTCGAGGTCCAGGGCCTCATCGTTGCTCGGAATCTCAGGCATGTCCGAGGGAACGGAGTGCTGAGGGCTAGTCATGTGCCCTACGGTGGGCGCCAGCTGTCGGTATCTGGGAATCGCGCTCCTGAAGAGCAGCGGGTCCACGGACCGGCAGACGAATTTGTAGTTGGAGTGAGGCCCAACGACAACCCTTCTCAGCAGCCCAGCTGGCGACCGAGCCTACGGGGGCTCAGGCCGCGCGGTCTTCCCGGACTAAGCCTGGTGCGACTTGGCGATCCGGGTACTGATCTGACGTACAGCAAAAGGGGAAGGAGGAAGAGAGAAACAAACCACAGAAACACGAATGATTTACCCTGGTTCGAGCCCCCACTGCCGGGTAATAGCTCTACTCCAGCCTTGTTGATTATATAGTGGAAAACAGTACAAGGGTGCCGAGACCGGGCTTGAAGGCACCGATCCCGAGCTTACCGAGGTATCTAAGGACTACGGCTACTGCAAAAGAAGCTTCGGATGCTCGGGTGACTGCGCGGTGGAATCGGGATCAGACTGCCTGAATCACTTGGCCCGAACGGATCTGGGGCTCTTCCTTTTATAGGCGCGGCGGGTGGCCCGGAGCTGATGCGGTGGGCCCCGCGCCTATCTCTGCTTTAGTGGCGGTGTTCCTGTCTCATTCTGGGGCTCTGTCTGGTCTCGAGCCTACAGGGAGAAACTGGTCAGGTCAGTACTGGACACATGTTTGGCTTGTAATGCCGATACGAGGAGAAACCTTCTTTAGGGAGAAAGCACTTTCCCTTTATTCCCAATATAGCATTGACTGGACCGAGCCAGCCTCGTGCCGCCCGTTGGGGGCGTCGCGTAGCGTAACAACCATTCGCTGCCTACCAAGAAGGGCAAACGACAAACCAAGCTGCCCGCGTGCTCTTCCCCGGGCTGCGGGCTCCCGGGGATGCACAGTTCTTTCCGGTCAAGGCCGGAGAAAGTGTGGTGGGACACGACGGCTATCGCCACCTGCCCACGGACAGACGGACTATCCGCGGGACCATCTCCCGGGCTAAGGCTAGCCCGGGAGGTGCGCAACGCCTGCTAAGGCGTGGTTTTGACCCCTGCCCGGACGGCCAGACCTACATCGAAACTTCGTAACGACCATTGCTTTCGGCGCATGTGTGTGTGGAACCACTGCCTGTGCATCCATTACTACCCATCTAGTCATTGCCGGCTAGGAACTGTGGTTTTGCATCCATTGCTAGTTTGCTACCAATGAATAAGCGACGGTGGTAATTCCATGTTATTCTGGCCATGTTTGATTCAATAGATACTGGCCATGTTTGCCATGAAACCTCTTACATCAAATGAATGTGAATTTGCCATTAGTATTGAGAGATACTCCTTCTCATTCTTACAATGTACGCATGAACAAAATATATCGCTTGGCGACATACACTACAGGAATCGACCGTAGAATCGACTGCCAATTTCTGTATCGACGGCCAACAAGAAACCGTCGATATACATACCCTATTATCGACGGCCAGAAACTAACAGTCGAGACTGAGTTCTCAGTGGGGCAGCTCTTGACGGCCCGTATATTCACCGTCGAGAGAGCTAGGAGGAGGCCCCGTGGCGCCGTCCGAGGCGTGACGACGTCTGTTTCTATCTACGGCCCGTAGTTAGCCGTCGACACACGTTTGACCCGAGAACCTTTATCGACGGCAAAGATGGGCCGTCGAGATTATGTACAATGAAAACATTTTTGCCCTGTTATATTTTTAATTTTGTGGTAATTTATATTTCTTTTCAAATTTCTTTTTTTTGATATATAATAAAATACTATGAATGTCATGTTGATGTTATGTTTGCTGTGCTATTTTGTTTAACATACGACTTAGCCTTTGAATAAAACGACGTAGCCTTTGAATTTACTAAAATAATGTTTAAATTTCAATATTTAAACTTGAAAAGCTAAAAGTTTAAATTTTAATCTGATGCGGTTATCATTTAGTCTACTTTGGCATACATAATTGTAACCCGTTTAATAAAAATATGTTAAATTAAAGCGCATGTTTGATTTACAAAGGAGTGACCGCATGATAAGGTTTAAAAAATTTGATTTTTTTTCTATACGTGTAATTGTATGTAAGAAATAGTATGGAGTGGTTTGATCATTTCAAATGTTTCATTTAAATTTTGAAAAATTGAATTAGAGTCGTTTGACCGATTAAGCCCTTGGGGGGAGCTGCCCTCGAGACTAAAGGCTCTCTTGACGGTTATATTATAAACCATCGAGACAAAGCAGCTAAATCGACGGTGGTCAATAGGGACCCTCGGCACAGACAGTGTCGACGGCTTTCTGATGGCCGTCGATACAGTCAGCCACGATGACAGTACCGACGGCTGGGGTCCAGGCCGTCGACACAGTCATGAGTTAGTACCGACGGTTACTGTGAGGCCATCGACACACTCATGCCAGTTACGGGCATAGTGTCGACTGCTTATGTTCGCCATCGGAACTTAGGCTGCTGTGTCGACGGCATTGCTTTAGCCGTCGGAGCTGAGGCTGCTGTGTCGACGGTTTCGTCCTGGCCGTCGATACTGTTGCTCTTTTAGATCCCGCTTAGGGCTCGGGACTTGGTATTTTTTCCAAGTTCCGAGCCCCTCTCGCCTCCCGATTACCTCGCCGCCACGTCGCCCCGCCCCGACGCACCGCCGCCTCTGCCGCCCCGCCGCGCTGCGCCGACGGGCCACCGCCTCCGCCGCCCCCTCCGCCGTCGCCGCCCCGCCGCCCCGCTCCAACGCTTCGCCGCCGCCGCCCCGCCACCCCGCTCCGACGCTTCGCCGCCGCCGTGTGATTTAAATGTATTTAAAAAATATATTAATCTGTTTGCTATGTGATTAACTATCGTTCGTGTATAAGTTTAGTGGATGTCACCTAGCCGTACGTCACCCGTTCGGAAACGGCACATCTCATATGGAACACGGAAGGTGATTCGTTGTGCTCTAATACGAGATGTGACATGCGTTTCCGAATTGTCCAGTGGAGCCCCTTATGGGCGTCCCAGTGGACAGCCTACGAACGACTGTTCGAGCACACGTCGCGTTGTGGTACCGGGGACATCGAGATGAGGTTTTTGACGGCATGACCCTAAGAGGTTCTCCTGTGCATAACATAAGTGCTTCGGAGTTTTTATCGACTCCCTGGCCATCGTTGCACTAGGAGAACCCGTAGAGTTATGCTGCCGAAATCTCGTCTCGATGTTCGGTACTGCAGCACGACGTGTGCTCGAGCGGTCATTCGTTGGTGGGTTTAGAAGCCTTCCTAAGCTTAATATAAAACCCTCACGTATGACGATGGCTGGCAACTCAGATGGAAGAAGATAGGAGTTGGATGTACGAAGGATGGCAACGGAACGGACACCACTCGGACGAATGGTACGACAAGACCGAGATATTCCTGAATCGTGCTTTTCAGGATGCTGTAAACGAAAATACCCCGGTAACTTGTCCATGTGTTGATTGCGGGAACTGCAAGAAAAGAACCCGTGCTCAGATGGAGATAGACCTGTATATACATGGCTACAAGGCTGAATTTGTTATTTGATAGCTTGTGGACTTCGATATGCTATATATGTGCTTGTGGATATGTCGTAATGTTTAATTTGTGTATTTTGTTGTTTGGATGTGAAGTTTGGATGAATTGTGGTCGCATATATGCGACGAGGGGTATATATGAATTGCTGGGTATTTTGGGTTTGCAGGTGCGGCTGTCGCAGCTGCTGGGGCAGCGACGGCAACCGCAAAAATTTGTGATTTTTTTTTACAATTAGCAAAAATATTTTTTTTCTGCACTCCATATTTCTCGACGGCTTGCAAAGAGCCGTCGACACTAAATTTCACGGAGGCTGTGTCGACGGCCAAGACATAGCCGTCGATACCGCGTAGGAGTGGGGCTGTTTCGACGGCCTGCTGTCAGCCGTCGAGACTAGTGCTCTGCTCACGTCACCTGGCCATGTCGCCGTCGACACTAAGAGTTTTGACGGCCGGGCCGTTGACATTACTTGATTCTCTCGACGACCTTCACTCGACGGCTAAGTCTCGACTGCTGGCCGTCGATACTATTTAAACCCGACGGTTGTAGTATTATTATCGACGGCTTTTGCCGTCGAGTCTGTTGCCGCCTCCTGTAGTGATATATGCATTGGCCGCATGAATAAAAGATTGCACGCAATCTAAGAACTCCTTCGAGCGTCGTTCCGTGTTGTACATTCATAACAGGTCCATCTACGTTACACACGGCTAACTATTAGGTAATTTTTTTGAAAATGTTTTTTTAAAATCACAAAGCAAAACAATCCTAACCTACTCATATTATTTTCATATAGCCAATCTAAATAATCTAGAAGATAATAGTGGCTCAAGAAATTTCGATTAAGTGCTACATTCAATGTCTATATTCAAAACCATTCATGATCTACATCCAATTTCAATCAAATAAATTATGCGACATGCAGCCGTGGTGAGGCGGCATGTGGCGTTGGAGGCCTAGGTAGCTGAAGCCGTGCGCGGCGAGGAACGTTCGTTGTACGTTCTATCGACATTAAAGCATAATCAAAGCAAATTCCAAATAAAATTTCTGCACTTTCGTTGAACGTTCTATCCCTAATAAAATTGACTTGGAAGCTAAAAGATATCGAATGATGTTACTAACCTTAAAGCACTTGGATCGAAGTAAAATGACCAAATTTTGCAAATTTGGGAAGCACCTCCCCTCTTGAAATTCTTAGCCGAGTCCACCCTGCTACTGTTCGATCGAGAAAAGTGTGGGGGAGGATGAAGAAGTTTAATGCCATCTAGTACCGGTTGGTGGCACCAATCGGTGCAGACATGCTCACAATAGCACTAAATCGTAATACGAACCTCTACTAATGAGCCTCCGCCCTAGCTGGCCTACCCCGTCATTAGTACGGGTTCGTATTACGAACCCATACTATTCACTACTAGAATCTCCCAAAAAATATACACGAGGGCTGAAAAGATGTCGTCGTAAGATAAGAGACTCACGAGGGCTTTCCATAGCCCTCATAAGAAAGCATATAGTCACAAGGGCCAAAAAGGAGCCGTCGCAATAAACTGTAGCCGCCAGATACTCATGAGGACCAATAGTTGGCCCTCGCAAAATATGGTCCAATAATTGCTCGCCTGTGCGCCCCTGTGTGCATGTGGGGTTTATTCGCAAGGGATCCCAGTTGACCCTTGCGAGTAAGGCTGCTTGAGCAACTTCTCGCGAGGGCCCTCTGCTAGCCCTCGCGAATAAAAGACCTATAAATCCCCTACAAATCCCTCTGTTAGCCCTATATATCCCCCACACATTTTGGTCTTGTGTCGTTCTTCCGCAGATACTTGGTTAACTCCGGTATAACGTGAAGGATTCTCCCCAAGTTCGACTACAATAGAGAGACGACGGAGTCATCATCAATCTCCGGAGGAGACAAGTGCTAATTAGTGTGTAACGGGTAATGCGCAATGTGCGTAATTCATAAATAATGTATTATATAATTTGATGAGTTCAATTTCCGAAATGTCTACTCGAATGTTTAGTGCATCGATAAACAGATAGTGTGAGCTAAGAAAGGGTCAACATCAGAAATATTCGTTTTATGTTTAAAATTTTTTCTATGGCAAAAAATGTTACATAAATGAATATTAGTGACACAAAATATTTTAAACTATTATTTGGTATTTTTTAAAAATATTTTAAGCATAGGCGGGAAGGAGGGTATTTATTAGTAGCGAGGGTTTTTTAAAAAACCCTCGTATGTTACGCTTATACGCGAGGGCCCATTAGGCCCTCGTATTTATTGGCCTATATACATGAGGGCCGTTGCCCGTAGCATTAGCCCTCAAATAAAAGCCCGCATCCTTATCTCGTGAGGGCTAGGTGGCCCTCATGAGTAGGGCTGGCACCTACTGGTCGAGGGGGCAGCGGCCTGGGTGGATTAGTCGCGAGGGCTATGTGACCCTCGCGAATATCCTTGGGACCACCGAAAGTGAGTAAGGGTTATTCAGGAGGCCACTTGGCCCTTGCGAAAAGTCCACGCATAGGGTTATTCAAGAGGGCCACCCGGCCCTCGAGAATAGTCTGCGTATAGATCTGGCAGTGGCTTGGACTTGGGCAAAAATTTGCTCAAGGCCAAGCACCCAAGTCCAAGCACGCGCTGCCCTAGGTTGCCAGCGTCGCCGTCCGTCGCTGCGCCCCCACCGTCCGCCGCTGCGCTCGCCGCCGCCCCGCGCTCTCTGTATATAAGGTGCTTTATGCTATTGTGCGCTATATATAATTTATAATATTCTCTATTATAATTTATATATAGCTAGTTGATGGGCACGAGGCAGCTGGTCCTAAAAGGTCCTTCACGACCGGCTGGAGACACCATCTGATACTAAGATGCTTTTATGCTGTTGTGTGCTGTATATAATTTATAAAATTATTTATATTCTAATTTATATATAACTTGTTCAATCACAGAAGACCGATTAGTACAATTTCGTTATACGAACCGGTACTAAATTGAATACATCATTATCGGTTATACCCTCCAACCGGTACTGGATGGACCTTGCAATTTTGTAGCGGCTGAACTGGTAGTGATGTCACCATTATTGCTGGTTCGCATCAAACCGGTATAGATGAGTCGATATCTAGTAGTTCCCTGGCACCAGTAGTGTCCTAACATTAGGAAATTGCTAACTACCCGTCTCGTCGATATGTATGCTAAAATGTGGTCGAAGGTCTCACTTAAATGTTTTCAGTTTTGTACAGGAATTTTTTTGGATGTATTGGCACTGAGCGTCAAGGAAAAAGCCGAAGAGTTGGCGTGTTGGCATCTCCAACTAACAACTAATAATAATATAATATAATAATAATAGACCTACATCGAAACTTCGTAACGACAATTGCTTCTGTTCGGTGCATGTGTGTGTGGAACCACTGCCTGTGCATCCATTACTACCCATCTAGTCATTGCCGGCTAGGTACCGTGGTTTTGCATCCATTGCTAGTTCGATAATCCTTTGGTACGGGCGTCCGATGATCGGACCCCCGCGCGGCGCGCGGCCCAGCTATGCAGCGTAGCTAATTACTGTACGTCACAGTCTTTTCTTTTCGAGCCGTTTGCTAGCTGATGCACCTTCATGAGATTACTTATTTGCATTGGCTTGTTCGTACTCCTCTCTCTCTATAAATCCACACTATCTAGCATGCAAACCTCCTCTTTTCTCTCTATAGCGTGCAGAGCCTGGTCTCTAGGCAAACAAAAGTTATGCTCCCGCTTAATCAAACTATTGCACTAGATTGACGACCAGGTTTTTTTGTTGCTGCATGTAGTGTTGAAAAATGTTGTAGCAGCATTTTTTTTTGTTTTTTAGCAAATCACATTTTTTTGTGAGATAGATTGTTCCAATAGTCTAAACTATTGTTTCAACATAGGAAAATGCTTCGGCGCGGACATCCGAACCGATCGGACGCCCGCGCCAGCCCGCGCGCCCGCCAGACTCTAGCTTCCTCGTTCATGGCCGCTAGCTAGTTTGATTATTTTTTTTCACTTCTCATTTTTGTATCTTTTTCATTTGGTGTTCAAATTGCGTAGTACAAATTTTATGATTCATCAAAATTCCTAATGAACTCATTTTAAATACTTTTCCTTTTTTATTTTTTTGAATTTTTTATTTTTATTGTTACAATTGTTCCAGCAGACAAGATAGATTGTTCCGGGAAGCTAGACTCATTGTTTCAGAAGATCAAATACATTATTCCAATAGTAAGTTGTGGTCCACCAGACTGGACATATTGTTCCAATTGGTTTAGCCTATTGTTCCAGCAGACAAAATACATTGTTCCAATAGGTATACAAGTTATTCCATCAGACTAGATATTTTTGTTCCAATTGGTTTTAGCATATTGTTCCAGCAGACCAAATACATTGTTTCAATAGGTATACAAGTTGTTTCTTCAGACCAAATAAATTGTTCCAATTGGTTTTAGCCTATTGTTCCAGCAGACCAAATACATTGTTCTAATAGGTATACAAGTTGCTCCATCAGACCAAATACATTGTTCCAATTAGGTTCAGCCTATTGTTCCAGTAGACCAAATACCAACTTGTTCCATCAGACTAGACGTATTGTTCCAACAGGTCAAATTAATTATTCCATTAGTATAGACAAATTGTTCCAGTAAAATTTATATAGCAACATGGATCTTGTTTTGTTCAAAAAATGCGAGGAACACACTGGTGAAAATGGTTTGTAGATTGGATCTCCCAGTAAAAAGTTATGATCGTTTAAAGAAAAATAAAAAAGTAATCTTCGCTGACGTCAGCGATGATGTCATCGCGAATTGTTTCGGACGTGGCACGAGTTGTTCCGGCGGAGACATGATTTGTTCCGGCAGTTATCTAGGGCTGAGCAATCGCTGCGTTTTTTGAGCAGGGCAGCGTCCGATCCAAAACAATTTGGTCGGATGTCCGACCTCAAGATTGCTCCTTCAACAGGTCAAACATATCGTTCCAATAGGGTACACAAATTGTTTCAGCGGGCTAGACATATTGTTGCAATAGGCTAAACCGATTGTTTCAGATGCTATGCATATTGTTCCAATAGGCTAAACCAATTGTTTCAGTATGCTATACATATTGTTCCAATAGGCTAAACCAACTCTTCCAGCAAGCTATAAATATTGTTGCAATATATTAAACCAATTGTTTCAGTAGGCTATTTATATTGTTTCAATAAGCTAAACCAATTGTTTCTGCAACATATATATAATCTTCCAATATGCTAAACAATAAGCTATATATAATTATTTATTTGTTCCAACATGTTGAACCAATTATCTCAGCAGACTATATATATTGTTCCAATATGCTAAGCCAATTGTTTCAGTAGGCTAGGCATATTGTTGTAATAGCTAAACTAATTGTTTGGAGAAGGTAGACATGTTGTTGCAATAGAGTAAATTAATCGTTCACTTGGTTATACGTCCACTAGGCAAAACTAATTGTTCCATCAAGCTAGATTTATTGTTTCAATTGGCTAAATTAATTGTTGCACTAGAGTAAACGAATTGTTGCAATAAAAAGTTTTATGGCAACATTGTTTATTCGTAAAAATGCAAAGAACATGTTGATGCAAACGGTTTGTGGATTGGAGTTCCGAGTTGAATGTTATGGCCGTCGGAAGAAATACTCAAAACGGAATATTCTTGCTGCATCATGCTTGCGTCAGATACAAAATTAATTTATCTCACCGTGCATGCAATGCAGCGGCCGGGGGTGGAGTTGCATATGAACGGCTATGTGCAATGTCACGTAAGCATTGAGGCACTCGCCTTTTTGGGCTGGAGCACAGGCCACAGCATCTGATTTTTTAGCTTTTGGGACAGACGTCCGTTCCCTAGCTGTTCCCTAGTTTTACTACTAATGAATAAGCGACGGTGGTAATTCAATGTTATTCTGGCCATTCTTGATTCAATAGATATATTAAGCGACGGTGGTAATTCAATGTTATTCTGGCCATGTTTGATTCAATAGATATAGTTTTCCATGAAACCTCTTACATCAAATTGATGTGAATTTGCTATTAGTGTTGATACTCCTTCTCATTCTTGCAATGTACTCATGAACAACATATATAGCCTGGCGACATATATGCATTGGCTGCACGAATAAAAGCTGGTCCGTGTTGTACATTTATAACTGGCCCATCTACGTTACACACGGGTAACTATTAGGTAATTTTTTGATAATGTTTTTTAATCACAAAAGAAAACAATCCAACCTACTCATATTATTTTCATGCATATAGCCAATCAAAATAATCTAGAAGATAATTGTGGCTCAAGAAATTTCGATTAAGTTCCAAATTCAATGTCTACATTCAAAACCATTCATGATCTACATCCAATTTCAATCAAATAAATTATGCGGCGTGCAGCCGTGGTGAGGCAGCACATGGCGTTGGAGGCCTCTGCTAGCCCTCGCGAATAAAAGACCTATAAATCCCCTACAAATCCAGCTGTTAGCTCCCTTGAGTTCGGCTCCGATAGAGAGACGACAGAGTCATCATCAGTCCCCAGAAGAGACAAGTGCTAATTAGTGGGTAACGGGTAATGTGTGTAATTTATTAAATAATGTATTATGTAATTTGATGAGTTGAATTTCCGAAATGTCTACTCGAGTGTTCAGTGTATCGATAAACAGATAGTGTGAGCTAAGAAAGGGTCAACATCAGAAATATTTGTTTTATGTTTAAAATTTTTGTATGGTAAAAAATGTTACATATATAAATATCAGTGACACAAATTTAAACTATTATTTGGTATTTTTTAAAAATATTTTAAGCATAGGAGGGAAGGTAGCGAGGGAGCGCTAGGGCCCATTAGGCCCTCATATTTACTAGCCTATATACACGGGGGCCATAGCATTAGCCCTCAAAAAAAGCTTGCGTCCTTATCTCGCGAGGGCTAGGTGGACCTCGTGAGTAGGGCTGGCACCTGCTGGCCGAGGGGGTAGCGGCCTAGGCAGATTAGTCGCGAGGGCTAAGTGACCATCGCGAATAGCCTTGGGACTACCTGCAGTGAGTAAGGGTTATTCACGAGGGCCACCTGGCCCTCGCAAATAGTCTGCATATAGATTTGGCAACGGCTCGGACTTGGGCAAAAATTTTCTCAAGTCCAAGCAGGCGCTACCCTAGGTCGCCGCCACTGCTCGCCTTCGCCGCGCGCCCTCTGTAGTCAGCCGCCCCGCACTGCCCCGTCGTCGCCGCCGCCGTCACTCCGCACCCGCCGCCCTGCGGCCGCGCTTGCTGCCCGCTGCTCGCCACTATCGCCCCGCGCCCTCTGTAGCCCACTGCCGCCCCCACCTCCCCGTCGCCCTGCCCGATCCACGCCATCACTGCCTCGCGCTCGCCGCCGTTGTGCACGAGCTGAGGAGGAGCCCCGCACCACGACGAGGAGTAGCACGAGCTGAAGAGGTGCCCCACACCACGACGCCGCACCCCTCTGTTCACCGGAAATGTTTCTTCGCGCCTTTTTCTATGTTTGAATGATTAGTTACGAGGGCTGTGTGAGGACTTAAGCACGAGGGCTGTGCGTTTAGAGTTAAATATCACTGGGCATGTGCGTTTACAATGTTGTATACTAACTATGTGCGTTTAGTGTGCATATAACCTAGCCGTACGTCACCCGTTCGGGAAAGCACAAGTCGTAATTATACCGGACGGTGATTCGTTAGGTTTCATTACGAGGCGTGATTCACGTTCCCGAACTGTCCAGTGGACGACCCCGTTTGGGCACCCTAGTGGATAGCCCACGATTGACCGTTTAAGTACGATGCGTCGTGTCGGCCGTGGATTCGGGACTAGGTTTCGGTTGCATAACCCTGTGGTTCTTCGGTGCAGAATATAAGTATCGGTGTATTAGAAACGATTCCCCAACCGTGCTTGCACTTTGGGAACCAGTAAGGTTATGCTGCTGAAATTTCATCTCGAATCCACGAGTGACACTACGGATCGTACTCGAACGGCCATTTGTGGGTGGGTTTGGAAGCCCTCCTAATTAGCCATGTGTAAAAACCCCTGACGCAAGTACGTATATGTATCAACTTGTTCGTGAATACTTGTACGGTGGGTGGGTGGCGAATAGACGACCCACAGATGCCTGGTTTGAGGGGACTCGTCAGTTCGTGTCCCGAGCTTTCCAGGGGCGCAAGGCCCTGTCCGTTGCCCTTGTGCTGAATGTGGTAACTGTCGGAAGAGAACTCATGACGAAATGGAGATGCATCTGGTCAAGAATGGGTTCAAGGTCAGTTAACATCGGTTGGTATACCATGGGGAGAGTACTCGTGCCCAGGTTGGGCCAGCTGGACCCCCCGAAGGTTTTGATGAAATAGACCGGATGGAGGACATGGTTGTTGATATTGGTCACGATTATGAGGGTGATGAACAGGATTGGTAGCTAGGCATGGCTGATCTTTTTAAGCTTCTAGACTCAGCCAACCAGCCTTTGCACGATAAAACGTCAGTGACGGTCCTTTCTCATTTGACACGTATGATAGCTGTGAAGTCCAAGTTCAACATGTCCATCATATGTTTTGATAAGATATTGCTTATTTGGTGTGATGCCCTCCCCGAAGGTCATATGATTCCCTGGACCTGGTATGAGTGTAGAAGACTACTGTCGGGTTTAGTAATGCCATATGAGAAGATAGATTACTGCGAGAACCTTTGCATGTTGTATTATAAAGATGACGAGGGGAAGGCCTGGTGCAATCATTGTGGAAATCGCGGTACTTCGAGACCACAGACTCTAATGGCAACAAGTCTCGGTCTAGTGTGGCGAAGAAAGTGTTGCGTTACTTCCTGATGAAAGACCGCCTCCAACGGTGTTTCATGACAGAGGACACATCCCATAGCATAAGATGGCACAAGTTGTACAAACGGAACCCTGATGTGTTGGTTCACCCGTCAGATGGAGAAGCTTGAAAGCATTTTGATCGAAAACATCCGGTTTTTGTAGCAGAACCATGAAACGTGCGTCTCGCGATTACCATGGACAGGTTCACTCCTTACAATATGAACACTCGTTCATACTCTTGTTGGCCAGTCTTCAGTATCCCTCTCAATCTAAAACCGTCTCAACTCATGAAGTACGAATTCATATTTCTTTCACTGATAGTGCTTGGTCCAAAAAGCCCTGGGAGAAATTTAGATCTATTTTTGTGGCCATTGGTAGATAAGTTGAAGGAGTTTTGGAAAACAGGAGTTATGACTTATGACAAAGTTACAAACTCTAATTTTTTCATCAGAGCTGTCTATCTGTGGTCAATTCATAACTTTCTAGCATTCGACATGTTATTTGACTAGAGCACGCACGACAAACTCGCTTGTGCGATTTGCATGGGTCATACCATGTGATGGGGGATGGGGTCCCGATCTTCCGACAGGTAGGATAAACACGATTGGTGGAGAACTCGTCATTGACGATCCAACCTTGAAAAACACCGATCTAGGGCTGCAATCGCTACACCACCGTCTCCGTTCGTTATCAACCACACAAGCGCATGGTCGACCTCACCACGAAGGCTAGTTCCTATAAGCGAATCGAGAACACAAGTAAGAATGAAGAAGAAGCAATCTTGAATTGCCAATTGATATTAAGATCATGAAGTTGGGGTTGCACAAACCGAAGATCGGCGATACTGCGATGGCAGAAAATACCTAAGTAAAACCCAAGTCTAACAATAATGGCTACGAGGTTTTAATAGGCAAAGGGGCAGCGGCTAAGGTTTGGGGCGCCTCCTTGCGTGGGATACATGGGCCGAAGCCCACAAGACAAGGTGACACAGCACCAGGCAGCCCAACAGAATCTGGTCGCCTCATTTTTTTGCTGATTGTGATCAACTCAGAAAGAATTTGGACTTGCAACTAGGTCCGTTGGAAAGGTCTCGTCGAGGGCTTCTTCGTAATGTACTTGAACACCCCAAACGGAATTGATATGCATCTGCTACGTCCGTTTGAAGACAGTTTGCTCTGCCGTGGCCGATCCAGATTCCAACTCGTGGTAGACTTGGTTACCGACCTGTCTTGGCGCAAAGTACCATCCTCGCTGATTAACACCATGATTCCTAAGTACAAGCACAATATTATTAGGTAGTAACTCGCTCTTGTCGATACTCTCTCATGTATTAAGGAACGAACCCACCTTGTGGTTTAGTTGTCGCGCATGTGCCCTTGTTATTGGTCCTTGCACAACAGGTGGTGAAAGAGTGGACGCATCGGTAGGTGTGATGTCCTCATCATCCTCCCCTCTTGACTTTGAGTTGTCCTCGACTCAAGCTCATCTTCTTCTCCCAAATATGACCACAAATCTGAAATGTTAAAAGTGGGGCTAACCACGAAATCTGCAGGCAACTCATGTTTGTAGGCATTATTATTTATTCTCTCTAGCATTCTAAATGAACCATCCGCACGGGCATCAATTTAGATTTTCTTAACTCAGGAAAACGCTCCTTGCGCAAGTGTAGCCAAACAAGATCTCCAGGAGCAAAAAGTAATTCCTTCCTACCATGACTACCAGCAATGTGATATTTGTTATTCATGTGTTCAATATTTTCTTTTGTGCTCTCATGCAGTTTGAAAATAAATTCGGCATGTTTCTTAGCGTTGACCTTTTCAAATGATGGTAAAGGCAAGAGGTCAATGGGAGCACGAGGATTGAAACCATAAACTACCTGGAAAGGACTTACCTTGGTAGTCCAATGTGGCGCACGGTTGTAAACAAACTCCACATGAGGAAGGCACTCCCCCCATAATTTTAAGTTCTTCTTTAAAACAGCTCGTAACATCATGGATAAGTTGCGATTCACAACCTCTGTTTGGCCATCAGTTTGGGGTGACAAGTAGTAGAAAACAACAACTTTGTCCTCAATTTATTCCACAACGTTCTTCAAAAATGACTCAAAAATTTTGTGTCACGATCTGAAACAATAGTGCAGGGCATACCATACAAACGAACATTGCTTTGAAAAATAAATTCGCAATATGTGTGGCATCATCATTTTATGGCAAGGTATGAAATGTGCCATCTTTAAAAACCGATCCACGACAACAAATATGCTATACCTCCCACCTTTTGTCTTAGGCAAAACTAGAACAAAATCCATCGAAATATCTTCCCACGGAACACTAGGAGTAGGAAGAGGCATATATAAACCATGTGGATTTAATTGCGACCTAGCGTTTTGACATGTGGAGTAGCGCGCCACAAAGCGTTCAACATCACGCCTCATCTTCAACTAATAGAAGTGGGTGGCCAGAACATACGCCGTCCTCTTTACACCAAAGTGTCCCATCAGGCCTCCTCCATGAGCTTCCTGCAACAACAAAAGACGGACAGATCCAACTGGAATGCATAGGCGGTTAGTTCTAAACAAAACCCATCATTGAGTGTAATTTTATTCCAAGCCCTTCCGTCCTTGCAATTAATCAAAGCATCTTTAAATTCAGCATCTTGAGCATACTATTATTTAATAGTATGAAGTCCAAAAGTTCGAAAGTTAAGTTGAGACAACATAACATATCTCCAAAACAAAGCATCAGCAATTACATTATATCTCTGTTTCTTGTGTTTAATGATGTATGTAAAATATTCAATAAATTCTATCCACTTGGTATGTCTACGGTTCAGCTTGTTTTGACTACAAAGATGTTTCAGCGCTTCATGATCATAGTGAATAACAAATTATTGGGGGTATGCCCAATGAAAATTATGTGTCGCATATGATGCGGGCTCACGGTTAGCGTGGGATACATGTGATGTGGACCTAAACCTTATTGGGCCTGTAGCGTAGAGGGTCGAATAGTGGGTGCTATATAAAGGGAGGTGGTGGAGAGGTCGGCATGAGTCTACGTGCAAGTTCTCCCTCTCCACTAAACCCTAGCCGTCATCTCTCCCAGGCATCTGTGTACCGGTGCTAGCACACCGCGCATGGACGGATTCCAATCCCTGTATGTGTGGATACCGTAGCGGCGCTACACCCTGTGGCACTAGTCGATGCGAATATGAGGAGGAGATGAAATCTGCTCACGGACAGATTCTGGACGTGAGCTTGTTTCGTCGATTCCCGTTGATCCAGAAGGAGGTTCTGGGCGGGACTAAGATAATCTCCTTAGCTTTACAATGAGTGGTAGAACGTCGAAAACGGAGCTCGGATGTGGCCGGGACGTCTGTTTGATGGTGCACTTCTTGGGAAGGTCGTGAATCCCTGCGAGCGGGCGGAGTACGTTGACAACCTCCACGGCATGGAGATCGGCCGTGGCACACCTCGTGGGACGTTGAGCACTCGGCGAGCACAGGCGTGTGCAAGATCAAGGCTCCCGTGGGCTGAATGATTTTGAT
>SPJY01012752.1:0-22350 GCA_005191435.1 Raddia distichophylla
TGTCTCTCTGCTTTACAAAGGGACGATAGATCTCGAGAATCAGCGGTGATGGTTCTCCACGCATGGTTCTCCGTCGGTGCAAACATGTCATTCCGCGTGTCCTATCTCTCTCCGTCAGTGGACATTGCAGCCGAAATCGACGTGACAACACGAGTAGCAATAGGATTGAATCGTACTGTTTCACCAAGCGATGTGACAGCACAAAGAGGCAAAAGATGCTCACGCAGTGTTTGTACACAGTGTTTCAAAAGCAGCTTGTCGTCCACGCCCTGCTACGAATCCGATGTCAATTTTCTTTAAATGGCGCACCCGATGGCCACTAATCTCACACCGCACTAACACCCGTAGCACATATCTCGTTTTGAAACACTCGTCACTTGCACAAGAACTGTATCTTCAATCGTTTCGGAGGTGGTCTCTTATTTCAATCCATTTAATTGTGATTATATTTTTTGATTTTATTATGTTCAACTTGCTTATATATGTGTTCTATGTGTTTTATCATCCTCTTTGTGTGTAGTACATGGATAACGTGGATACTACTACTCGTCCATTTGTGACATCTAAATGGTGGCTTTCATATGGTCCAGGAGTTCAATCACACGCACCCTCTGAAGATTTACCGATGCTTAGAGATCCAGAGTTTTATAGAGGATGGCCGAAGTGCCTCCACGGGGTCGACATGGTCGTGCAGATTTTTGATCGTGTTGCAGATAGTTTTACGGGCCGTTGGTTTTACCGATGTCCCATATTTGAGGTGCGTATACCATCAAAATTAACTATATTAGGTTACAAAAAGGTTATTCAAAATAAATTCGACTTTTCGCAGGCACAGGATTGTGGCTTTCCAAAATGGATGGATAATCCATACCCCATGGCTGCATCTACATACATAGACTATTTGCACGGAAGAATACAACAGTTACAACATCGAGTAAATGGTCTACTGAGTGTGCAAGAGAGAGAGAGAGTGGGAGCGAACACGAATAGTTCTTGACCCACAATTTGAGGTGAACCCCCATGCACCAATTATACATGGCTTTGTGGATGTCACAACCCCGACACTCCGAACGTACTAGTGCGCTAAAAACGAAATAAATTTCGGAGAGAGTACGGGCACATGGAAGACCCAGACTTCGTACAAAACCATTCATGCAGTACTCGGTGGTGCATTTGTCTATGTTATTTTTCAGATCAACTGCCTTAAACGCACGCGAACTTGTATTCCGATCGAAGTCAGAAAAAACAAAGTGTCATTTTACCTGCTGCTTCCCTTTTTATAACCGAGCGTGTGTCAATTAAACTATCAAAAATCATTTAATTAATTCATCCCTAATGAGCAATTTATTACTAACACGCGTTACGACAAATATCTACTTGCGAGTGTGGCATGCAGGAAGTGATGGCGCAGCAGTGCAAGCACCTGTAGGAATCCAAAGTGAGATATGGCAGGCAGGAAGTGAAGCCGCAGCAGTGTGAGCATGTGTAGCAGGAATCCGAAGTGACAGCAAGCAGGAAGTGATGGTGCAACAGTTCATCTGCAGGAATCCGAAGTAAAAGCACATGGCACCTAGGAATCCGATGGGAAAAAACAGACAAGCGCAAATAACGCCTATTGGTCGGGCGCCATTTAAATAGCGCCCACTGGCCGGGCATTTTATATAAAGCGTCCGTTTGGCGGGCGTTTTATATAAAGCGCCCGTTGGCCGGGCGTTTTATCACTATGCCCCCGTCTAGCAGGCGTTTCATAAATACCGCCCAGTCAACGAGCGCCTGGAGGCTATTTTTTTTAATTTTATTAAACAGAAAATTATTTTTTTATTTTCGAATTAATTTAAAGCTAGTACAGTAAAAAATTCGAGATGCTGCACCTTCGTACGATCCGAACCAGCCCATGTCAAAAGTGTTCTAAGGCTAAATTCAGGCAAGGATAGAAGTATGGGCCAATAGGCAGACCACTTTCAGGGCCATGCTTGGATTGGAGACCCATAACTGACAGTCTAGCTTTTTCCCTGATGAACCTTTTTTTTATGGGACGATCTATTCTACAGTCGCCTGTTTTTTTAAAAAATATCAATCGATTTTCTGAACCGTTGGATCTCAATCCAACGGTCCAGATTAGCCCCGCGCCCCTCCTCTCTCTCTTACTTTCCCCATTCCCCTCCCCTGCACCGCCCCCGACCCGACAGCGCGAGCTCCGCGCTCCTCGTCCTCCTCCCCCGCCGCCGCCCACGGCCGGCGCGCCGTCGCCTCCACCCCCCGCCACCGCCGCCCCAACCGCCTTCCCCCCGTCCCCGGCTCCGACTCCGGCGGCGCCGCCGCCGCCTCCGCCGCCGCCCTCACTCCATCCCCTACCAACCGCTGGGCCGCCGCCTCCCCCAGCCATCCCTCTAAGCCGGGCGGCACCCCGATGTACCCTAACCCGAACCCCACCTAAACCCTAACCATCCATGGCGGCGGCGGCGCGGCGGCGGGAGAGGAGGAGGTCGTCGGAGGGGAGGAAGACGGAGGGGAGGAGGTCGCCGAAGGGGAGGAGGAGGATCGACTGAAAATAAAGGTAAATTTCAATCGACTGTTGATTAGCAATTTCCTTTTTTTATTTCATTTGTGATTTGCCACGCATATTGAAGAATAACAGAAGGAAACAACAATACAGCGTTACCAGAATTTTCGTTGGCTGTTGTTCACATCGATGGGATCCAGTAGAAAAATGTCAACCAAAACAATTTGGCGCATCCAATTTTTTTTTTTTAAAAAAAATCGAGATTTCTGATAATGTTTCAAAAATTTTGGAACGAGGTCTGTGTTATCATATTTTTTTCTTTACGTGCACCATTTCAATAGTTTCATAGTTGCATGGTAGCACCTGTAGTATGGTTCAGTAACTAGTCAGGCTTGATGCTTCAAGGCACAATGTTGGTTCTTGAATTTAATCAAACAGTGAGCTTTGATTTTTTTTTAATGTATTATGATATCTAGACTGGTTTTGCTTTTTTAGGGTTTAGGGTTTTTTCTAGACTGGTGTTGCCAATCAAAAAAGGGGGAGGAGCTGGGACTCGAACCTGGGGCGGCGGACTGAGAGCTAGCGCGAAAGACCACTTGAGCGAACGCTTCACGTTGTTTTAGCTATTGCCGAAAACATTATTTTATATACAATCATTTAATGCACGGCCGGATTGAGTCGGCCATGGCGATCGAACAGCCGAAGCTTTTTCGGGCGACGTGGCTCGCTGGAATTTTTGGGCACCGCGCGAGACGTGCTGGCCTGGGAACAGTGGGTTTTCAGGCGACGTAGACGCACAAGGTACCGGTCGGTCGGGGCCTCGAAACGTAGGCCTTGTATATTTCAGCTTAATGTAGCGTAGCCTAGCGTTTCAGCAAAATTTATTTCTTCTATAGCCTATTTGGTGTAATAATTTGTAATGTTTTTTCTCATGTTTTTAGTAGTTCTCTTAAATATCCTAAAACTATTTTTTAGTTATTTTTTTATAATATTTAAATCTATTTTTAAAGACTTTTAAATTTTATTGAAACGCTACGCTACACTATGCTAAACTGAAATGTACAAAGGTCGCAGCAGTGATTTTAGTAGTAAGTCAGCTTACGTAAAAGGACTATTGTAGTCAGGCCTGAAAAGAGCTGAAGGACAAAGGCCATTCCAAACAGGCCACGGGCCAATTCGTAGGCTACCCTGGGAAGCCCATTGGGTGCTGGGAGCCGATTTTTTCTATATTTATTTTTATTCCTTTTTATTGCAAGAAATATGTGCCGGCTAGCGTTTTAGATGAAAATTGATGTTCATCGCCACATTTAGAAGGACGGTCCTCATATTAATCCGAATGAATATTAATATCTGCCTATTAGGCAAGAGGATAGCAGGTTCAAATTCTGTGTCAATAGGACATGGATTTTTATTCCTATAAAATTCATAAATGAAAATATAAATTAGTTAATGGGAGGATTGCCTAATAAATGAATGATAGGATTCTGCCATAATGGTGTCTAAAAACGTCCCAATGAGAAGAGAAGATGGTAAGAGTTGGGTGCTAGCCCACATGTAAAACCTAACGTCCGATGATTATGTCGGCAATTCCTCATCGAGTTTACTTCTTGAATAAGAGATCAATTACGGCTGGGAGAGAAAACGGGTCGGATAATAGTTTATTTCATATTCTACCCTCATTTATATTTTTCGGGTATCGGGTCAGTTACAGTTAGAGTAAAATCAGGTCAGATGCGAGCATGGTATGGGTATTTGTGGACGAGCCAAAAATGGTTATCGGGTATTATATGTACGGGTAGAAAACAGACACCAAGTATTAAGTTGGTTAGCAGAAATATTATATAGGATTAAACATGCGATGAAAAAAATTTAACTAACTTACATAGGATTAAATGGTTATCTGGCTTCTACTTCTACTTCTAGTGGTCCTGTGTCAACCCAAGACTATGGACCCATGGTGCAAGTGCTTGGCGGAGGGACGGAGCTAGCTCAGCGGTAGGAAATGCACTCGCGGCGGCCAGCGGAACAAGAAGCTAGCTGGGCGAGAGGACGGTACCTAAATCTGACCCGTTTCCATGGGGTACCTGCCTGGCATGTCATATTTAAACCGCACTCAGACGAAAAAAATCGGATATTATTTGAACCTGACAATTATGAAAATTTGGTGTTCGTTTTGCTGACGGCTAGGTCGGGTATCCGCTGGATAGGACCTGACACGTTGGCCCCTCTCTGCTAGTGATTGGTTTCGAGGATGCCACATAATGTATTTGCTGCGCTGCTAGCGTAGCGCCAGTTAATTACAGAGATGATAAACATGGTGGTTTATCCTAACTTACGCCTGCCGAGCGCGAGGATAATCACCTTACTCGGTCACTGTTGGTCTGTTGCTACGTATTAGAAAGTGTTACAAAATATGGCACCAAGTGAGTGCATCGATCACTAGAGACTTGACAAGAGCATACATAGTGCTGGGAGTTTGGGCCAGGCCTGCCCGGGCACGGCCCGAAAAAGGCAACCCGAAGCACTGCACGTCATGGACAAAATGGGCCGGGCCGGTTGTGCGGAACCTAGGAGATCCCCGAAAATATAACTGTCCAGAATTTTAGTTGTATTTCGAAATATTAAAAACAACTAAACTTTATTACATAACTAGAACTATTTTTCAACATAGCTTACAATTTTTAGTACATCTCCAAAATTTACATTTCAAAACCACAGACATGGCTCGAGTGTAGCATAATCTAAAAATCTACGCCGAAAATTTCCATGTATTCAAGTGAAAAATCCTCTAAAAAAAATAAAGGGCCTATCCAAAAGAAGGGTAGCCCGCAAAACGAGTAACTACTTAAGTCATAGCAGGTTTCCATATGCAAGCCTATTAACTACATGCAAGGTTTTAACAGAAAATGATAGGGAGATTTAAATATAGAGTTAATGCATATTTTTATGATAATTTTATAAAAAACATATATTTTCATCAATTCTTTTCTAAATCATTTTTAAATGAGATTTTTTTTAATAACTAGACTTTCAACGTTCCCTCTAAACTAAATCAACATCAATCTTACGACCACACCTCTAACCTGATTTATGTCAATATTAGAATAGACATCACCCCTGCGATACAACTTCATATCACAGAAATATGGTTCATCGATAATTTGTTTTTAACGACTATGTAGAATCTGCCCAGTTTTACCCATAAAATGATCAGTAATACGGTTTGGGAGAAAATTTGTATCTTTTATATCATGTCATAATTCAGTTATGAGCAATGAACAAACCAAGCACCGACCCCAAACAAGTGTCCCCTAGTCCGCGACTAGATCGACCCACTATGCGTCTCACATTCCCATTGTTTGTTCACGCTAAACTTCCAACAACACTAACAACATCATCATTTACCAACTTTACCATGACCAATACCTCAACAACTAAACCACTTTCCCTTACTCAACCCAACGTTAATTTATTATGCAACAAACATGATCCTACATGCTTATATGAGACCTTACCATTATTATGGTTAGATTATATTTCTTAGGGTTTTCCTATGATCTAATAGGGAAGCTATAATCTAAATGGGATTATGACTACATACAATCATAAATACTTTTAAATAAATTGAACATAAATTAATTAACTAGAAAATAAATGCATATTATAATATTAGGGAGGGGAAACTTGCCTATTTTGGCTAGATCTTCGATGTCTGTACTATTGCCTAGATGTTCCTACTAGGCTGGTCCGAGGGCAATGAATTCATCTTACACACGTTGGAAAAGGGAAACAGTGAGGGAATGTTTTTTTAAAAAAATGCATGGAGCATGAATGCATAAAAATTATTTTTTAAAAAAACATATTTTTTGGAAAAAAGTTAGGGTTTACTAGGATGGTGATGGCTTGTATAATTTTAGTATCTCGGGAAAAATTTCTTATAAATGGAAATGGTGAAGGGGATTTTTGGCATTATTCCGGATAGAATAACATGATAGATTGGAAGGTTGATTTTGACATTATTTTGGTAGACCTCCGGATGGCCCGACGTGCTTTTGGACCATGTCAGGCCTATATTTTGGCACTCCATACCAGCCCGGCATAGCTCGAAGTGCTGATTGAATCGTGCTAGCCTATTTTACATCTATCCGAGGCACGACGGGCCCGGACCGGGCCGGCACGACACGGCCCAATTCCCACCGCTAAGCGTACATATGGGTGCAAGTGCCCCCAAGGTAGATGTAGGGTGTATTTCTATTTTGGTTAGATGTTCGATGTCTGTACTATTGCCTAGATGTTCCTACTAGGCTGATCCGGGGGCAATGAATTCATCTTATACACGTGTTGACACCCAAATTTGGCAGAAAATCAGATGTTCATAAAGGGCCGAATATGTTGGAATTATTGGGCCAAATCGGAAATGGGCCTTGTCGGCAAAGCTGATGGATACAAGACTTCGGAAGAAATATGATTTGATCAAAAACACGACGCGGTAAATTAGGTCGTATCGGTATCGACTTTGTAACACTATAAATAGGACTTTAGGTTTCGATAGAAGGAGATCCAACACTCAATACACAAAACGCTTTCTCGAATCCGATCGACCTCGTCGAAAGGCTTCAACTCGCAGGTAGAGCTATCTCGATGGGATAATCGATTCTCTTCTTGTAACCCGTATGCATGGCTGTATCATATCGATCTCATGTATACAAAGCATGTCAGACTGTCTCGGGATTTCCCGATCTTTGATGTGTTCTCGCATATTGCACTGTCTCGATGAATTCGATCTGTAATATGTGTTTATCCTGCAATACTGATTATCGGATATTACACATGCTTTTCCCGAATTCGATGTATGCAACTGTCTCGTTCAGTCGATCTTGCGTATGCCTTGTTTAGGATTCTGCATCTGTAAGTATTTGCCGATTGGCATTGCATCTATCTAATATTAGCTTTTGAATCTTGACATCGGTTTATTAGCTTATATCTAAATTTAGATCTGGATACTGTCTTGGTTTGACCAATCTATTTGATCTACTTCTTGGTTTAATCTGATACACTGATACGAAGGTTTATTGCTAATATAATTTAAAAAATACCAAAAAGACGTATAAGATTCGAATTTAATCGTTAATCCATATTTACTTGCTCTATCGGACATTAAACCGATAGAATCTATAATCAGTTATGTTTAAAGCCGATTATAGAAAACCTGATATGGCTATTTAACAGCCGATTAGGGCTATATTACTGACGATTTCCTCCTTGTTAATTCACATGTCAAATTGACTGGCACGCTTGGTTTTCTTGTTGCAACACAACCCTAGAGTTGACGCCTCGGCACGTGTGTTCGCGAGAAGCTAACTTTTCGTGTCAACATACTTTTTGGCACGCCCGGTGGGACCCGAAAGATCGAAATCGACAAACATGACTCGTACTGATGCCGAGGCAGCGGTAGAGGCACTCAAGCTCGCTGCCGAGCCAGTGACGTTCGACGAATTATGCCCAGACCAGAAGAAGGAAATTGAAGACATGCTTGCGGAAATTCACGAAGAAAACAAGAAAAGAATGCTGACTGGATACCGGAAGATGCGCAGTGGCCAAGTTACAAAGATTTCTATCGGAGATCCGTTGCTCACGGGCGATTTTTTCGAAGTTATCAGGGATCAGATCAACAGCTCTGTTTACCGATCGATGCTTGATCAATCATCGGTGCTAGGGCGAATCGTCCAGGAAGGGGCACATGCTGCGTTTCATAACATGATGACTGGGCAGACCCACCAGATGAATCGGAATATTCCGGTGGGAGTGAATCCAGGGGGCCAGTATCCGGCTTACTCCCAACCAGGGGCATTAAATGCTGGGACCTCCCAATTGAGTTCCCCATTAAATATCAATCCAACTCCGATTCAAATGGTACCAAATAGTCAGGCTATGGTCCCGGTCCCAGATCCGGTTTATCAACCGATGAATCATGGAGTGAACGGGAATCTGGAGGAGGTGACAAAGAACTTGGTCTACAACATGATGAAGCAGTGCGGGTTCAACACTCCCAAAATTGCACCGCACTATACCATGCCGTATCCATCAGCTTTCAATGAAACGAAGTATCCGCACAAATATCGCGTTCCCGATTTCGCAAACGCCAAGTTTAGCGGGAGTGATCACACCTCTACGCGTGAACATATTGCTAGGTTTCTTGCGCTCTGCGGAGAGGCTGCATCCAAAGATGTCACTTCCCTGGCTTCACCGGGATCCACTCACAATCAATTGCTAGTCCCAGAGATCAATGCTAGCAACTTGTGAGCGACAGTTTGTTGAACATCATCACACAGTCATAAATAACTAAGAGAAATTACATATTATGCAAAAGTAATTGTTACACAACTACTTATTACAATTGTTTGATTTAAAGATGACATAATATAGTCAATAATATAACAGAGTGCGAAAATTCAAATATGCAGCGGAACAAGTATGATGATGCTCCAATCCGACCCTTGAGCGCCAGCTAATCCTCATCAAAGTCCGGAACAAGATCCTCCTCATCCTGAAGATAGACCGGACCTAATCCTTCTCCTGAATACAAATTTATCCGTGGTTTTTGTATAGTGAGTACACGGCTACCCAGCAAGAGTCCTTATAAATGATGCAAGGATAGTAACAAGAACAGGATGGTTAATTTGCATAAACACCTATTCTAGTCAATATTAATTACAGTGTTGTGAAAACATTTGTTGAACAATTAATAAGATGAATAGACTCCCAAGACAACAAACAGAGCTCGGCTTCGAAAGCCCCTCTGCAAAACTGCACAAGCCTCGAATACTCAAAACCAAAACCATCCCACCAGATTATTATTAAACACATGAGACTACCATGTACGGCCTACCTCCCCTCCCATAACCGTGGGAACGGCTATCATGATAGTTTTAACTCTGCAGAGTGTAGCACACTTTACCCATAAGCCGAGTGAAACTTTTGTGTCTTAGCTCTTCCTTAGGAGCCCAGACCAAGTAACAATACAAGGCGATTCATTAGTTCCCTCTGTTAACACCGATACCCCCTCTAAGGTTTAGCACTCGGGCCCCCTCTTGAGCCAACCTCCTCGTTGCCGGCATGGCGCGACCAAGTCGAGATGGTAGGGGAAGGTGGCTTGGCAGATGGGGTGATGAAGGGAGAACATCACCAACATGAACATGAACAAGGTATGTCTCGTTCTATCCATTGCATCTTCATTGACGTGCTTGTCATGCCGGTATGCTGAACGACCTCATTGATATGCTCGTGGACATCATCAATGTGCCGACGGAGAACAAGTTGGCATGAGTCCTTTCACTGAGTTATTTAAACCATCTAGTTTCAGCAACCCCGTTGGCAACGACATAGCTTTCAACCTCAGCATTGGACTGAGAAATAGTCTGTAGATGCTTGGATGACCACATGCGGAAAGACACCATAGCCAGAGGTGGACTCGCGTGTATTAGGACAACCGGTTTATTCAGCATCAATGTAAACAAGCATCAAAGTTGGTGTCGTTTGGAAGAGAAAAAGTCTTAAGCACAAGGGTACTCTAAAGGTACCCTAGAATACACTTCATAGAAGCAAGATGTGGTTTTTGTGGATTTTGTATGAAGAGACAGACCTGCTGCACGACACAGCTGATGTCTGGACGAATGAAAATCGAATATGAAAGAGCCCTAGCAGTATCTTGATAGTGTCAGCTCAGATACAAGTGAGCCATCCTCAGCAAGCTTGGAGCGTGTGTCGACTGGGTATTGCAGTAATTGCAGTCAGGCATACCCGAACGCTCCAAGATGTTAAAGATGTACCGTCGCTGAGACAAAAAGAACGTTGTCATGTCTACTGACAAAAAAAACCATGAAAATGCTTTTGGTGATAAAGATCCATAATAGATGGACATTTTTTTATAGGATATATAGGGATATTTTAGAGGTACAATTGGATTTGGAACCATCAAAATATGCAGGGATTTATAGAGGAAATAGACTGGGGAGGCCTAAGAGCATCACCAAACCAGATCTAAGTTAGGTTGACCTAGCACTATTCAACCACCATTTATATACATGTCCATCTCTTTTTATTTTATTTGCTATAATACTGGGCCGACCAAACTTAGACCCTCATTGGAGATGCTCTAACTAGCTGCTCACTCACTCAGCGCCATGGCCCGTTGGCAAAACATACGGTTGGGAACCATGACACTTCTGTTGAAATAGGCCTAGACAACTTGGCCAGATGCCACATAGGCCCACAACCCATTAGTGTGAAGGCAAGATCGCTTCAGGCCACCTCTAATGGGCTACCGTCAGGCACGATAACTGGCCTACAAATAAAAAAAATGAGAGGGTGTGCTGACGGGATCGAAAAACGACAGCGCTGCTCTTTGACTTCGGCTCGTCGTCGCTGCCCCACCCCTCTTCCTTCCTTACTGCTCTGCGCGCCTCTTCCACCGCCGTCTCCGCCTCCAACACCACCCGCAGTCGGTGGTGCCACCACCCCCTCACCGCTCCGTAGCCCAGACTCGAATGCCCATTCCCCTATCCACCATCGGTCCGCCGCCACCCTAGTCTCCATCTAAGCTAGGCAGACACAAACAACCCTAAGCTCAAACCTAGCCCGTACAACATTGACAAAGTTGCGGTGGCACAAAACAGATCGTGACGAAGACAGAGGTTACGAGTTAGAGGAAGGAGAAGGACGAGGGAGGAGGCGGGGATAGGGATCGTGGTGAAGCAAGAAGACAAGAATATTCCGTTAGGATCGTTTTTAAAAAAATAGAATGAGAAAAAAAAAGAGAGAGAAGAAGCTAAAGGGGAAAAGAGAAGAGACGAGAGATGAGGAGATAGCCGCATGCCCGCACGCCGGAACGTCAGTCAGTCTCTGCCCTGCTCGCCTCCTCCAGCCGTCCAGCGACCGGCGCTTCTCTCCTCCACTCCGCCTGCCTGCCCGTCAAAGCGTCAAAGCTTCAATTTTTTCCTCCGCCCTGGCTTGACTTGTAGTTGTAGGCGCGGCCGAGGCTGCTCCTCAGCTCTTGTGCCTGAACACCAAGAAAAGTAGCCGCCTTTGGCTTAGCTGCTACCCCTGGCTGGGCTCGTGCCGTCCGTACCTACTGGCCACCGATGCCTTTCTTGCTGCCGCCTCAAGGTAACAGATAGGTCTTCTTCAACGAATCTATCATGTATATACCTTACCTTGCTTGCCTTCTTCCTTTACTCCTGTAATTTCTATGTAATTCTTCGAGTATGCGCTGCTGCCTATTTGATAGAGGTTCTTGGTTGGCTCAATCGAGCAAATCCCTAGCCTAAACACTGAATCTCCCAGCAGAAAAATCGATCTTTGCTCCCCACCTAAAATGGTCAGTCTAGTATTTTGAAACATCATTTATTCTTTCTGAATCTTTCGTTGTGTTTGGGGCAGTCCATCATCAATTCGCCTCCTGCTTATTCCTTGGAATTTCATCATACGAACACCAATAGGATTCACCTTACACGGTTTCTTTTATAATCAGAATTTAGGCGCAATTTTGTGGCTCCTCAAAAGTATTATTGGCCCAATAGCAGAAGTCCAAGACTCTGAAATTTGTTTGCAGCCTCTCTGAATAACCCAACCTTTTTTTCTTTTTGCAGCCCTTCCATTAGTCAGTGCCACAACACTGAATTCTGAAGTTCCACTAATGTGATGTCAATCGCATGCTGCTTGCCGGTTGTCGAGTGTGTGTACTGTCTGGCATGTGCCAGGTGGACATGGCAACACTGCCTCCACTCTGGAGGCTACGACAGCGAGACCTGGGGGATTGCATCGTCCAATGAGTTTGAGCCTGTACCCCGGCTATGCCGATTAATACTATCGGTCTACGAGGATGACCTTGAGCACCCACAATGGGCACCTCCTGGGGGCTATGGCATTGAACCTAAGTGGGTGGTTCATCGGAGGACATATGAGCACACTCATGGACATGCTCCGACATACTTGTTATATGTAGATCACCAGCATTTGGATGTTGTTCTTGCTGTTCGGGGGATGAACATGGCACAAGAGAGTGATTATGCTGTGCTGTTGGACAATAAGCTTGGCCAGAGGAGGTTTGATGGTGGTTATGTGCACAATGGGTTGCTCAAGGCTGCTGAGTGGGTGTTTGATGCTGAGTGCGATGTGCTGAAGGACCTTCTGGAGAGGAATCCTAATTACACACTCACTTTCACTGGACATTCTCTTGGCTCTGGTGTGGTGACATTGCTTGCTCTGGTAGCGGTACACAATACAGAGCGGCTCGGTGGTGTGGAGAGGAAGAGGATAAGGTGCTTTGCAATGGCACCTGCCAGGTGTATGTCACTCAATCTAGCTGTCCGGTACGCAGATGTCATTAACGCAGTTATTCTTCAGGTAAGACCCCATCACTAGTGATTACCACACCAACATAATCTATACCTTCTTAGCAAGTATTTAGACATTAAATTACATACTTGTCTAAAATTCAGTTATGTCCTTATAATTTCAGTGTTAAGTTATGCTTTGCTCTCATGTCCAAACAATGCAACGATTCCTACGGTGCATTTGATGTATGCTAAATATTACTCATATCCTTCAAAATGCAGCAATTTTATCATTAATATTTTTTTAGTATCACTTGTTAGATAAGTCCAACTGAAATATGCTTGTGTTTTCTGCTATGCTTATTTAATAAAACAGGATGATTTTCTGCCACGCACAGACACTCCTTTGGAAGACATTTTCAAATCACTGGTCTGGTAAGGAAACTGTGTTGCTATGTATTATCAAACTCATATATGTAGGGATTTATGATATTTGTATCTTTTCAGGGTACCTGATCTAGTCGTGTTTGTACAGCTTGCCATGTCTTTTATGTGGAAGGTGCCTTATAGACACATGTATACCTGAAAGTGTGATGTTGAGAGATCCAAGGCGCCTCTATGCGCCAGGCCGGCTTTACCACATTGTTGAAAGGAAACCTTTCAGGTATTATTTTACCTTCTTAACCATATAGATATTTCAATTATTTACTAACACAAAAATAAATCTGTTATGATTAAACATTCTTGGACGCTACATTTTATCTTCATAAGATCAAGTACAAACAGCTGACAAAGTATTAGTTAGCTTTGATAAGTGAGTGTTGCCGTTATGAGTTATGAGCTTAAGTTGATATTTCACCAATTTTATTTTGACAATAATGCAGTGTTTTTTCCTGCTAGTGAAAGACAGGTTTTTATTAGCTTGTTACTTATATAAAATGCACCTAGCAATTAAACACTACCTGCAGGAAAGGTTCTAGCCTCTAGGAAAATATTTTTCAGTTTTTCAAGTTTGATATTTAGTTTCCTGAAATAATTTCTGCAGATGTGGAAGATACCCCCCTGTGGTAAGAACAGCAGTTCCGGTGGATGGCAGATTTGAGCATATTGTTCTTTCTTGCAATGCGACGGCTGACCATGCTATTATCTGGATAGAAAGAGAAGCCCAAAGGGCGTTAAATGTAAGACTGAATTTTGCCCCTCTTTTTTCTTAGGGAATTTTTGCCCCTCTGTTATAAAGCAAATTGCCTGGGTAATTTGCTGTAATTCTGTAATACTAACCTTTCACCATTTCCGAATAGTTCAAAGCTTCAAGTTTCGAAAGGAAACTTTGAACTCAGCAATAACTTCCAGCCCTTCCTACCAATAAGATTACTATTTAGTGGTTCTGTGATTTCAGTTGATGTTGGAGAATGAGAGGGCCATGAAGGCACCTGAACATCAAATAATGGATGATGAAATCACTATAACAAGGGATCGTGATGAGGAGCAGAGAGCAGCACTGAGACGTGCAGTTGCTTTGGGGATTGCAGATGTCAATGTGCCATCAACATATGGTACGTTCAGTGAAAATCTAACTTCTGAGGGTGACAATGCTGCCCCATTACTGTTAGACAGCGGCAGGCGCAGAATGATCTGGGATGAATGGATCGCAAGGATCTTCGAGAAGGATGAATATGGGCAAATGGTTCCACGAAGATGATCATGGTAGCACAAGACATTATGCTGTGAAATCAGGGGGAAAAAGTACTGGCAACCTAACCTCGGCCTTGCCCCTAATCTGGCCCCATTCTTGATAGCTGTTCATCTTCCCACCTGTTCAGGTCAGTTTTGATACCGTGAAATGGTGTTGGAAGGGAGTAGAAATTGTTTTAGAGCTAAGTCTTTTATAGGTGAGAATTATGAATCATTTTGCATTATGGTTCCAAAATATTACCATTGTACTGATGTCAGTGCTATCACTGACGGAGTCTTACACTGACTAATGAGAATTTGTAAAGTATAGGATCTCCCAATAAGAAGTCTGGCGTAATTTCTAGAAAATGGTGCCGCACATGCAATGTTGAAGGTAAAAGTATTACAGCACCTTCAGTGAAGGGCCTTCACCTTGTTTGATAATGAGGTAGATCAATGGCTTGGCGCGTTTCTGCCTCAAAACTCTTAAACCACATCCCTTGCCAAGAAAAAACCTTCAAGTGGTACTTCAAGCTGTTTGGTAATGGATGAGGAAGGGTTGCACCTCCCCCAAAACTTGATATGACTACAAGAGAGAACTGGATGTCGTGGATCGAAACATGGCCAAGTTGGCAGTCAACAATTTGGCATGCTAGGAAGTAATCCTATGGAATGACAATGTGGTGGACTCAAAACTCGAGTTTTGCTTGTCTATCTCCAAAAAAAGAAAAGAAAAGAAAAAGAACTTTGCTTGTATTTGTTCGGTAGCATATAATTTCGTGAAGGAACAAGCAAAAGTCGCAAAACAAGACCTGATAAAATATGTTTTTAATTAAAAAGAATAGGCTCAGATAAAGTATAAATAGTAATACGTGGGCCTTCAACTTTTATGATGGCCCTACCTCACGCTACCATCGAATTCCATGATAATTGCTTGGAGACATTCAGACACCTCAGCCGCCCGAAGATGAGGGGTTCACCACCAGAGATTTCAACGCCTGCTCACTGCTGGCCCTGGCTGGGTTGTAGGTTGAGGTGGCTGGGTTGGGGGTTGAGGTGGTGCATGCCAGTGGGCAGTGACGCTGAAGCATCATTCACAATCATTCCACCCTGGGCCAGAGAAAGAAGCCAGGCCGTGATTTTTTTCGGTAACCAGGAAAATGAATCCATCGAACCGAATTTTTTTGTTATATAAAAAAGCTATTTCCCCTCCTCTATGAAGTTCCTCGACAAATATATAACCGTTGGTCTTGCGAGGAGATCTGTGTCTAGCTCCACAACTCTCATTTGATCTTTTGCAAAAACCTCCTGGATTTTTGAAGCAAAAGAAATTGGGTCCTTCTTCCTTCTACCCTCCTTCTTCCCCCGACACTACTAGAAAACTGGTCTTTTCTACTGGCTCATCACTACCGGTTGGATCAGAACCGGTATTGATAGTGGCAACAGTACTGGTTTATGACTCCAATGCTTTCAGGCTCCAACCGGTATCAGTTCGTGCCATGAACCGGTATTACAGAGCCCCCTGCCAGGTGGGTACAAGCACCCCGTCGGTTGTAGGATTTAATCGGTACTAATGCATGCTTAACAGTACCGGTTCGTGTCATGAACCAGCACTAATGCCTCATTTATGAAAAGGCTAAAAAGCATGCCTATCTTAGTTATATCAGAGCGGAGTGGGTGGGTGGGTGAGTTGGCGGTACTGAAGGCCCTTACCAACAAGTACATGCCGCCTCCGCCGACCATCGCGAGGGCCACCCGCAGCGACGTGGATTTGGCACGGTGGCCAGCACGGGGCTACGCACGACGATTGGGTCGGTGGCGGCGATGGGTGTTGACCGGCTCAAAGACGTAGGAGAGTAGAAAGAAGGACTTAATCGCTTTTGTTTTAAACCTTTGAGGGTTTTTTAACAAAAGAGTATAGGAGAGATGGAGGAAAGAAACTCCACGGGTGAGGAAAAGCCGTGCTCTTCGGTTATTTATACCCAGTTCTTTTGAGCTGATCTGAACGATTGATCGGCTAAACGGCTGAAATGACTGAACTTCGAGAGCTTCTCGAGCTAGTCTTGAGTTAAAAAACTTTCTTTTTAAAGCGTTTGGACCCACCTTCAAAACAACAAAAAAACGGATTCAAAAAACTCAAAACATATGTGTTTTTAAAACGTAGATAAGTCGTTAAGCTATTAAGTCGTTAAGCTGAAAAAAACTAGTAGTGACTGGGCCTTAGGTTTTGTGTTTCTCAGACGGTTGACATTTCTTTGAAACCGAGTTTAAAGATAAAAAAACGAACAAACCGAACCGTGCATGCATGTCATCTATCTGGCCCTATCTAGACTGCATGTCATGCCACTAACGATAGAAAGACGTGCATCTTCGCGGCAATTTGGCATGCAACTTCTCCTGGGATCTATGGATTGCTTTTGTGCTGTGCGTCTCGATCGCATCTTCGCCTTCGCACGCTTGTCTCACTTGGTTGGTGTAGTGCGCTCGATCGATCGCCTTTCTCTTCCAGCCCCATCTCTCT
Organism: Raddia distichophylla; assembly: GCA_005191435.1. Classification (NCBI taxonomy): domain Eukaryota; kingdom Viridiplantae; phylum Streptophyta; class Magnoliopsida; order Poales; family Poaceae; genus Raddia; species Raddia distichophylla. The sequence goes on from SPJY01012752.1 coordinate 17,033, forward strand.
CTTCTTTTGTTGCTGCGCGTGTGGGCGTACGTGTGGCCATGCACGCTAAAGGGATGCAGTGCTAAAACTTTGCATTACATGCACGTACGAACGATCGGACGATCGATGCATGCCGATGATTTTGGACCATGCATGTGTCATGTCTGGTTGTACGTCCGGACTCGGGACTCAGGAGTGCGATTTGATACAGCCTTCTTACATCACTTATGGTCTTGAAATTTGTAGGTCAAATTTATCGAGAAGGAAATCTAAATCTATCTATTATATAATTAAAATAAGATCCAACGGAGGATCCTAAAATACTAGAAATTCTCATGTTGATCGAAAAGAAAAGGATAGATATATGCTGCTGATTTTGCGGGAATGAATTATAATAGAATAGGTTAAAATAAAGAATTTTAAATAAAATAATAGATATAACAGTTTATCCTAGATTTTTTAAAAAAGCCCATATCGGTTACATCAGAAAAGTGAGAATAGGAATTTAGAATAAAAAATAATAGAAACAATAGTCTCACTCTAGAATAAAAAGAAAGAGTTCATATCGAGTATTAGTTACAATCAAAAATAAAAATACATAAATTTGAAATAAATATCCTTACCAGATTACCAATTGACATAAAATCTACTTACCACATGTGCAAGACACCCTGCTTGTTTAACGTTGGATCATTGGTGTGATGCTCATTTAGGAGCGGAGCGCCGCCGCCGCCATCCCCTATGAGCAGTCGTCCTTGGATGGGTGAAGAGGGTGCCACTGGCTTCCCATATGCCCCGTCATCCGAGCTCGGTCAAGTAGGGTGGCATTGCAGTGCTAAGATCTGAGGAGGGGAAGGAGCGCCGCAACATTGGGATTGAAGGCGGAGGGAGAGGTCGAACACCGGGGTGAGAGAGGGGACGCTATCATGCCGGAATCAAAGTAGGAGGGCAATACTGCTGTGGAAAGACGGGGTGTTCGGATCCTTCGGGAGATGATGTGAGGCAGGGGAGTACCGGGGACTTGGGCAATTAAATGGAGCTTATTATGCTTTGGCCCATATGTCATCATACCCTACAGGTATATATGGATATGGTGAAACCATGCCCACACATGTTGGGTTTAGTCCCACATCGGTTATTGGTGATGGGGGAGCATAATTTAAAAGGTTGAGGCACCCCTCTCCCACCAGGCTAGTCTTTTGGGCTGAGTTGGGCCAAGACCTGGTTTGTGCGTCCAGTTGGGCCAATAGATGTGGAGACCTAGGCCTGAGACCAGGTGTTGGTCACGGGGGGAGCCGAATCGCTGTGGGCCATGAGATGGGCCGGATCCCAATGGTCTCCAACAAGTGGTATCAGAGTCATGGTCGGTGACCCGGAACGTCTCCATGAGATCGCACGGTGTAGGACAGATGGTCCGATGTGTGATGGGGGAGATTGTTGGGTTTAGTAGGACAGATGGTCCGATGTGTGATGGGGGAGATCGAATTGAGCTAGTTCCAATTTTGATTTGCCAGCTACTTGTTTCATGGCTTTAATTTGAGCCGCGGATCCTACTCTGGAAACAGAAATACCCACCGTGAACGGCATACTTTAATAATTTATGATGATCTCTCCAAACAGGCACAAGCTTATCGCCAAATGTCCCTTATGATTTTTTTGGAATTTGGGCATTTCTGCGGGTACTTTTTTTACTTTTTAGCTTTTTAGAAATTTTTAGAAAGTAAAGTTCTTTTTCGAAAAATTACCCCTGTCTTTGTTTATGTTTCGGGTTGGAACAAATGACTCTAATTCGTCCACGCCTACGAATTAGTCGACATTTTGTACAAATTCCGATGTGTGATAGGGGAGATTGTTGGGTTTAGTAGGACAGATGGTCCGATGTGTGATGTGGGAGATTGTTGGATTTAGTCCCACATCGGTTATTGGTAATGGGGGAGCACAACTTAAAAGGTGGAGGCACCCCTCTCCCACTAGGCTAGTCTTTTGGACTGAGTTATTGGTGTTGGTCTCAGGCCCAGGTCCCCACATCTATTGGGCCAACTGGAAGCACAACCCAGGTCCTGGTCCAACTTAAGCCAGCCCAACAAAAGACTAGCCTGGTGGAAGAGGAGTGCCTCCAACTTTTGAGTTGTGCTCCCCCATCACCAATAACCGATATGGGACTGAACCCCATCACACATCGGACCATCTGTCCTATACCATGCGATCTCATGGAGACGTTCCGGGTCACCGACCATGGCTCTGATACCACTTGTTGAAGCCCGCTATGATCCGGTCCATCTCACGGCCCGCTAGCGATCCGGCTCCCCCCCGAGACCAACATCTGGTCTCGGGCCTAGGTCCCCACATCTATCTATTGGCCCAACTGAAAGCACAACCCAGGTCCTGACCCAACTTAGCCCAAAAGACTAGCCTAGTGGGAGAGGGATGTTTCCACCTTTTAAGTTGTGCTCCCCATCACCAATAACTGATGTGGGACTAAACCCAACAACACACACACGCACGCGTGCACACACCCCAAAGGTGCCAAACACTATTATACCCATATCATGCTCTACCCATATTCCTGCCCAGTAGGCCATTTACCTGATACACGTTGCCATCCCTAGGCTTAAATGTAGAAGTTGTTGGGCCGGACCCATGATAGTACGCATGATTTAAGTGCGTCTTGGACTTTATAAGCTAGCGCTAAATGTGTTTCAAACATCTATCTTGATGGACGGTTAAAGTTAAAGGGAAATACTTCGATCTATTCATACGTCTGTTCCTATCGGACGGACAGCTCCTCAACCGCGTCCTCCAGCGTCCAGCTCGTTCATTCACTACCGCGCCCGGCTGCGTCCAGCCTCTATCTCCTAGCATTCATGGACGCCATGTGCAGGAGACCCACATGCGCGATCAGGGGATGCACGCCACGGCGTAGCTCCTTTTCCTGATCATTTCTGCCTGAAAGCGCATGCATGAGGCATATAGGGCCTGTTAGGTTCTCGCCCAAAAATGCCATACCTAAACTTAGCAGCTTGCCACACATGCGGCATGACTAACTTAGCTAATGTTAGCATTTGTTTGGTTCGTAGCCATAACTAACATTAGGCTAGGCAAATTTTTTTGGCTAGTGTTTGGTTGCACAAAGTAAAAAATGACTAAGCTAGTTCGGGCATATCGTCGAGCAAGTGCAGCGCGTGAGCTCCATCGTGAGCTCCACCGCCTCCGCCGCGCGCCGCCATCGGGCGCTCCACCGCCTCCACCATGCGCGCCGTCTTCCCCACATTGGATTGCTTACCACCGCGAGCTCCGTCGCCAACGCTGCGAGTTCCGTCACCACCACCGCGCCATCGATCGCCTCTGGGGGCTCCGCCGCACGCCGCCACCAGGAGCTCCGCTGGCTCTACCATGCACGTCGCCTCCGGGGGCTCCGCCACCTCCGCCGCGCGCCGCCACCGGGAGCTCTGCCGCCTCCGTAGTGCGCCGTCATCGGGAGCACCGACACCTCCTCCGCGTGCCGCCACCAGGAGCTCTGCCGCCTCCGTCGTGCGCCGTCACCGGGAGCACAGACGCCTCTGCCGCACGCCGCCACCTCCTGACCTCCACCATGCAAGAACCTCGCCGACGTTGTGCCGGCTCCGCCTCCGCTGCGGGAACCCCCACCACCGTTGTGCCGGCTCCGCCTCTGTTGCGGGAACCTCGCCGCCGTCATGCCGAGTCCGCCGCGTCACTGCTAGCCTTCGCTGGTGCTACGAATGGGTGGATAGAGGAATAGAGGAGGGAGACGCACGGTGTTGCTGCCACAAGTGCGGTGTTGAAAAACAACACCACATTGTGGCGAGAAATCGTGTGGCAAAGGTGCCCTGAGCTGCCTAAGGGAGTGCGGCTTGCCTACGCTTAGCCCCTAACCAAACAAGAGCCTAACCGTGTGTGGCAAGCCTAAGGTTAGTTGTGGCAACCTTAGGCCACCAACCAAACAGCCCCATAGTTTTCCATCGCCGCTAGCGACTTGGCGAGAAGATACGATCATGTGACCTTGCGCAACGCGTTGCTATCACATTTGCCCCCTCCTTATTAGGGATGGCAATCGGGTCGGTTACATCCGGGTACACCCTCCTCATATCCAAAACCGAAACCTGAAAACTATACCCGAACCTAAACCCGAAATATTTCGTGGGTATAAACCCACGTCCATACTCAAACCCGACGGGTACCCGAACCCGAAATATATAATAAGCCATATCTCAATATTTAATACAATATATATGACATTAATCAATTTCAACTCTAATCTTTCATCACCTTTGAACAAAGAGGCAAATAAGATTGACAGACACATGTGGTACTCCATGGAAGCGAACAAAGACATTTTCAAAGTGCATCTTGATGTTTTTTTTCTTAATGTAGATTTCATCAAACTCAATCACACGGTTAAACTGAAGCTGAACCAAAGACGACCCGTCCATGTACCTCAACTTCCCGTTGCCATTTAGTTGGAATCAGTCTTTACAAGCCCGCAGCAACCTGATCCATAATCAGCTACCTCCTTGGACTACAACTAGCCCGAGTTTTAGCATCACCTTTGCTTGTATACTGTTGAGAAATAAACTGAGACAGTTTATTATGAAAAAAATAGTAATTATCCTAATTACGAGATTAACCATAATTAACAGTTAACAGTGCTTAATTAGTACGCTAATTACCGAAAGGACGCAACTCTTCTTATGGCCTACGGCGTACGCAAGAAGCAACCACTGGAGATAAACTGTCATTACTTTTGTGTAAAAGGGAAAAATGTTCCCATTGTAAATCTCTCGATCAATCATTAATAAAGAAAGTTTTCACATACTTGACACTGAGTTTATTGACTACAAACACGTTATCAGCACTGCTCGGTATGTTCTCCTATTGCTGTCCCTTTCAATCACAGTAGAAAAATACTTGCAAAAGAAAGGGAAGACACGGCAAGCGGTGACAACCAAACGCCCTTCGTTCCAAAGCCCTCAATATGGTAATGTCGGAATCCTTTGGCGAACAGGTCCGTACTATGGAGTGTTAAATGAATGCAATGTCAACCTAAGGCAGAGAAAGCAGCAATAAGAAGGCAGAGAAAGCAGCAATGCCCTGGAACGGAACATCATCACCACGTACAACTCAAAAAAGAAAAAAAACAGTTATGGCAATCAAATTAGAAATGACAAACTAACCCAAAGATAGGATGGACATTTTAGAACACAAAACTTTTCAGACGCTGTATATCAGGAAAGCACCAGTGAAAGGCTTGAATGACAAAATACTCCCTCCGTTCTAAAATGTAAGGCATATCATTTTTAATGTAGTCAACAAACGTAAAC
>SPJY01012761.1:0-10266 GCA_005191435.1 Raddia distichophylla
ATCACAGCATACCGGCTGCACAGATCACGGCCACATGCCACCATGCCGGCCGCTAACCTCCTCTTGCCTATGCTATTATTATGAAGTCGTTGTCATATTGGTTACACCAGGGCTGCCTCCCTTTATATAGTGGAGGCTCGGCTAGAGTCCGACTCTAACTCTAAACCAACCCTGTTTATTACAACACAGAGTTCATCTAACCTACTAGTACACATATTTGACACAAAACCTAACAACAGGCATTGGATACTTTGATGAATAAGTTAATTACTGTTCCTGTGTTAAGCATCCGCAACAATCTGACATAATATAGGGGTTGTTCAGTTCAATCTCAATGAGTCATACCTAAAGTTAGGCTTACCACAGGTTTAGACTTTGCTACTGGACTAAGCTTTGATTTGCCACATCTCCTTAGACATGCCACACCACCCTCGCCATGTGATTTTTCGCCACAAGTGTGGCTCCAAAATCGACCGCCACATAGCCCTCTCACGGTACAACGACGGTGTGTCATATCGGGAGCATTGGAAGGGGAGACCGGCAAAGTGAAGGCCGATGCCGTGGAAGGTGGGGCTAGTGAGGTGAAGCCCGATGCTGAGGAAAATCGGTAGATCATGGGGGCTGGTGCGAGGGGACGGCCACCGGCCTTGGGAAAGACAAGCCGTCGTCAACGCATGGGGAAGACTGTCGTCGGCATGTGCGGAAGGCCATCGACGGCGTGTGGGGAAGGTCGCCATTGGTGTTGGGGAAGGCCGCTGCTGTTAGGGAAGGCCACCACCAACATTGAGGAAGACCGTCAACGTAGAGGAAGGCCGCCAACGCAAGGGTAAGGCCGCTGATGTTGGGGTAGGCTGCCAAGTGTCAGGGAAGGCCGCCTCGAACACGAGGGAAGACCATCAGCATGGCTAGAATCTAAATGTGCGTAGAATGCAGCGCATAAGAAGGGAGTGTGTCTGGAGAGGACATATTTGGCAGCATATAAATGTGGGAATAGTGAATGTACGCCACTACTGGGAGTGGTTTAGTGTTTGTCCACACACACACACATAATGTAAGTAAGTATGCATTTTTTATTTAATCTAAATCGTTAGAGCATCCCCAGCAGCTACTGCAAAATACTGTAGCTGCGCTAATTTTCCCGCCCAGCGCATCCGCCCCGTGTTTGGATTTGCAGCCCAGCGCGCGCGTGGCGCTGACGCACATGCTCTTATAATCCGATCTATCGTAATTGATGGTATATATCTTTTTATTTTTCTCCGATTAACACGAGAATTTCCAATATTATTTTATTAGAGTAACAATTTTTTTATATTTTTGGATTAATGCGGTGGCTCTGTTTATCCTACTTTATGTATATAGTAGATATTATCTTTAGGTTTGAATCCACTAGTTATAGGCAGCTATTTAATGCATTCCATGCTTAGACTTAGATTTTGTCTGTAAGCTTGAAAGCTGTCCAAAGCTTAGATGCAGTTTTTGCAATACCCATAATATATACCTATAAGTTGCCACTAATTAAGGAGAAGAAAGAGTGCTAAGAGGCAGTCTAGAGTATACATAATAGGTAGGGAGGCAATATTGTCTCTATCACATGACCCACGGTAGCTAGGCTTCTAATGTGAAGCCTTTTTTTAATGTGGTTAGAGGCCGCAACAAGCTCTAAACCCGCAACTAAGTTAAGGTTGGAGACAGTCTCGCCAATTAAGCTAGAAGCATGATAGTACGTTAAAAGGTTGATCTAAGCACGAAGTGTGTATTTAGAGGCAACGAGCAAGGTGGCACGCGCGTTTGCGCGGCTATATTTATGTCAGTATATAGAGATTATCTCCAACTCATAATCTATCTCTAATATATCATATCAGATTTAGAGTTTATCTCAAATAAATTAGATCCGTTTTAATTAATAGTTTGTTATAAATATTATTTATTTATATTTATATTTGATTTGGTGAACGACCATTCAACGGTTATAATAATACGTGCATATAGATGCCTTGGTTTTTAATGACCTGACCGGATTAACCTTTTAATTTCTCAATTGATGGGCCTAGTTTTTTCCCTTTTGCCGAGAATTCCTTGTAGCTTAGCATGTACGGGCACTTGGGCGAGTAGATAGATAAACAGAGGAGGACCTGAACGGCATGGCAAGTACGTCTATGCATGTGTTTGTAGTTGTAGAACCGTTGATAGAGTTTATCTCTAACTCATGATTTTTTTTAAGATAATCTTTAACTTATAATCTATTTCTAATATATTAGATCAGATTTAGAGTTTATCTCTAATATATTAGATCAGTTTTATTAGTTATCTTTTCAATCTTTTCAATATTGACTGTTAGATTTACATAATATTATCCATAATCAACGATGTAGATTTTTCTTTTTCTACGATTAACGTGAGAATTTCTGCTATTTTTCGATTAACGTGGGAATTTCTAGGATTTTTGGATTAACGTGCGGTCGTATAACTTCGTATAATGTATGCTATACGAAGTTATTACGAGATTGCTAGTAGATTTGTGCAAGAGCCTCTTGTCGTCCCACTGTCGCCTTGTTGTTCGGTACTCGATCATAATCTGTTACCTCATCAGAATCTAAATTAATTGCACCAACCGAGAGAACACACAAGAATCTGCTGCCTCACGGTCTTCAATTTTGCGCAGTTCAAGTATGTCTCGCCGCCTGCTCCTTCCCATGGGTCACTGGGCAGCGGCTAGCACCTAGCGGAAAGCTTCGGACTCCTACCTAGATCTTTCGAATTTGCGCTGCATTGGAATAGGTAGTTCCCAATGACGAAGACATATTGCGATGCGATGGATCAAAGAAGTTGGTAGGATGGGCAGTACATGTGTTCGTTATGAGAATCGATATTTGTTTAAATAAAGCTAATGTGACGTAGGATCTCAATTTGATTAGAAGCATCTCTGTATTCTGTAATATCGGTCCCAGCATGGCAACAAATATATGTCTATTCTATTTTTCCTTATTCCGAATTTTTTTTCCAATGTAGATGACATGAACCTTTTCTTTTTCTTTTAACGAGCAAGGTGGCTCGCGCGTTTGCGCAGCTAGATTTGCGTTGACATATAGAGTTTATCTGTAATTCATAATCTTTTTTTAGGCTAATCTCCAACTCAAAATCTATCTCCAATATATCAGATCAAATTTAAAGTTTATCTCTAATATATTATGTCAGGTTTAGTAGTTATCTTTTTAATCTTTTCAATATTGACCGTTAGATTTACATAATAATATCCATATTCAACGACGTAGATTTTTTCTTTTTCCTACGATTAACGTGAGTTTATCTCTAATATATTAGATTAGGTTTAGTAGTTATCTTTTTAATCTTTTCAATATTGACTGTTAGATTTACATAATATTATCCATAATCAACGATGTAGATTTTTCTTTTTCTACGATTAACGTGAGAATTTCTGCTATTTTTCGATTAACGTGGGAATTTCTAGGATTTTTGGATTAACGTGGTGGCTCCGTTTAACTCTGCTTTATATATATAGTAGATAGATAGATAGAAGATCTTTGAGGACCCTACCGTAGATGATAAGCATTATGCACACTCCTTAATTTCTTCGATCGACGCTGATGTTTGGCATTGGATTTTTCGGCATGCTCTTCTTTGAGCTAGCAAAGCCAAGGCGTTCCTGTCGCTGAGCAATAGAGACGAGGCATTCTGTGACTTCTTACTCTGCCCTTGTCTCATCTCCCTTGCTGTTTCACTTCACATCCATGCATATATATGCATGGGACATGATATATGGGAGACATGGGAGTGGAGTGCAAAACGATGGTGGTCTATCAATATCAAGCCATGCATGGGCACCAGGAGATAGCTCGCCGTCGTGCTGCATGTACGTGCTTTTTATCCGCGGAAAAAGATTCCTTCCATCAACCTTTTAAGTTGTTTTGCATGATAATTCTCCTTTTGCTAAAAGGGACAAAGAAGCAATAATGTAAGCATGTTTATCTTGTAACAAACTTAGTCTCCTAATCATGCACATAAAAAAAGTGCTAGCCACGTTGTGCGAATGACTAAGCTAAAGTATTGGAGTTTTGAGAGTTTTTTTTATAATGAAAACAAATTCCATTTTCTCTCTCTCTCAAATAAACAAGAGTTTGGATAAAAGAGATTAACACAAAGCAAAATAATAGTGTTTAATAATCACAAGAAATATTATTAAGGGAGGCACTATTTGGCAGGCGTCTGCAATTTCAGCATTTGTGCAGCCACATGCCGTGTACATGCGTGCAGACCTTGCACAAAAAAATTCTACTATCGCAAAACATTTTTTTCAATAAATGAAAATGTGGAAAAATAGTAGAAATTTAGTGGAATTTTTTGCGCCTGCACGATTTCACAAATTATACGAGCAAAAAATCTCTCAACATGAAAAATAGAAAACAAAATAAAATTTATAATAAACAGAAAACAAAAGAAATCTATAATAAACAGAAAACAAAATAAATCTATAATAGATCAGACCTCGCGTAAAAAATTCCACTATCGCAAAACATTTTTTCTAGTAAATGAAAATGTGGAAAACGGGTAGAACTTTAATGAAATTTTTACTAATTGAGTGCTAACTATTGGATTAATTCGGACGCCCCCACGATCCAACGGCCGATCCGCGCGCGCACCACGATCCAATGGCCAACCGCGGTGCCTGCGCATTTGGCCAGCGCGCAGGCGCCTGCGAAATAGCACGGCCGTATTATTAAAGCGTCATCTATGGTTCATAAAGAACATCATCAACTCCTCCTAAGAGTGATAAAGTCCCATGATGACTTGTTTTTCATCTTCTCTTTGAAGTATTTTTCAATGGCGCAACCAGTACACTAGCTCCTAAAGATAACATGTCACTACAGGAAACGGAAACAATCTCGAGTGCCGAAACTAGTATCGACGGCCATCTCGGACCCGTCGATATTGTACGCTTTGTCTCGACGGCCACATGTAGGCCGTCGAGATAGCGTACCACTGCTTAGAAGTCTCGACGGCCACAAAAATAACCGTCAAGTATAATCCGCCATCTGCTTGAAAGACGAACTGCGTTATTACTCTCGACGGCGTAGAGTTAGGCCGTCGAGATAAACCTAATTTTGAATATACAATTTTCTTCCTATATATTAGAGATTAATTGATATTTATTTTTTAAAAGTAGGAAAATCAATGTAATAAATTTGTTATTTTACATCAATTTATAAGTGTTTATTGTTAATTTTTTGAATTAAAGTATTTTGTATAGTAACTAACGAAACATCCAATACTGTACGATAACCTAGAACTTAGCAGGAAAACACCCCATTTAGTAGTGTTTGTCACGTTAGATGCTCTAAAATTTTTTATATTTTCGCTGATGATATTATTTGACACACAAATGTGAACGCATTGTTTTTTAACAGCAACAAATTTTGTTTTGTATTTTTAGAAATCAAATTACGTTGGGTTGACCGCCGAATTCAACAAAGGGTAAAACTCTCGAGACAAGGCCTTCTGTCGACGGTTTCTACCAGAACCGTCGAGAGCATCCAATTGTCTTGAGTGTAGTCAAAGCAAACCGTCGAGTGTATGTTCTCTCGACGGCTATAGAATAAACAACAGTCGAGAGAAATAAATATCTGTCTCGACGGTTTGTTTCTAGCCGTCGTGTGGCTTGCTTCTCCGCGGGCCCAACCGTCCCAATCAGTTTTGACGGCTTCTCTAAAACCGTTGAGTGAGATTAGTCTTTCTTGACGGCTTAACTTGGGCCGTCGAGTGTTGGGCCCTCCCTAGCTCCCCAACGGCCTTTACGGTTGCCCTCAAACCGTCGAGAAAAGTGTATCAGACTCAACGGCATTAGGGTAGCCGTCGAGAGACATGTACCTTACTCGACGGCATCCTTGTGGCCGTCGAGAGAACCGCTATTTTATACGAGGTTTCAGTGGGACTTAGGCCCACGTGCCCGCACCGCTGTCCCCTCCTTGTCGGCGCCGCCGCTGCTACCACTGCCGCCGCCGCTGCCCGTAGAACATGCCGCCCGCCGCCGCCGCCGGCTCTCCCGCACGCTTCGACGCTGCCTAGGCCACCGGAGCCGTCTCGCCCGCGCTGCCGCCTCGGCCGCCGCTTATCGTAGTGGATTCGGGGGCCCACCTCCTTACCAGAGCTACTAGGGGGGCCAGCCGCACCAGCCTGTTGCACAGGGTCCCTATGATGCATCTCCTCATCACCAAGCTCTCTACAGCGGCCCACCTCCCCCAGCAGGTGAATATGTGGGCCTGTCTCGCCCACATGGTGGTTTCCCGTATGTTACTGAGGCGGTAAGTCATACGACCTTAAAATATGTATTATTATTATTTTCTTTCAACACCATAGCATTAACTAATAAGTCTATGTTTGATTCAAGGGTTCGGGTTCTGCCGCCCCAGCAGCAGCTCATGCGCACGAGGGAGGGGAGACATCGGGCAGCCAAGAGGCCGACTTCGTCAACAACCTGTTCGATGGCGCTCCGCTGTTATTTACCCAGCCGTCCCTACCCTCTTCAGACGATCCTCCATCTAGCGAGTATTAGGTGACTATCTAGCTAGCGATGCATATGTTTTGGTTATTGTATGTTTGTGGACAATGGATTGCAATGTTCTATATGTATATCGTGCGTGCATTTGGATCGGTCGTTTGCTTATCGATGTGTGCAGTGCTTTTTAATTATTTGTGTGCAATTGTGATCTTGTGGTCGCATGTGTGCGACAATTGGCGATATATATGCATTGTGGGCACTTTGGGTTTGTAGGTGCAGCAGCTGCTGCTGCAGTTTTTTTTTTTCAAAATTAAAATAATTTTTTTACTGCACAGACATACTCTCGACGGCCGTGAACGAGCCGTCGAGACTAAACAACTTATAGACAAGGTACTCTCAACGGCCATGTTCGAGCCGTCGAGGGTATGTGACCCGTCCAGGGTGGTTTTGTGTGGCCCGCTCCCCCGGTCTCTTGACTGTTTGTACGGGGTCGACGAGAGTCTATGACCCTTTGACTCGACTGTTATTAAGTGGCCGTCGAGAGTATGCCCGTCATGTGCAAACGACGTCTGGCACAATACACTAGACGGTTTTTTGTTGAGCCATCAAGAGAAGTATTCTCCTCTCGACGGAGTTCTCTCGACGGCTGGCCGTAGAGAGTAGCTTGTCGCGACGGCTTGTGTGTTTGTATCGACAGTTTGGGCACTCGACACTACTGATGTTTTCTGTAGTGTGTACAAAGGAAGAAGTTTTGCTTTTGTTAAACACTATAACATTACAAAACAACCATATTGACCAAAATAAAACCATTATGCCAATTAAAAGTATCGATTTTTTAACACCAACCATAAAGCCAATATCCATCCTAACATGAGTGGAACTCCCAAGAGGTTTCAACCCTAAAGCAATGTAGATGAATCGCCAAACTGCTCTAGCCATCTAGCAGTCAAAGAAAGGGCATTGGATTGTTTCATTTTTATCACAAAAGCAACATTTAAGTTCCCATTCTAATTTCTTTTTTCAAGACTGTCTTTTGTCAAGATTATTTCTCTACTTAAATACTAGAGAAATATTTTAATCTTAAGTGGAACTTTTAACTTCCACAAAAAAAATTTGATAAAAAATGACATTTTGATTTAACAATCTATAATCTAACAAAGAATTTTCCATTAGAATAAAGATGCCAACCAACACCCGACTAAAAGAGACATTACGAATTATTAAGAACTTAGAAAGTTGAAGAAGTGAAACATTTTAGTTTAACTTGGCTTTTGAGAAGTGGCTTAAAAAATTAGAGAATCAAATTCAAGAAGTCAAAATGGTTGATTTGAACAATTAAATGACAAAAAACCATAAACCATAAGCCAAAGAAACATAGGGAACGAAAGCGATCGACCAAGGTCGCTTCACATTTTCTTTGAGCGGACAACGGAAGAAGACCTTGCTAGATTGTCAAAGCAGATCAATCATACAACTACACAAACGCGAAGAAAAGACACAGCAGATCATGTTAAATATATACAAAAAAATCGGTGCCGCGAAAGCCAAAACGTGAGAGGGAAACTAACAGATCAATGAAGTATCGGAGCTCTCATCAGTAGATCAGACGGCTGATAAATGTAGGAGATCAACGTAGTAGGTACAGGTATTTGGCAGGTTATGGTTATGCTACCCGATGTAGTGTCCGATGTGTGGATACGGTACGGTTCAACGATGCAGGAGCAGGAGCAGGAGACAGAGACGCAGCCGGCTGCATATCGAATCTCTTGGGGGTAGGGGTAGGTACGGCTACGAGTACGAGTACGAGTACGATTACGATTCCTCCTCGGTTTTTTTTTTTTGCCTCTCGCAAATTAATGCAGTGGGGTACTGTAGCTCTTGCGTTTGGCGTGGGTTGATGGTAGCTACAGTCTCTTCTGGGCCAAGCACGTCGCAAAAGGCCGAGAGAATCTCAAAAAATATCAGAGAGAAGCGCATAGTGATAAATGACTATGTACACACTATATGTATGCACGGTACAGCCTCTGCCGCTGCGTTCAGATCATCTCTATATTTATTCTCTAAATCACTATTTGTTTCTTACATTTTTATCATACATAGCAGATTCTCTGTCCTAAAAAAATAGACTTCAGAGAGAGACTTTGGAGGAAGTCTCTAAATTTAGAAAATAAGATAGAGACTCTACTAAATCGTTATAGAGACTGAAGACTATCCGCAACATTGTTTTTGAGAACTTGTTGGTGATGCTCTTACATGCTTGCATTGGCATATATAAAGAGAGAAAGAGGAGACGTTGCTCTCTTTGAAACGTTTGTAAATTGTTGGGTCTTAGGGGCTTTGGAGCGTGGTTTTGAACGGCTGAAATGTTTAGGTAAGCTAGACTTCGAGACATCGGTTTCGAGGAGTTGAGCATTTTTATTTAAATAGAAGGTAGCTTTTCATTGTGCAAAAGTTATAAATGGCTGGGATAGGCTTTTGCATTATTGGCCATGCGAAAGAGGCATTTCACACCTTAGAGCGTCTCTCAATTGGCACTGTCATCGGACGTTCGGAAGGACTCCAACACGGCACCACGTAGGCGCATGGCATCTGATTAGCAAGGCCTTTCGAGGGCACTGTCCTTTGCTTGTTCAGCAGCGATTGATGCTTGATGCCTCCCCACTTCTAGCTGTCCCTTCTCCCTTGGTCCTTGCTAAGCAGTGCGGGTAAGCCTCTGCTCTGGTAAGGACCCTCAAGGGTCCAAACATTGGCTGTAACGAGCTTCTTAATGAAAAAAATTGAGCTTAACGGGCTTGGTCCGAACGGTCCAGATTAACTCAACCAAACGCATCCGATCCACCGTCCTCCTCCTTATAGACCATTTTCAACTTTTTTTTCTCTTCATTTCATTCCTTTACCTATTCCCTCCTCCATATTTTTTCCCTTCATTCAACATCATCTCCAACAGTACCGTTTTGAAGAAATTTATGAAAATAACGAGAGAGAATTTGTTCTAAAGGGAATGCACGAAGAAGCTTCTCTTGAAGGGAATCGTGAAGAGAATATGTTTAAGCATCTGAAAGAACCTGAATCTATTTACGATGGGAAAATGGCCTCGAAAGGATACCGTGGAGATGGTCTTAAACCAGGCATCTGAATTTGTTTCCTGGCACCATTGCTCTTCGTTGATGGCATGGTAAAGCAATTCACAGCGGCCACTTGGTTTCTTCGTGTTCATGTGGTGGCGCATGGTTTGAGCGTCAGGACTCAGACGTGTGTTAGGGGAAAGGAATGCAGCACCTAACAGAAGGAATTGTTCAATTGCATGATGAAGATATCAGCATCAGTAGCACGGTTAGCGATCAAGTAGGTAGGTGTGCCTCTAGTTTTTCTATTCGAGATAGCAATGCCTCCTTTTCTAAAATCGCTCTACATTATTTATACATCTTTTCGCCATTCAAAGAAACCAAACCTTATCGTCTTAACTAGTACGCCCAATCGCCGCCCACGGGAGAATAAACTGATATATCCAGCAGCTGAAAAACATTCTTCACCAAACTCGCAAATGAATATCGTGCGTCTCATCAAGGAAACGAGTATTACCTTATAAGTTGCACATTCTAAATGCAACTAGGATGGAACAAATAAAAAAACGCATGCCCCATAGGGTGGTTGTTGGTTGGTGGCATATGCAATCATATAGCATGTTCAATGTATCCAAAGGCTACAGATAACTATTTCTACGTTCAGCTTAAGAACAGATTTTAAAGCTG
>SPJY01012782.1:0-34670 GCA_005191435.1 Raddia distichophylla
TAGGCAACAACCAAACAGCCCCGTAGTCTTCTCATGTTTTGTGCCCTGTCCAGCCATTCGCAAGTAGAGTTTGATAAATCAGAAAGGGCAAACACCTCATGATATAGCACGAGAGCAGATTCCCCCTGGAATGTTCTACAATCAGGTGATCTTCTCTTCTTATTTATCTTAGAAAATGTAGTATTATTTGGCACTTCGAAAATTTGACACTAAATTTGCCACCCCAAAGATTGAACTCTAAAGATTTGTACTCGAGTTACCACATCATTATATGCCATTTTAGCCACTTTAATTTATTTTTCGTATTTTTATCTTCTACGTATATGAAATAACCAAACATGCCCTTGTCCAACTAAAAAATAATTTAAGCTTTGGCTACCGCTGCTCATGCTGGCGCCCCTACCCCACGCTCTAGCCGATTTGTGATCCAACTTCCACCTATCCTGATTATGGTAATTGGAAATTGAAACCATCGATCGTACATACCACACTTGCGTGCATGCAATGCTATGTGGCATCCCCTACTATAGAAAATACATCATAATTAGCTTGGAACTGACTTCACTGCTGTTTTTCAAACAAACAGGGTAAGTGGTGGTGGATACCATAACAGTTCAAAAACCAGCATTGATGATTATATCATTGTTCACTGCTCGACCCCATTTTTGTCTTCGAAAAATTTGTCGGTTCAGAACTGGCTTTGTTGATGGTTTTCAAACCGACGGTGCATAAGCGGCAATGCACTATATATCCATCCTTGTTTGTGGCTGCAAAAAATCTAAAAATAAATTAATTTTGTACCAAGTATTGCGCGAAGCCTCCTTACCATCTCGCATATCAATAATGATTATTGACAGCAATGGGATAATTTGGGCATCTCCTTACAACTTTCCTTTTGACCCTTATGGTCCGAAAGATTTAACGATTATTTGGGCATCTAAATGACTTCAAATGAAAATGTTTTCCACAGCAAAGTTGTAGATCTCATCGAGTGCTATAATTTCCATGTAAATTTTGTCTACATTCGACTGTTTATAACATAGTCATGTATTTCTGAAAACAACCTACAATCCATTATTACTACCGATTTGGAATCAGTGATATTCCCTCCATTATCATGGTTGATGAGACTTACAAACCATTACAAACCATTAATGATAACTCATCATTGTTGTTTTGAAGTGAACCGATAGTGATGAGATACTATGGAAGGTGTGTTGTATAGTACATGCCAATGCCTCACAATTAGTATGCCGCATCATTTTTTTCTCTTGTCTTTTTTTGTTCCTCCACCCACACACCACGAGACGAAATAGGAAAAAAATGATATTAGCGTGGTTTATATATTTTGCTATACACATTGCAGAATATTGAAATTAAGATACTCGAAGCACTCGATATTGCTGGTGCTCAAAGTGGTGGCCGTGGCCATGACTACTTGGAAGAAAACGGCAAGCATATGACGCCCAAACCAGGATAAGAGGAGGAAAAAAGAGAGAGAGCGAAGGTGAAAGATGCAACACAGAATTTTGGCATAACTTCAGTTCTGATAGCAACCGTGACATTCGGCGCAACATTTGCCCCGCCTGGAGGTTACAGAGCAGATGATCACATCTTGGCAGGTACACCTACCCTCTCTGGGACGTACCTTTTTGATGCATTCATGAGGGCCAATGCATTGGCTTTCATTGCCTCCTCCACAGCTATGGTTTGTCTCATGTTTTCCGGAAGTCCTATGGTCAACTTGGCGAGGCGCAGATTCTATGTATACATAGCCAACATTTTCATGCGCTATGCCATCGTTGGTTTGATTGCTGCCTTTGCACTGGCTGCCTATGTGGTGCTGCCTCCAGATGCTCAAAAGACGGCCGTTGCTATCTGTGTCATAAGCCCTTTTGTTGTGGTCTGCACTTATGCGGAGTTTTGGGCAAAATCGTTTTGTTTTACACCATTTTATATTTTCAGAAAGGGCGTAGCTTGGACATTAGGATGGTGGGCAGTATTAATCGTGGTTAACACGATAATTGCACTTACGCCCTTTGTATTCATCTTTGGTAGGGCTAAATAAGCAAAACCGCTCATGAGATGGACATGTCTTTTCACTTTATTTTTTTTAAAATTTTCAGCACGTATGTTATCTTCCTGAGCGAGGGTGTTCTCCAGCTCCCCGTGTGTACTGTTCTCGATTGGTGTGCTCATAATTGCAAATAACATTTGTATTGCATTTCCTTGTACTATTTAATTTGTTCTATCTAGCTCACTGATGCCTGTGAATCCTCATATATACATATCTTTTTGAGTTCTAAAGCTTGTATATGAAGAACTAACTAGGCTACTTTCTCTCCTACCAGCTGTCTAAACACACACACACACACTACAAAATCGATCTGCGGTAGTGTCGGTGACCAGGAGACAGGCTCCACGGGCCGAGCTTACTTAGTTAGATGTAAGGTCCAACCACGACCCTTCTCCTTTGGACACGAGACCAAGGAGCTCGTGTTTTGTACAATAAGTGCTCGGAGCACTAGTGCCGGTGAATGTCTAGCCTGAGAGGGAAGGATACCTTTCCTGACTATTGACGCTCTAAGGTTTGCAAGTGCTTGTGTATTAAAGCTACTTGGAGTTCTCTCGCCGTCTCTGGCGGCAGGAACTCGCTGATTCTAGTATGGGTTGTCTCTCGCCGCCCCCTCCATGATTCTTCGTCCTGAGCCCCCTTTTATAGGCAGGCTTCCTTGGGACAGTAGATTCCCTAGCAGGTTAATGGGGCACGCGGATCTTTACCGGTCAATGGGTGCGCAGTCATAGATCCGCGAGATCCCTTGTTCAATTGACCGGACTGTATCAAGTAGTTGCTCCGCTCATGATGATGGGTCCCACACCTTTTCGGTGCTAGATGATGTGGGTGATTTGACACAACGGAGTAGCCTACACCGTTGCGTGTCTTGGTATCAAGGCTTGTGTTTGACTCGAGGATACCTCTGCGCAGCGCCTGTTGCGGATAAGGACGTGAGCATCGCTAGGTCAAAGGCCTCGCTTTCCCCAAGCCCGAGCTCGAGCTTAGGAAGCTTGAGCCGGGACTGGGGAGACGTTGGGCGTTCTATGGCCCAGCAGTACGTATGTTATCTTCCTGACTGAGGGTGTTCTCGAGCTCCGCCGTGTGTACTGTTCTCGATTTGGTGTGCTCATAAATTACGCAGATAAAATTTGCATTGTATTTCCTTGTATAACTATTTAATTTGTTCTATCTCACTGATGTCTGTGAATCCTCATATATACATGTCTTTTGAGTTCTAAAGCTTGTATGAAGAACTGACTAGGCCACTTAATAATCTCTCGTATCAGCTGGCAACCTAGACACACGCACACTACAAATAAAATCGATCTACAGTAACTAAGTGAATCAAAGCACCGGGAGCATGTACACATTTGCTATATTTGCTGCGAAGAGTCGAATATTTGCGTTGGATACGACCATTGTTATCAAGTCCTGCGATTAGTCGCGATTAATCCACGATTAGTCCATAAGTCTCTTTTTTTAGAACGACTAGGGACCTCGACTCGACTAGGCATTCTACCGTAAGTTCCATCATCTAACATTAGAAGAAAACTAGTCACTTGGCATTGCATTCTCATTCTTGCTATGCTTTTGGACTCCACTGTAATTGTTATTTTTTTTACAGAAGTACAAGTAGTCATGCCAACTACACAACTACTTTTCTAAACAAAATAGATGTTGTTGTTGTCGACTAGTCATGGACTAGCCACAACTAGTCCACGACTAGTCCCCAAGTCTCCCCTCATGCGACTCGACTCGACTTTACGACTTGATAACCATGGATACGACTTAATTACGAGGAAAGAAGCCCTAGCCAGCCAATTCCTTGGTGCAAGCGCACCGTAGGAGTTGATTCATCGAGCCGTTCATCCAGCAATCCACGTCCCACATTTTTTCTCAACACCTCAACCACTAAACGCGGGTCTCCCTTCAGTTCCCTCCTGCCACCGTAAAGGAAGCACGTCGGAACGGGTTCTGCTCGCTCGCTCCCTTCCTCTCTCAGCTTCCAAATTTATACCATGAATTCTTAGGATATCATATGAGCAGAGGATCTGTTATTTTTTACGTGCAACCACAGTGAAAGAAGAGTTAGAGTCACTACTATAGATATGCTTATGCATACCATTACCACTTTCAAACAGCCTTTTCTATTGATTTTTGGACCGATAGGGGCCAACCAAGAGTGATACCTTTGGCTATCACTACCGGTTCATCCAATCGATATTGATATACTACTAGTTGGTGACTTTTTATGGCCCTAGATTCTTAGGCAAGTATCACTTTCGGTTGGTGTCTAACCAGACACACAACACCACTATCATAAACACAAATGAACATTTAAATATAAACTTCTTTCATCTCTTTTTGTTTTTTATAGATGAAATTAGCCATAATCTTTAAATCAATTTTATCAGATTAAACCGTGGAATAGATTAAATAGATTGGTCAAGCCAAGACAGTATTAAGATCTAAATCCAGGCATAAACTTTCAAATCGACTAAAAGTTAATATAGCCAATTCGGGTAAATACAATGCTAATCGGCAAATAATCCATACACACGAAATCCTAAAACAGGTGTACGCAAGATCGATCAAACGAGGCAGTTTGTGACATCCTCATAAATATTAGAATGTCCCAAGTTCATTTAAAAAGAAAAAAAACTCGGAAAAATAATTTCTATTTGTTTTCCTGTGCTTCCAACGTTGTCGGCTTAAAGCCCAATTTACTGACGCTGAGGAAATCGCATTCCTCCAAGGGTTTTTTCGATAACGCCTCCAAGTTGTCATGTATTTCAGCACAATCGGTTTCTGCGGTTAGATATTCTCCTCTGACCACTTCTATTTGCTGGCCAATCCATTGAATCAGAATCTGATGTAATGTCGATGGAATGCAGCAGTTGGCGTGTATCCAATCCCTTCCCAACAGCACGTTATAACTTTCCTTTCCTTCAATTACGAAGAATGCTGTTGGGATTGTTTTGCTTCCTACAGTGAGCTCCACGACCAAAACTCCCTTAGCTTCAGTCGGATTTCCATTGAAATCACTCAACACCATATTGGTCTTGACCAAATCTTCTGTAGATTTTTCGATTTTACAACACACAGAATATGGCATCAGGTTTACAGTAGCTCCGCTGTCGACCATCATTCTAAAAATCGGCTTTCCATTCATATATCCCATAATAAACAGCGGTTTCAATTGTAAACGGCAATTCTCTGGTTTCTTGAATATAGCATCTTCAGCTCCAACCACCAGTTCCGCAACAGCTTCTTCATAATCACTCATGAATTCCCGAGGCAGTACGCAAACCATATTGGTGTCAATAGAGATTTCATCAGAGCCTGCTTTAGTATCGATAATAACAGCCGATCTCAACTTGGGCCTCCATTCTTGCCTGCCCCTAGCTGGCTTCATCGGCTTTACTCGTTCCAGCAGAGCATCCCTGAACCTTTCAGCCTCTGCCTCCTTTGCCGCAGTATTTCTCATCCGCTGCAGGCGCCGCTTCTGGGATTTCGTGATTCCACTTGGACACCACTGTGGTAACGGCAATTTGGGAGGTTGACGCACATCAGTGTTTTTACTCGTCAGGACAACATCGGCTTTTTCACTAGGAAACACCAGCCGATCTTTTACCGATGTTCTCTTGGGTGGAACAAACGCGTGGTTTATTGGGCAATTTTCCAGAGTAGGTAATGACATCCTTTCTTCCCAGCAGTATCGGGAAAAGGACAATCCCAATGCTCTATCTCCCAATCCTGATCCTTTGATTCCTCCTGAACAGTTTCTGGAATAATCGATTTAACGGTCTTACGAGGGGTCTCCTTAGCCATCCGGTCATATTTTTCTAACAGCTGATCGAAGGTTGGCTTTGGCCTTGGATTGGAAATCGGATTATAATTTTGCCCGCGCTTCACCTCGCGCCACTCGCCAGTTCTTCCACCACCTCATCGGCCTGCTGATCGGAATTTTAATTCTGGCTTCTCCTCCACCACGATCCTCTTAAAGCCAACAAGCACTTTAAACCGATTGGAACTCTCAGGATCATCGGCTTTTCTTTTGGCGTCAACCATCCCAACAAAACCGACTGGGAACGGCTCGGTATCGATATGTGAATTTTTACCTTGATATCGAAGTTGTCCACTCTCGATCGCTTTTTGCACCACTTGCTTGAATACATTGCATTCATTGGTAGCGTGTGAGTAAGAATTATGCCACTTGCAATATTTTCGCTTCTTCAGCTCTTCGAGTGGAGGAATCACATGGCCCTGCTTAAGCCGAATCTGCTTTTCCTGCAGCAGATGATCAAAAATCCGATCACACTTGGATGTATCAAAAGAATATTTGCCCTTCTCGGGACCTTTCGGCTTTATCCACCCAAGCTCGAATTCTTTCTTGTTGTTCACCCACTCCGTAACATAAGCACCCATGTCTTTTGTATCGGAATCATCCGAGTCTTCAACTTTGTCCGCGTCGACAATATTGATAGCTTTATCCTTACTCTTATTATTATTGTTGTTATTCCGATACTCCTTCTGGCCTGGATAAGAATTATCAGAAAATCGGCTCTCATACAGCGCGATTTTGTGGGCCAGATGCGAAATATCTGCAAACTCTTGGTTTCCCACTTTCTTCTGATTGACAGGCAATAAACCCTTAAAAGCCAATTCTGCCAACTCATTGTCGGGCAGTGAAAGACTATAGCATCGGTTCCTTACTTCCCTGAACCGACGTAAGTAATCATTTACCGATTTACCAAATTTCTGTTTAATCATCATGATATCGGTAATTCTTGCTTCATTCTCTCCAGAATAAAAATATTCATGAAATTTCTTCTCCAGATCCGGCCAGGAAGTGATACTGTTTGGAGGAAGCGATGTGAACCAATTAAATGCCGATCCCGATAATGACAGTGGGAATAATCGGCATTTGAGAGTATCCTTTGATGCAGCCTCTCCGCACAGCCCAAGGAATCTAGCGACATGCTCGCACGTAGAGGTGTTGTCGCTCCCGCTGAATTTGGCATTCGCGAAATCGGGAACTCGATACTTATGTAGAAATTCTGTTTCATTGAAAGCCGATGGATACGGCATAGTATAATGTAGTGCGATTTTTGGGGTGTTGAACCCGCACTGCTTCATCATATTGTATACTAAATTCCTCGTCATCTCCTCTAGATTTTCATTCATCCCTGGATTAATCGGCTGATAGATCGGTTCTGGAGCCGGGACTATAGCCTGATTATTCGATATCATCTGAATCGGAGTTGGATTGATTGTCAGCGGAGGACTTGGCTGGAAAGCCCCAGCATGAGATGTTCCTGGTTGAGTATAAGCTGGATACTTGTTTCCCAAGCTCATCCCTTGTGAAATATTCCGATTCCCTTGAGGAGCTTGCCCAGTCATGATGTTATGTAACGCAGCACTTGTCCCCTCTTGGACGATTCACCCCAAAATCGATGACTGGTCCAGCATCGATCGGTAAACAGAGCTATTAATCTGATCTCTTATCACTTCGGAAAAATCTCCCGTGAGTAGTGGATCTCCAATAGAAGTCTTCGTAATCTGGCCACTACGAATTTTCCGATAGCCAGTAAGCATTCTTTTCTTGTTTTCTTCATGGATCTGAGCGAGCCTATCTTCAATTTCCTTTTTCTGATCTGAGCTCAATTCGTCAAACATCACTGCCTCAGCAGCGAGCTTGAGCGTCTCCAATGCCGCTTCGGTGTCGGTGCGCATCGTCTCGTTCGTCTTGATTCTTGGGGTCCCACCGAGCGTGCAAAAAAGTATGTTGACATAAAAAGTGAGCTTTTGCGAACACACGTGCGGAAGCGTCAACTCTGGGATTGCGTCGCAACCAAAGACCAAGCGTGCCAGTCAATTTGACCTGTAAATTGACAAGGAATAGATTGTCAGTGACTAGCCCTAATCGGCTTTTTAAATAGCCAGATCAGGTTATTTGCAATCGGCTTTATATGACCCGATTACGAAGTCTATCGGTTTAATGCCAGATAGAGCAATTAAATGTAAATATTCTTTCCGTTACAAATTCTATACTTCTTTTTGGTATTTTTTATATGATATTAGTAATAAACCTTCGCATCAATATATTAGATTAAACCAAGAAATAGATTGAATAGATTGGTCAGGCCAAGACAGTATTCAGATCTAAAACAAGATATAAACCAATAAACCGATATAAAGGTCTAAGACCAATAAAGGTAGATGCAATACTAATCGGCAAACACTTACACACGCAAGATCCTAAATAAGGCATACACAAGATCGATTAAACGAGACAGTTGCATACATTGGATTCACGAAAAGACATATGAAATACTTGACAATCGGCTTAGGATAATTGACAATCGCATTACAAGGTAAATGCATATTACAGATCGATTGAACGAGACAGTGTAACATGCGAAGACATGTTAAAGATCGGTAAATCTGAGACAGTCTAACACGTGCTTTGTATACATGAGATCAAAACGATACAGCCATGCATATGGGTTACAAGAAGAGAATCGATTATCTCATCGAGATAGCTCTACCTGCGAGTTGAAACCTTTTGACGAGGTCGATCGGATTCGAAGGAAATATTTGTGTTTGTGTATGTCGTATCGTTCATACGAGATTTGAGACCCTATTTATACTATTACAAAACCGAAACCGACACAACCTAATTTACCGCGCCGTAGAAGACATCTTCCGATCATAACTTCGTAACCCTTCCGGAGTCTTGTAACTATCGGAATTCTCTTTTACACACTTCTTATCTTTTGATAATTCAGCCCACCTTCTGATGCAGCCCAATAATTCCGATAATATTGGCCCATTTATAATATTCGATTTTCCTGCCAAATTTGGGGGTCAACACTACTAACACTAGAAACAGGAGAGGTCAGTCCACTGATCAAGATTAATTAAATCAAACATGTGTGAATGTGTGATCCTTTAGAGTTTAAGGATGAAAAGGGAGATGCTCGCGTGTTTCCCAAGTTGTCAAACATGACGTAGTGCTTTTAGTACAAGGTAACGAGTGAGAACAAAGTACCTTGGAGGGAGCTTCATGATGAAGATGACCAAGATGACCATGCAAAACATTAGAGGTGGTAGTGCTGGTAGAGAGAATAGTAGGGGAAGATGTGCTGGCCGGATGGAAGGGGTAGAGGTGGCCGAAACTATGGCACCTGACTATCATATTCTTGGTACAAAGATCCTTCACAGAGAGGCTATGGGGTCAAATTCAACTGAATAGTTATTATCAATGGTCAATTGTCGAACACATATGAGATTCTTAATTAAATGAAGAGTAATATGAACATTAGTATGATGAAAGGGATGCGAGGGGAAGGAGGATAGGTGGAGCTGGTGAAGTTATCGAGTTAAACCGAGTAGTTACGAAAAATGATATGAGAGGGAAAGAGAGAGGTTGTGGAGGGAAATCTAGTAAAAGCATCCGGTGTCATGTGAGATGTGGCGCCTGAGTCCATGTACCAGTCACTGTAAGGTGCTGGAGGGGTGAGAGACATTGTGGCGAAGGAGTTGGCAAGAGATTGCTAATCCCAACCCAAGCTAGGATCCTATCAAGGTGTAAGGGCCGTGGCGAGGGCATACGGCGATGGTGTTGGCGAGGGAGTTGGCCAACCTGACCCAATGACGGGCCGAGGAGGCCTAGAGCCTGATGGGGGTGAAGTTGGCTTGGCTATCCAAGGATTGTAGAGAGATGATATGGCAGGCTGAGAATTAGCGGCTCCATTGTTGCCACGCGAGCCGCTACGGTGATGACAACAACAAGAGTTGTTGCTACTACACAAGAAGCATTCAGGTAGCCACACTTGTCGTTAGAGACACCTCGCCGTTTGATCGACTCCTATTGGTAGAGCTGCCCCAGCCAGTGGAACTGTCCTACCCAGTGTGGCCACTACTACCACCTCTGCCGCACGAGGGGACGATTCTGAAGGAGGTGTGGAGAGTCATGGCAGGGCGGAATGTTGAGAAGGACATCCTAGTAAGAAAGGGACGAGGAGAGAGGGCCAAGTTTCCATGAAGGTAAGAAAGGGACGTTGATTCTGAATAATTGGCCGAATAGCAGAGTAGGACACACACAACCCTCAAAGTATGTTTATAACAAGAGTGCTATTGGTGACATGTTCATCGAGATTTTCTGGAGTCAGTCATGGTCTTCGTCTTGCGTCATGCAGTGGCCGAAGATCGAGAGATCTCCTTAGACATAGCCGTGTGGAGCTCCATAGGTAGAGGTCACAACTTCCCTAATTGCCAAAGTATTAGGTGTTCAAGGATTAGTCAAACCACCCAAGCCATAGTAGTAGGAGCCATAACAATTTTGAGAAATTCACATGAAATTGTGCCATATAACTAGGAGAGAACCACTTAGTTAAGGCAAAGGCAGTGAAGCCAATTAGCACGCTTTGGACAACGAACATCAGAGGGGACATGGTCCACGAGTGTGTATTTGTCGAGGATGACAAAGAAAAGACGCAACAAGTCATGTACGTTAACCAAGGCGTTGATTTGAAGGATGATGATGGCTTGGGCATGGAGAGCTTCAATTGCGGGGTTCGAGAGGGGAGGAGTGGCAGTGGCAGCCGCGGCGTCAGGAGGTGCGGTCAGCGTGACATGCATGACTAAGAGCACAACATAGGCGCCAGTCCCGACGTGGGAGGCAGCGAGGGCACTGACGGCCTTAGCCTAGGCTCACGCAAAAGCCAAAGTGGCTATGAGGGCATTGACCTCATATCGAGCACGGACGACAACGTCATAGGCCTCCTCGTGGGCACAACGAGAAGCATCAACTTTCTCCTGGACGTGACGAGCAGCATCGGCTTGGCAGCGACATTCTCCTGATCTAGGATAGCGGCGGTCTCCTGTCTGACGGTCGCACCGATAGAAACGAGCTAGGCTGCCTCGACTTGTTGGGCGCAAAGGAGAGCATCCTACTTGGCCATCAGAGGGGGCGCCGGGATAGAAACGATCGGACGGCGACAGAGTGCCGAGCGGTGTGTCGACACTGGGGCAAGTGCACGTGGACACACGGTGAAACGCCCACGTGGACGCACGAGCGTGCGGCCTGTTAGGGCCTTTGTAAGATAGAATTGATTAACAATCCATATCTTTAGTTTTTTAATTTGGGTTTGTTACGGTGAGGGATGTCAATTTTACCCATGGGTTCGGGTACCCACAGGTACCTGACCTGATGGGTTTAGGTATGGGCGTGGATTTATACACATGAAATGTTTTGAGTTTGGGTTCGGGCATGGGTTTCGGGTTTATTTTTACACCCATGGATACCCATGGGTACCCAAAAAAATAATAAAATTAAATAGAATATAACATGATATCATATGTTATTAATAAATATGTATTGATGAAAGGGTAAAGTATAAATATAAGTTTATTTATTTAAAGTTGATGAAATGTTAGATTTGAAATGTGTTTGATCTGGTATGGTCTGTTGGTATGAAATGGTCATGGTCAAGTGTGTTGGAGGATTTGGGTTATGCATGGTGATGAATAGTTGGTTAAGGAGACCCGGAGGAGAATGATGCGGACAATGTTCGACATGATTGCTATGCGAAGCCAAGTATAGGAGAAGTATGAACTTGAGGCAAGATTTCCCTATATGTTTGCATAGTTAGGGCTAGCCCAAGAGGAGCGTGGAGTCACATGCGTAGCATAGGGACCCTGTTATCAAAGAATGGTTCCAACACAACGCGTAGCCATCGCGCGGTAATACAAGTTTGGTGCTTTAGCTAAGATAACATTGCAAATTAATTTCTTATAAGCTAAACTTAATTACAAATTACTTGCTTACACTTTACCTATCTATTCTAACAATGATACATGTACTTATTTTACTGTAGATGGAACCCTGTCATAGCCACTCGTTCCCTGAAATGATGTCCACCCATGGCTACGTGGATCTTGCTTCGCGACTCAGTGAGTACACATAGGGTGTGTTTTGTTGCCTTATGAGTTGAGCTCAGCATGGCTGGCTCAGCCAGGCCGAGAGGAGCCGGGCTGAACTCATGCAGGGTGCTTTGTTTGGTTATGTTGCATCAATTGAGGCCCTGTTTGTTTGAGCTGCAGCTTCTCCAAAAGCTGCTTCTAGGAAAAGCCAGAAAAAACTAGCTTCTATGAAAAGCTCATATCACAGTACAAATTAGGCTTTTGGTGGCTTTTGGCTTCTTTGAAGGGGGTTCCAAAAGCTGGCTGTTTGTTTGAGCTTCTGGCTTCTGAAGCTAAAAGCTAGCTAGAAGCTGAAACAAACAGGGCCTGAGTCTGGTTGGGTCGAACAGGCGTTTGGTTGCCTTGATATTTTGTGAAACCAATCGCGGCATTCCATCGAACACCTCACGGGCATGCCATTGTAGCGAGCCATCCCCGGCTCGTCGCCATCCCCACCCCGGTCGTTGACCACCCCCGCCCGACGCCATCCCCGCCCCGGCCGTTGACCACCCCCGCCCGTCGCCATCCCCGCCTCGCCGCGCCGTCACCGAGCTCTTGCACACTGTCACCGAGCTCGCCGTGTTGGAGCTCGCCGCCGCCGCTCCCAACCGCACGCTGCCTTTGCTCCCGGCCGCGCCCGCTGCCGCCGCCGTCCCTCTCGGCCTTACCTGCCTCCGGCGCCGTTGCTCCTGTCCACATCGGCCGCCACCGCCGTCGCTCCTGGCGGCACCCGCCGTCGCTTCTGACCACGCGAGCCTGCATGATCGGAGCCAGGCCCGGGAGGAACGCTCGATTTCCCCATTCCTCCTGAGCCCGGCCTCTACAGTGATTTTGCACGAATGGAGCATGGCTGCAACAGTGGTTTCAACCATCCAAACACGCGGTGCCTGCATCTATACGGGGCCAAGCTGGGGATTTTACAGCCAACCAAACAGCCCCATAATGTAGTAGCTGTGCCACTACTTATCCCTCTCTCCCCGCTATTATTGGAAGATTGTCATCGTGAGGCGACCCTCACAATGCGGAGGTGGTCGGTGCGGCAGCCCAGGCGTGTGGTGTGCACGGCCCAAGGCCACGCACGTGGCTCGGGTTGGCTGGCCGACGAGGTGGCCCAGGCGCAGTGTAGGCTTTCCTCGGCCCTAGCAGCCAAGGTACAACCAATATTTTAAAACATTTTGAAAATGTGCATATTACTACTAAATGAATTCCTATATTTCTAAATACCTTTTTTAATATTTTGGTTTCTAATATACTAATTTCTAAGTACTATTTGTAGAATAAAATTTTTCCACAATTTTAAAACATACTTTTGTATTTAATAAGTTTTGTTTTCAGTTTAAAAAAACAAAACTTATTAAATAATATTTCTATATATTTTTAATTTGTTTTTTATTAATATTTTTAAATATAGTTTATGATGGTTAAATTATTTAGGCCTTTTTTTTGTCTTTTCACTCTATAACGCGTAGACCCCACATATTATTCTCTCTTCCTCACTCCATTATTGCGTGGACCGCAACTCCCTCATGTCATGATAACTGTAGACCTTGCTTGACCTATTTTTTTATTTATTTTGCCACTTGTTCTATTTTTTATTTTTCCCCATTTTTCTGTTTTTACGACGTTTGCTCTATTTTATATTTGTCCACTTGTCCTATTTTTTATTTTTCCGCTTGCTTGTTTCTACGATGTTTGCCCTATTTTATATTTTCCTACTTGTCCTATTTTTAATTTGGGAGGCACTATTTGGCAGGTGCCTGCAATTTCAGCATTTGTGCAGGCACATGCCATGTACATGCATGTAGATCTCGCACAGAAAAATTCCAATATCGCAAAACATTTTTTTCAATATTGGAAATGTGAAAAAACAGTAGAAAATTAGTGGAATTTTTTGCGCCTGCACGATTTCGCAAATTATACAAGCAAAAAATCTCTCGACGTGAAAAACAGAAAACAAAATAAAATTTATAATATACAGAAAATAAAAGAAATCTATAATAAACAGAAAACAAAATAAATCTATAATAAACATAAAAAATATATCTATACAAAGGTCGACCTCGCGCAAAAATTCAACTATCGCAAAGCGTTTCTTCCATAAATGCAAATGTGGAAAAATAGTCGAAAGAAAGTGAATTTTTTTGCGCCTGTATGTTTTAGCTAATTGCAGGCGCCTGCAAAATAGCAATTGCATTTTAATTTTTCTACGTTTTCTCTTTTAGAATGTTTGCTCCTGCTTGGCTGCTTTATCACCTTTGGCACGTGAATTGACCATCACGCCCTTGGCATTGCCTCCTTGTTAGTCGAAGACTGACCTCCCGGTCTCGGTCTCCCTCTCGCTGTCTCCCTCGCACACAGAAGAAAGGAGCTCGCTGACTCCCTCTCTGCCTCACCTTTCTCGCCGTCGGTAAGCGCCGACCCAACCCTCCTCCTTCCGGCGTCTCCTCCCCCTCCTCACCCTCTCTCTTTATTTTGGGCCATCTACCACTGAAGTTCGCCGGAGACGACGACCGAAGCCGCCGGGATTCGTCGCTGCCGCGGACGGATCTCCACAGCACTGCACCGGCTCCGTGCCTTCCACAAACTGTCGCCCGCTCCCTCGGTAATCTCTCTCTCTCTCTCTCTGCTCAACTAGCATCACCTGCCCCACTAGAACCCTCTCACTAGTACAGAACAGGTCATCAGTGTCCGTTCGTAACTGGCATCAGTGTCGGTTTTCGAACCGACACTGATATTTTAGCACTGATGGGTCAAGGCATCAGTTGGACTGAACCCTACCCACACAAATTTATATATAAAATTACTTATTTTTCTAACATGGTAAAATTACTTCATTTTTAAAAGTTACTTCCTAACATGCTAAAATACTTATTTTTACAATATGAAAGCTACTTCCTATAATGCTAAAATTACTTCCTAACTCTCATGGCAACTAGAAAAAGTAATAAAACGTGGAAAAGTTACATCTTAGATGATTAACTTACTTATTTGCAATATGCTTAAATTACTTCATAATTGTGATGGTAGTTGAGAAATGTAACTAAATCAGAAAAGGTTACTTCCTAACATGCTAAAAATAGTTAACTGCAGTATGAAGGTTACCTCTTGTTATGCTAAAATTACTTCCTAAGTCTTGATGGGAACTAGAAAAGTAATAAAATCTGGAGAAGTTACTTAGATTATTATAGTAATGATGTATACAAATCAGTGATAGGAACTATCAAGTCACTACAACAAAATATCCAGGGAACAAGAGGACGGTGCACGGGATGGGGAAAAACCGAAGCGGCGGCGCAGCAGAGGGAGGTGGCAAACCCTAGGGGCGATCTGATCTGATCTCTCTGGACGGTGCGGCGGCAGATTTATATAGCAAAACGCGTGAGGCAAACGGATTGCGAAACGGGTCGCGACCGAGTCCAACACGATTTGCATATTCCATATCTGACCCGCAAAATCCGGAGAGCAAAAGAAATAAAACTGCAAAAAGAGACTGCGTCTGCGCAAGAGGGTCCGGTTTCGGCGGACCATTCACGCAGGTGCCGTGCGCACGCGCCGCCCCGCCCCGCCCGGCCCGAGCCTGGCCAGGCGAGGGGAGGCGAGCGCGCGCGTGTGATTCTCTATTTGTCTCTCCCATCACAATCTCTAGTAGGGGGGAGCAAGCTCCACTATTTAAGCAGGTCCTCCACTCCTTCCACTAGCAATATGGTACTAAAGAAATTTCACATGCCTCATGCATACATGGGCCTTTGAGATTTTTCAGGAATTATTTAGATATTAAATGGGTCAGGCTCAATAATTCTAACAGGTGGAGCCCACCGCGCCGCCGCCGGCCATGAACCCGCTGCTCCTCGCATCGGCATGCGCCGGCTCCTGGATGGCAATGAAGTCTTTCCTGATGGAAGACGCACCGATGTTGAAGCCTAGGGCAGAGTTTCAGGCCTTGGTGATGTCCAGTGACAGCGCAAGGAAGGGAGCTTCGGCTTCGGCTTCTGGTTCTACTGATGTAGAGCACGGAGGTGACGATTGCGTCGTCCCTGCTGCTGGTGCTGCATCCCTGCTTCTCCATGGCGTCACCGTCGACGGGGACACCACACTGCATGTGGTGGCCAGCCACGGCGACGGCCGCGGCTTCCTCGAGTGTGCGGAAAACATCCACAAGATCAGTGCCGACCTTGTTCTGTTCAAGCAGAACAGCAGGGGTGATACTCCTCTGCACTGTGCTGCGAGGGCTGGGAAATCCCAGATGGTTGATTGCCTCCTCCGCCTGGCAGACGGTGTGGGGGTGCAGCAATTCGTGAGGACGGAGAATGCGCATCAGGAGACCGCGTTGCATGATGCTGTCCGCCGTGGAAACAAGGAGATAGTCGAGAAGCTAATGGCGGCTGATCCTGCGTTGGCTAGGTTCCCGGAACACGGTGTTTCCCCGTTGTACCTAGCCGTCTTGCTTGAATATGGCAGCATTGCGGAGACACTGTACGACTGGAGCGAAGGGAATCTGTCCTACTCCGGACCCGATGGGCAAAATGCATTGCATGCTGCGGTTCTTCGAGGCACAGGTATTCCCTGGATGCATCCACTCCTTTCAGCTCATATTTTCATTTAGAACTTGCACAATGTCTCACCTAAAATACCAAGATTTTCGACAAGTCTATCTATGTATCTATGTATCTATCTATAAAGGACGGACAAATGAAACCATTAATCGGAGAGATTCTTAGATAAATCAAAGAAAAAGAAAAATCTCCATGGTGGGACCAAATTAAAGCAGGGACATATATTATCACATAAATTAGATAAAAAGAAAAGATCTCCACCATCGATTACAGTGGAACCAAATTACGACGGCTCATATTAAATCTATTATTAACCAAATTTTCTCTTAATTAGAGGAAAAAAGATAAAAGGCATATGTCATAGGTCACAGTGGGACCTGATTATAACGGCCCAGATTGGATCTATTATCTGAGAAATAGCCACCATGTTAATCGGAAAAATTCCTATGTAAATCTATCTTTGATTATTCTGAGTACAGGGCAATGTAGATTTACTGATGATAAAATATGAATTAATATGATATAAATATAATAAAAAACAATTTTTAAAGCGCACGATGTCATATATGATGTACTTATGTCTAAAACATCATATGATCTATACGTACAAAGAAACAAGGACCGTTAGATTGAACTAACAGTTAGTAGCTAGTGCAAGGTGGCTATGGCTAAGTGCACGGTGAGTATGAGCATGGATACATGGGCACAGTCATGCCGCCTGTTGCACATACTCCATCACTACCAGTGCCTGCCGAAAAATACGGCAACAACTTGTGTCACATTGACCATCAAGTTAATCCTAAAATAGTATAAATTTTCATGCTAATTAAAAAAAAGGAAGAAATATCTACATTGTCCATTGTTATGGGCCTAGATTATATCAACTACAACAAAAAGAAATTCAAAAAAATAGAGATAAGAGTCCATGCCAGATTATAAAAAAGAAAAATCTACGTTGTTGTGGGTCCACGTTATAATGGATTAGAATAAAAGAAAGAATTCATATCAACTAAAAAAACATTCATCCATGCTGAAAAACTACATATCCGCAGTAATAAAACAATCATAACAATAAATAACACTCCTTACTGGAATTAAACAAAAGTACAAATCTGAACTATAATTTTTTATACTAAAGTTTTCGGAACATTGGCCTAAACTAAAAATGCATTTAAATTAAATAAACCTAGCTAAGAAATAATGAAGAATGCTACAACTATCCCATGCATGTCGCGGTGAATGGTCATCTAAAACCAAATAAAAGACAGAGCGAGTATTCAAAAATACCTAGTAAAATATATGTATAAACAACTTGAACAACAAAACCACATCCATAAGTCCATACTCGGAAATAAATGTCATTAAATACTGCATACAATCCACTTCTCGTCAATTCGAGACAATGCAACGCTATTGTGTCTGTTTTGTTAATATTATATTATATATGGTATAGCTAGGTACACACCTTTTGATGCAACACCTTGCTGTCTGACTTTAGACGGTGACTAATTATTGCACCACTCCCTTGGAGTGCCTACCAATATAGATATTTTCTCCGAG
The DNA here is from genome assembly GCA_005191435.1 of Raddia distichophylla. Lineage (NCBI taxonomy): Eukaryota > Viridiplantae > Streptophyta > Magnoliopsida > Poales > Poaceae > Raddia > Raddia distichophylla. The sequence goes on from SPJY01012782.1 coordinate 18,139, forward strand.
CAAAATAGATTAGTCGTATAACTTTTTCACAGATTTCATTAGATTAGTTATATAACTTTCTCACCAACCAAGCTAGCCTATGCAATATGATATAATAATGCCTCCTCTTGTCTCTTTCGCCAACAAGACAACGGTACCACACAAGGCTAAACCTCCTACGAAAGAAACATGCAATTCAGCCTTACTGATACCGTCGTCAAGCATTAAAGCACAGGGGTGGAAACGAGCCGAGCCTGACTCGGTCGAGCTTGGTCAAAAACGAGCTGAGCCGCCATTTTGGTGATCCCCAAAAGTGGGTTCCGCTCAAGCCCGGTAGCACCTCCGAGCCGAGCCGAGCCAGGAGCCAAAGGAGTTTTCGCATTCAAAAAACACCAACGAGCCGAGCCGAGCCAGACTAGGCTCGGTCAAAAACGAGTCAAGCCTGGCTCGGCTCGAGCTCGGCAGCACCTCCAAGCGGAGCCGAGCTTGTTCGAGCTGCGAGCTATTTTCCTAGCCCTAATAAAGCACACTATCTAGTTCTAAATCGATCTCCCTAGGTCAAAAATTAGACCCATGTTTCCAACATCTTGTCACCTAAACTACTTATTAAAATCCCTCTTGACTAAAATAGGACAGCAACACTGCAAAGTTCATATATCTCAAAGCCATTTGTCTAACTCTTGCCTTTTTGACTCTACGTAAAGCTTAGAGAATACCTCGCATAATCCATAACATGCACTAGTTTTGACTTACGAACGAAAAGGTCTAAATCTACCATGAGACTCACAACACTCAATCCATTTGTCCAAACATCGCAATCTACCATGAGACTAACAATGCTCAATCCATTTGTCCAAACATCGCAATCTTATATTTTACAAGCCACAATGCCTACAATTTCCACAATATGATCAACTTCTAATTCTCAATTAAAAAGTTATGATCTGGCAATGTGGCTTACTACGTTAGGGTATCCCACTAAGCCTCGAATCTCCATCTCCAATGGCCTCTAAATCACCATACTAAGTATCTAAACAGAATATCAAAGAACAAGATCCGAGAGTCTGTTTGCGCTAGATCCGGATACCGGTGTCGTTGGAGCCGAGGACCTATCCGTACGCCCGGAACACTGGATTCACGGCAAGTCATCCATCTATGTATCTAATCTTACAGAGAGGATGACTTGCCGGTGTCGCTGCACTGCCCCGGCGCCGCCACCGTCGCCCTGCCTCCGGCGAGCCGCAGCCTACCGCCGCGCCGCCCCTTCCTCTCTCCCTCTGCTCCCCATTTTCTCTCTCTCCTTCCTTTCTCCCTCCGCTTCCCATTCTCTCTCTCTCTCTCTTATTTTTTCTCTGCTCCCCATTTTCTCTGCTTCCCGTGTTGCATCAAAGAAGTCCTTAATTATATGCGTTGGTTTTTTTTACTATTATACACCCTACTAATTGAAGCAAACTCTGCAATTTACATTTCGTCATATATTGCAAAACGTCCGCTTAAAATGAAATGCTACTGATACATACGTATGAGATATGGTTACGTCACCAATCTCTTGCACATGCGCATCGGTGTTGCCGCAGCAATGCGCGGGGTCTCATCTAGTATCAAATAACCACATACCTTCTAAATCAATAGCATAGCATTCAAATTGTCACCTCACAACTGCGACCAACCATCCAACAATACAATAAGAACAACCACAATACAATTAACCAAAAACTTGTTTAGCATATGCTTATCTCTTTTGTCAACAAGACAACGTTACCACACGAGGCTAAACCTCCTACGACAGAAACATGCAATTCAGCCTTACTGATACCGTTGTCAAGCATTAAAGCACAAGGGTGGAAACGAGCCGAGCCTGACTCGGTCGAGCTCGGTCAAAAACGAGCTGAGCCGCCATTTTGGTGAGCCCCAAAAGTGGGCTCAGCTCAAGCCATGTAGCACCTCCGAGCCGAGCCGAGCCACGAGCCAAAGGAGTTTTCGCGTTCAAAAAACACCAACGAGTCGAGCCGAGCTAGACTAGGCTCGGTCAAAAATAAGTCGAGCCTGGCTCGGCTCGAGCTCGGCAGCCCCTCCAAGCGGAGCCGAGCCTGTTTGAGCCGCGAGCTATTTTCCTAGCCCTAATAAAGCACACTATCTAGTTCTAAATCGATCTCCCTAGGTCAAAAATTAGACCCATGTTTCCAACATCATGTCACCTAAACTACTTATTAAAATCCCTCTTGACTAAAATAGGACAGCAACACTGTAAAGTTCATATATCTCAAAGCCATTTGTCTAACTCTTGCCTTTTTGACTCTACGTAAAGCTTAGAGAATACCTCGCATAATCCATAACATGCACTAGTTTTGACTTACGAACGAAAAGGTCTAAATCTACCATGAGACTAACAACACTCAATCCATTTGTCCAAACATCGCAATCTTATATTTTACAAGCCACAATGCCTACAATTTCCACAATATGATCAACTTCTAATTCTCAATTAAAAAGTTTTGATCTGGCAATGTGGCTTACTACGTGAGGGTATGCCACTAAGCCTCGAATCTCCATCTCCAATGGCCTCTAAATCACCATACTAAGTATCTAAACAGAAGATCAAAGAACAAGATCCGAGAGTCATTACCCTCAATCTAAACCATTATGAAACCCCTAGCACGGAGACATGCGCTCCTTTTATTCTCTTCCTCTCCTCCCATGCATCCTCTTCTTCCCCTTCTTTTCCTCCTTCCCTATGTCCTCCCCTAGCCAAGATGCTAGCTCCTCTGCACTGGCTAGACGAGAGTGAGAGTGAGAGAGAGGCGCGGCTTGGAAGAGAAAGGTGGAGGTGGCGGAGCTCGAACAATGATGACGTCCTCCAGTAGCGGCGATGGTGGCACTCCCCTCGACCAGCAATGGCAGCACTGTCCTCGATCGATGATGTTGGCGATAAACGGTTAGGGTGGCGGTACTCATGGTGTTCTTTAGTGATGGTCGACGTGGGCGACAGTGGCCGTCCTCAATCGATGACGGTGGTGAGACAACAAGTGTGCTGGTACTCTGGTGAGTGGTGTCTTCAGTGATGGTCGATGTGGGCAACAGTGACAGCCATCGTGGGTGGAACCGAAGGCTACGTCCGAACTCGAGGGTCAGGAGAAGCAACGACCACATGTTAGTGAGGAAGAGGGACCAGTTTGAACCAACTCAAATTCTAAATTCTGATTATAAAATTCAAATCCATGAAATAAATCTCAAGCAATTCTCAAAATAGTACTGATGCAATTGAAACATTTGGTTAAAAGGTTTTTTGAAAAAAAAAACATTAGTTTTTTGGAACAAAACTAGTCGATCCCCCACGTGGGCATTATGCAAGATACATGGAGATTGTGCCACCGCTGTTTCTCAACACGCCCCGTGAGAGTCGTCAATGACTTTCGTTATGCGCTTCAACATAACGTGCTGAGCAACTACGACTTTTTCTTCTTTAAAATACTATTTACGTCTTTTCTTGAACTTCATACGGTTGATATATGCTCTCCTAACAAATAAATATAGAAAGGGACCAAGGGTACCAAACTCTCAAACAAAATACACTGCAACAAGATTACAAGATTATCGAGAATAGATGTTCCTGATAGCTTGACACACATCTGCGAGCTAGGTGTGGATTGAAATCAAGTTTTTTTTTCCTTTTCATAGATCACTGACTGACGTTGCTTTTGTCATCTGGATTAGTTTAACACAACCTTTTACATTGACAGTATTTACGAAGTTGTTGGGATGGAACAACGACCTTACCGCACGGGTGGATGAGAAGGGGAGTACGCCTCTTCACTTCGCTGCAGCTCTGAATGATGCAGGCAGAGGTGCATGCCGTTGGCGAAGAAGTGTATGCAAGCAATTGCTGGATGCAAACATAGGTGCACTATATCAACCGGACAAAGATGGATTATTCCCCATACACGTCGCTGCCTCTATTGGAGACTGGGTAACTATAAATATATTTCTTAAGGTGTCGCCCAGTATAGCCGATCTGCGTGATGCCAAGGGAAGGACATTCCTTCATGTTGCTGTGGAGAAGACGAACACCATGATGATCTGGGATGCTTACATGGGTACTAGATCGCTCACGTGGATTATGAATATGCAAGATAACGATGGGAATACTGCGTTGCACCTAGCTGTCAAGGCTCGTAGTCTTTTCATGTTTTTTGCCCTGTTCCGCCATTCGCAAGTACACCTGAGTTTGATAAATCAGAAAGGGCAAACACCTCTTGATATAGCACGAGAGCAGATTTCCCCTGGAACGTTCTACAGTCAGGTGATCTTCTCTTCTTATTTATCTTATAAAATGTAGTATTATTTAGCACTTCGAAAATTTGACACTAAATTTGCCACCCCAAAGATTGAACTCTAAAGATTTGTACTCGAGTTACCACATCATTATATGCCATTTTAGCCACTTAAATTTATTTTTCGTATTTTTATCTTCTACGTATATGAAATAACCAAACATGCCCTTGTCCGACTAAAAAATAATCTAAGCTTTGGCTACCGCTGCTCATGCTTGCGCCCCTATCCCACGCTCTGGCTGATTTGTGATCCCACTTCCACCTATCCTGATTATGGTAACCATCGATCGTACCACACTTGCGTGCATGCAATGCTATGTGGCATCCCCTACTATAGAAAATACATCATTATTAGCTTGGAACTGACTTCACTGCTGTTTTTCCAAACAAACAGTGCATAAGTAGTGGTGGGTACCATAACAGTTAAAAAACCAGCATTGATAATTGTATCATTGTTCACGGCTCAACCCCATTTTTGTCTTGAAAAACCTGTCGGTTCAGAACTGGCTTTGTTGATGGTTTTCAAACCGACAGTGCATAAGCGGCACTGCACTATCTATCCTTGTTTGTGACTTCAAAACATCTAAAAAAGAATTTTTGCACCGGGTATTGCGCGAAGCCTCCTTACCATCTCACCTATCAATAATGATTATTGACAGAAATGGGATATTTTTTTTCCTTTTGACCCTTATCGTTCAAAATTTTTAACAATTATTTGGGCATCTAAATAACTTCAAATGAAAATGTTTTCCACAGCAAAGTTGTAGATCTCATCGAGTGCTATAATTTCCATGTAAATTTTGTTTACATTCAACTTTTTATGACATAGTCATGTATTTTTGAAAACAGCCTACAATCCATTATTACCACCGATTTGTAATCAGTGATATTCCCTCCATTATCATTGCTAGTTCGTTTTCGCTATCGGTTTTCTTCTCATATTAATTATCGCGGTTGATGAGGCTTAAAAACCATTACAAATCATTAATGATAACTCATCCCTGTTGTTTTGAAGTGAACCGATAGTGATGAGATACTATGGAAGGGTGTTGTATAGTAGCTGCCAATGCCTCACTATTAGTGTGCCGCATCATTTTCTCTTTTGTCTTTTTTGTTCCTCCACCCACACGCCACGAGACGAAATAGGAAAAAAAAATGATATTAGCGTGGTTTATATATTTTGCTATACACATTGCAGAATACTGAAATAAAGATACTCGAAGCACTCGAAGGTGCCGGTGCTCAAAGTGGTGGCCGTCGCCATGACTACTTGGAAGAAAACGGCAAGCATATGGCGCCCAAACCAGGATCAGAGGAGGAAAAAAGAGAGATGGAGAAGGTGAAAGATGTAACACAGAATTTCTGCATAACTTCAGTTGTGATAGCAACCGTGACATTCGGCGCAACATTTGCCCCGCCTGGAGGTTACAGAGCAGATGATCACATCTTGGCAGGTACACCTACACTCTTTGGGACATACCTTTTTGATGCGTTCATGAGGGCCAATGCATTGGCTTTCATTGCCTCCTCCACAGCTATGGTTTGTCTCATGTTTTCCGGAAGTCCTATGGTCAACTTGGCGAGGCGCAGATTCTATGTATACATAGAAAGAGAAGCCGAAGCGATTCAGGCAACGGTTCGTTTCTTTCTTCGTCTCTTCGCTGTCTCCTAAAATTTCATATGCTCCTAAAATTGTAAGAAATTATATATTGAAGTTTTATAATTATTAAGTGAAAGTATGCTTTGTTTATGCTGCTTTTTTACATAATAGAGCCCCATTATAAGTTTTTGCACCGGGGCCTCCAATTCCTAGGTACGGCCCTGCCTGGAGGTTACAGAGCAGATGATCACATCTTGGCAGGTACACCTACACTCTCTGGGACGTACCTTTTTGATGCGTTCATGAGGGCCATTGCATTGGCTTTCATTGCCTCCTCCACAGCTAGTGCTAGGAGTTGGGCCGTGCCGTGCCGGCCCGGCCCGGGCCCGTCGTGCCTCGGGCCGGTGCAAAACAGGCCGGCACGGCCTGGTCAGCACTTCGGGCCATGCCGGGCCGGCACGGAGTGCCAAAATCTAGGCTCGGCACGGCCCAAAGCACGGCCGGGCTGGCTTTGGGCCGGGTCGGCCTGAGCACGGCACGAGTAAAATAACAGCAGGAAAAATGATTTTTTAGAAATTCATACATTGCTCAAATGGAAACGTTGTTTATACAAAAAACATGTGTCTCGAAATTATCTACAACTTTCGTGTTCAACCCAAATTTATCCGAGCATCATAAGACCTCGAAAATTGCGAATTACCAAGGACGGTGCCATCGGGCCGAAAGCAGACAGCGACAAAAATATTTTTTATAAATTCATACATTGCTCAAATGAAAAACTTGTATGCATGAAAAAGATGCGCCTCGACATTATCTACAACTTTCGTATTGAACAGAAATTGATCTGAGCAATGGAAGACCACGCAAAATATAAAAAACTGACCCGTGCCTATATTCGGGCCGGGCCGGCCCAAACACGGCCCGTACAGTCGGGCCGGGCTGGGCGGCACGCCATGCCTGGTTTCCAGGCCTGGCCCGGCACACCATTTCAGGCTGTGCCGGGCCGAGCCGCGGGCTTGAAAAATCGGGCCGTGCCTGTGCCAGCCCACCTGGCCCGGCCCATTCTCCCAGCACTATCCACAGCTATGGTTTGTCTCATGTATTCCTATGGTCAACTTGGCAAGGCGCAGATTCTATGTATCCATAGCCTACATTTTCATGCACTATGCCATGGTGGGTTTGATTGCTGCCTTTTCACTGGCTGCGTATATGGTGCTGCCTCCAGATGCTCATAAGACGGCCCTTGCTATCTGTGTCATAAGCCTTTTTGTTGTGGTCTGCACTTACGCTTGTTTTGGGCAAAAAGTTTTTTTTTAACACCATTTTTCATTTTCAGAAAGGGCGTAGCTTGGACATTACAATGGTGGGCAGGATTAATCGTGGTTACCACGATATTTGTAGTTACGCCCTTTGTATTCATCTTTGGTAGGGCTAAATAAGCAAAACCGGTCATGAGATGGACATGTCTTTTCGCTTTATTTTTTTTTTAATTTTCAGCACGTATGTTGTCTTCCTGAGCGAGGGTGTTCTCCAGCTCCCCGTCTGTACTGTTCTCGATTGGTGTGCTCATAATTACGCAAATAACATTTGTATTGCATTTCCTTGTACTATTTACTTTGTTCTGTCTAGCTCACTGATGCCTGTGAATCCTCATGTATACATGTCTTTTTGAGTTCTAAAGCTTGTATATGAAGAACTAGGCTACTTTCTCTACCAGCTGGCTAAACACACACACACACACCACAAAATCGATCTGCAGTAGTGTCGGTGACCAAGAGACAGGCTCCACGGACCGAGCTTACTAACTTAGATGTAAGGTCCAACCACGACCCTTCTCCTTTGGACACGAGACCAAGGAGCTCGTGTTTTGTACAATAAGTGCTCGGAGCACTAGTGCCGGTGAATGTCTAGCCTGAGAGGGAAGGATACCTTTCCTGACTATTGACGCTCTAAGGTTCGCAAGTGCGTGTGTATTAAAGCTACTTGCCATGGCCCACTCCCTGACAGTCCAATCGAACAACCTACCAGGGCCCGGTTCCCTGGAAGGTTCAATCTGGCCCATGTGCATCTTGCCGAACAGCCTCCTGGCTGGCGTGATGCGTAACGGCCAAGGAATCGTGTTTGAGTCCGTCTCGAACAAGAGTTCTGCACGGCTACGTGAAGACCCGGACGTGGTTTCCCGGATTGGATTAGAAGTCGTGATCCCCAAGACTAGGAGTATGCTTTATCTGCCTCGGGATATATTTGGCATGTCGAGTTCGTTACGATCTCGTAGTTAGCCCGGCCCGATATTCCCTCGGTAGGTCGGTTTGCTCAACGCTATATAAACAGGGCCCCTACGGCGTTTAGAGGGACCTGGCACGAGTTTTACATCCCTGACCAAGAGCTTTTGCATCTTAACACCTCGCACACCCATAATCTCGCAAAGACCTGTTAATCTCGTCGGGAATCCTCTTGTAATCATCTTTGATATATAAGAAAGGCTGAACGTAGGGCTATTATCTCTCCCGAGAGGCCTGAACCAGGATAAAAACCCCTGTCTCCCTGTTCGTTGTTGTTCGTGTTGTTCGGCGTGTCTCCTATCTCCCTGTTGAAGAACCTTAATCGACTTGAGGTCATATCTCAACCGTCGACAGGTAGAGGTGGCCGAAACTATGGCACTTGACTATCATATTCTTGGTACAAAGATCCTTCACAGAGAGGCTATGGGGTCAAATTCAACTGAATAGTTATTATAAATGGTCAATTGATGAACACAGATGAGATTCTTAATTAAGTGAAGAATAATATGAACATTAGTATGATGAAAGGGATGCGAGGGGAAGGAGGATAGGTGGAGTTGGTGAAGTTATCGAGTAAAAGCGAGTCGTTACCGACAATGATATGAGAGGGAAAGAGAGAGGTTGTGGAGAGAAATCGAGTAAAATCATCCGATGTCATGTGAGATGTGGCGCCTGAGTCCATGTACCAGTCACTGTAAGGTGTTGGAGGGGTGAGAGACATTGTGGCGAAGGAGTTGGCAAGAGATTGCTGATCCCAACCCAAGCTAGGATCCTATCAAGGTGTAAGGGCCACGGCGAGGGCATACGGCGATGGTGCTAGCTGAGAAAGTTGGCCAACCTGACCCAATGACAGACCGAGGAGACCTAGAGCCTGATGGGGGTGAAGTTGGCTTGGCCACACATGAACTGGCCTATCCAAGGATTGTAGAGAGATGATATGGCAGGCTGAGCATTAGCGACTCCATTGTTGTCACGCGAGCCGTTACGGTGACGACAACGACAAGAGTTGTTACTACTACACCAGAAGCATTCGGGTAGCCACACCTGTCGTTAGAGACACCTCGCCGTTTGATCGACTCCTGCTGGTAGAGCCGCCCCAACCAGTGCAACCGTCCTAGCCAATGTGGCCACTACTACCACCTCCGCCGCACGAGGGGTTGATTCCGAAGGAGGCGTGGAGAGTCGTGGCAGGGCGGGATGTCGAGAAGGACATCCTAGTAAGAAAGGGACGAGGAGAGAGGACCAAGTTTCCATGAAGGTAAGAAAGGGACATTGATTCTGAATAATTGGCCAAATAACAGAGTAGGACACACACAACCCTCAAAGTATGTTTATAACAAGAGTGCTACTGGTGATATGTTCATCAAGATCTTCTGGAGTCAGTCATGGTCTTCGTCTTGCGGCATGCAGTGGCCGAAGATAGAGAGATCTCCTTGGACGTAGCCGTGTGGAGCTCCACACAAGGTAGAGGTCACAACTTCCCTAATTGCCAAAGTATAGGTGTTCAAGGTTTAGTCAAACCACCCAAGCCGTAGTAGTAGGAGCTATAACAATTTTGAGAAGTTCGCAAGAAATTGTGCCATATAACCAGGAGAGAACCACTTAGTTGAGACAAAGGCAGTGAAGCCAATTAGCATGCTTTGGACAACGAACGTCAGAGGGGACATGGTCCATGAGTGTGTACTTGTTGAGGGTGACAAAGAAAAGACCGCAACAAGTCATGTACGTTAACCAAGGCGTTGATTTGAAGGATGATGATGGCTTGGGCTTTGAGAGCTTCAATTACGAGGTTCGAGAGGGGAGGAGTGGCAGTGGCAACCACGGCGTCAGGAGGTGTGGTCAGCGCGACATGCATGGCTAAGAGCACAACAGAGGCGCCAGTCCCGACATGGGAGGCAGCGAGGGCAGTGGCGGCCTCATCCCAGGCTCACGCAAAAGCCAAAGTGGCCCTGAGGGAGTTGACCTCCTATCGAGCACGGACGACAACGTCATAGGCCTCCTCGTGGGCGCAACGAGCAGCGTCTACTTTCTCCTGGATGTGACGAGCAGCATCGGCTTGGTAGCGACATTCTCCTGATCTAGGACAGCAACGGTCTCCTATCTGACGGTTGCACGGGTAGAAACGAGCTAGGCTGCCTCGACTTGTTGGGCGCAGAGGAGAGCATCCTACTTGGCCATCAGAGGGGGCGCTGGGATAGAAAGATGTTGCGACGCTCGGATAGAAGAGTAGGGAGGAGGGTGGTGGCACCAGTAGGGTTAGGGTCGGGTTAGGGAGTGGGGTGGACAGCATTGGGACAGGGAGGGGTGGTGGCGGCTCCATTAGGGGTAGGCTTAGGGTTAGGGAGGGGTGGCTACGCCAGGAGATTTTAGTGGTGGCGCTGCCGAGCAGGACAACCAATAGATCCGGAGGGCATCAGTGGGGAGTGGCCGCGCACGCTAGGGTAGAGAAAGTGCGGCTCATGATATGGTAGAGAGCATAAGTAGCTCGTTGGAACGACGGCGCCTGAGACCATAATAGTGGAAAGAATTCACGCTATATATTAATCTGATGGATTAAAGAGATATATAAGCGAGGACCTTCCATATTTCAGAGCAGGATTAACTCGCACGACAAAATGCTAACACTTTTAGCCATTCAATTAGCTGCATGGTTACAAAATTGCTGGCAACACGCATATTGCAATTAAGGATCAATATAGCCACAACACCAATAGAACCGTGTGCCATGCTCCTCTCACCGCTGCTGAAATTTCCCGTCTACAGAGCAACACAACCATCATCCAAGCAAGACTAAAGATTTTGAAATTTATGCTAAGCAGCCAAGCAGCAGCTATTACAGCCATAACAGTTATGAGCTTTGGAGAAACAGGTAGCAGCATCACAGATGCGCCCAACAGAAAAGCAGCGGAAGTACTTGGATATCTCCATGCATGCGCTTTGCGGAAGGAGAAGTAGAGCGGAACATAACTGGCGTACATCAGGTAGAAGGTTACCATGCCGGAGAAGATGAACGCCTGCGTGTTGGCAACGACGAATGCGTTGAACAAGTATGTGCCAGAGAAGGTTGGTGTCCGTCCTTGGTGTGGTCAGACTCACCAGCAGGCATGTAGCCCCCAGGCGTGGTGAACATTGCCGCGAATGTCACCGTTACAATTAGCACCGCACTGATGGTGAAACTTTGAGCTGATTCTTTATATATCACGGACAGCTTCTCCCTGTCTCTCTTGCGCATATGTAATACGTTGAAGCCATCCACTGGGCTGTCACCGCATCGAGCTCTGGCGTAAAACAATGACCTCAGCATCAGGTACTGTGGATTCTGCAGCAACAATATTATCTTGTCCTTAAGACATGCTACCTATTACCTAATATCAATACAAGTAATGTTTGATTTCATTGGTGTTGGGAATAGAAGGCACAAACACATGATTTAACGTGGAAAACAACCCCTTCAATTGGAGAAAAAAACCACTGGAAAAATAATCACTATGATGGTGCAAGATGTACAGGATACAAAGGGGTCTTTATATAGGCATGCCCAAGGGTAAATTAGTAAAAACAATATTTGGAGGCATAACTTAACAAATCTCCCTTTAACTCTAAATCCATGAAAATGTTCTCCCCAAATCTCCGAAGGGCATTAAGCTCCGCGAATAACAACCAAGTCAAGACAATGCTTGAACTTGGTATTAGATAATGACTTTGTAAGCATGTCTGCAGAATTCTCATCAGTATATATCTTTTCCACAACAATCTTGTCTTCAGCAACAACATCGCGGATAAAGTGGTACTTGATATCAATATGCTTAGTCTTGACATGATACATATCATTCTTGACCAAACAAATTGCACTATGGCTATCACAATAAACAGTCTTGACACGCTGTGAAAAACTAAGTTCAGAAACCAGACCTTGCAACCAAATAGCTTCTTTAACACCATTAGTAACTGCAACATACTCTGCTTCAGTAGTATAAAGAGCAACTATCAATTGTAATGAAGCTTTCTAACTCACTGCAGAACCACACAAAGAGAATACATAGCTAGAAATAGACATTCTTTTATTGAGATCACCAGCATAATCAGAATCAACAAACCCAATAACATTGTTCGACTTCACCAAACTTTTATCAAACATTAAACCATAGTCAGAAGTACCTTTAAGATAACGAAGAATCCACTTAACAGCATTCCAGTGTTCTTTACCAGCATTATGCATAAATCTGCTAACCACACTGACTGCATGAGACAAGTCAGGCCTTGTACAGATCATAGCATACATGAGATTACCAGCAACACTGAAATATGGAACGTGGGACATATAGTCTTTATCATCTTCATTTGTAGGATATTGACTTGAAGATAACTTAAAATGAGAAGCGAACGGTGTAGAGACTGGCTTGCAATTACTGAGTTTATACCTTTCAAGTACTTTCTCAATATAACTTTTCTGAGATAGAAAAAGAGTACCAGCTTGACGATCACGCTGAATTTCCATCCCAAGAATTTTCTTAACTGGATCAAAATATTTCATCTCAAATTCCTGACTAAGTTGAGCTTTCAACTGATCAATCAGAGACTTGTCATAAGAAGTAATAAGCATATCATCAACATAAAGCTATAGATACACAAAAGATCCATTGGAAAACTGTTTGAAATAAATACAATGATCATAATTGCTTCGAGAATAACCATGATAAATCATTAATGAGTCAAACCTTTTACCCACTGCCTTGAAGCTTATTTTAAACCATAAAGAGATTTCTTCAAATAACAAACTAAATGCTTTTTTTCAAAAGCAACAAAATCCTCAGGTTGAATTATAAAAATCTCCTCATCCAAATCTCCATGAAGAAAAGCAATTTAACATCAAGTTGCTCTAATTCAAGATCAAATAAAGTAACAATAGTAAGCATAACCCGTATTGATGAATGACGAACAACAGGAGAGAACACCTCGTTAAAGTCAATACATTCCCTTTGTTCAAAACCTTTCAACACTAGTCAGGCTTTCCACCTTATAGGTTCAACTCCAGAAAGTCGATTCTTCTTCTTATAAAGCCATTGACACTTCAGAGATCTTGTACCTTTTGGAAACTCAACCAAATCCCATGTATGATTTTTATAAAGGCTCTCAATTTCTTCATTCATAGCAGTTAACCATTTAGAAGATGTATCACATGAGATAACTTCAGAATAAGAAGACGGCTAAAAAATTTCATCAGTAGCAGTAATGAAAGCATAATTGGCAACATTATCAGTGTCACGATATTTAGCTGGCAACTGAATATCACGTCTAGGTCTATCACGTGCAATGCAATGATCATCACAAACAGGAGGCTGAGAAACTGACAGTGTAGAAGAACAAGCAGTAGAATTAACAGGTAAGTCTACCTCAAAAGTTGGATTGCTTGTAGGAACAACAATTTCAGATTCATCGGTGGACAAGGTACTAGTAACAGAAACACCTCCAGAGGAACATAATGAATTTTCATCAAAAGTAACATCACGACTAATAATCACTTTCATAGAATCATCACACCATAAACGATACCTTTTCACACCGGAACCATAGCCAAGAAAAGTGTTTTTTTAGCTCTAGGCACTAGCTTTCCATCATTACTGTGAGCATAAGCAGAACACCAAAAAATTCTAAGATTAGAATAATCAACTGGTTTGTCTGACCATACCTCTTCTTGAAATTAAAAATTAATCGCCGAATTGGGAGAGCGATTAACCAAAAACCATGCTTTTCTCATAAGCCAGCAGGCCGTCTCCAGAAGAGTGCGATTAATGCGTTCTACACAACCATTCTGCTGAGGTGTACTTGGAACAGTCAAATGGCTAGCAATACCATGATTAGCACAATATTTATCAAACTCACCACTGCAAAATTCCAACCCATTGTCAGTTCTCAATTTCTTAATTTTTTGCCAATTTGAATTTCTACCAAAGTTTTTTAAGTCTGGAAAGTAGAAAAAGCATCACTCTTATGCTTTAAAAAGTAGACCCAAACTTTGCGAGAGAAGTCATCAATAAAAGAAATAAAGTACTCACAGCCTGAGGGGTGAGGAGAACGACCCTAAAGATCAGAATGAATATAATCAAGAATTCCTTCACTTTGGTGAATAGAAATAGTAAAACTAATCCTCTTCTGCTTGTCAAAAACACAATGTTCACAAAATTCCAAATTGCCAATATCTTCTAGAGGACCTTTCTTGTGCAAGAGATGCATACCTTTTTCACTCACATGACCCAAGCGCATATGCCAAAACTTGGTATTAGAGGTGTTGGATGCAATAGTAACAGCTGCAGTATCTGTAACTATAGAACCTTGCAAGTAATAAAGGTTATTCATACGATTGGCTTTTAAACCAACACGGTTGCCAAGATAAACCTTAAGAACACCATTTTCACCGGTATACTTGTATCCCATACCTTTTAAGGTGCCCAAAGAAATAAGATTCCTCCTCATTTTTTGAACATGACGAACATTTGTAAGGTTATTGAAAGTGCCATCATGAGTTTAATTTGAATTAAACCAATAGCGATAATTTCTAGTGGAGACTCATCACCAATAGTAACATCATCATTTGTAACAGTAGTATATTCAGAAAACCACTCTCTATGGGAGCAAATATGAAAAGTACACGCTGAATCGAGAACCCAAAAAACACGTTTCTCTAAATCAGTGATGACCAAAAGTGCTTCTCCACCCTCACTATCAGGCTTTTCAACAATTCCTTCTTTATTTTTCAGTTTGACACACTGAGAAATAATATAATCATTGGCTTTACAATAACGGTAAAAGTTGTTGGAATTACGACCTCTTGATTTAGACCGAGACTTTGATCTATTAGAACTGCCAGTTTGCTGAGATCTACCTCTAACAATTAAACCCTCACCCTTTCCACCGGAATAAGAATCAACATCAAATTTCTTCTTAGACAACAAATTTGACTTAACATTATCAAAACTGAGGGTAACATGACTGCCATAAGGCATAATTTCTTTAAAGTGTTTACAGGTAGCAGGCGATGAGACAACCAACAAAATATCCTTATCCTCATCATCAATTTTTACTTCTAAACTTTCTAAGTCCACAATGATGGAGTTAAATTCACTGAGATGAAACTGAATAGAAGTACCTTCTGCCATGCGAATAGTATACAGTCGTTCTTTCAGGCGTAATTTATTGGCGAGACTTTTGGTCATGTATAAAGTCTCCAACTTCGCCCATAGTGAGACAGCAGTCGTCTCCTTAATGACTTCGCGTAGAACATCTGTAGACAAACTGAGCTGTATGGCAGACAAAGCCTTTTGATCTTGTTCTTCCCATTCACTTTCATCCCTGGCAGATAGAAAAACTGATCTTGCCATTGAATTTTGCAATGTCAAGTTTTGCAGACATAATGACAAACAAATATCAGGAACTAATAGAAGATATAATCCCTGAAAAAATTAATCTGAACCTGATCCGAACAAAACCAATTAAAACAATGAATTTCCTGGTGCAAGAAATGTGAGTATTGGTCTTGCTTCCTGGATGATCACGAACGGGCAGTGTAGCCCTTTTTTTATTCCTTTTTTCTTGCGCACGGAACGAAGGCGAATGAAGACTTCTTCATGGATGACCGAATGCACAGTGCGAACTTGCCCTTCGTGCACAGGAACCAAAGCCAAAAAAAGAGTCTTTGGCCACGGTTGTGCAGAGGGTGATGAACAAGCGGCTGTGAAGACGGCACGGCGCTGCGGACATGCGCGATGGGATCGGTCAGTGGAACGGTCGGCAGGAGGCGGCGGCCGGGATGTCGACGGGAGGCGGCAGGGTGGACTGTGGACGGAGGCCGGCAGCAAGGAGCTACCAGGCGGCGGCGGCGGCTTCGAGGAACAAAATGTGGAGCTAGGGTTTTCACCCGCGAGGAATTCAGGCCGTAGAATCTGGGGATCGAAGGGCTCTGATACCACTTGTTGGAAATAGAAGGCACGAACACATGATTTAACGTGGAAAAAACCCTCTAAAGTGGAAAGGAAAAAACTACGGGAAAAACAATCACTATAATGGTGCAAACGGGAAAAACTAATATTTGGAGGCATAACCTAACAATTGGTTTCACGGGAACAGCAAGACAAGAAGATAACTAGACATTGGGATAGACATGGTGTTTGAACGCCATGAGATGTTTATGAAGACGTGTGATAGATCCAACGGAGTTTGGCCCTTGTTATTTTTTACATCTATGAGCACCCTCCGGTGCTGCAGCGCAAAAAAGATCCATGTCACAAACTCCGATTGCTCAATGAAGCAGAGTGTTCCCGGTCGTTGTCCTGCATGTTCAAA